>OX439035.1:79303458-79793458 GCA_949317995.1 Acholoe squamosa | reverse complement strand
ATGCATGACTGGTGGCGACATCTAGAGTATCATGTTAGAATTAAGCTACCACTGTAGCAGCAGTGGAGCTGAAAGTAATATCTCTATTCTACATGTTATTTATAATGGTATGTACATTAGATAGTCAAGAAACATAAAAGTGACCTGGTCCTGGAGTTGGCGGTAGGCAGCACTACGCTTAGCAGACTGTCGCTGATACTTGGTCTTCTCAGAGATAAGTTCCTCTTCTAATGATTTGACCATGGACTTAAGCATGCGTACCTCCTTAGTCGCAGAACCAACTGTGGTTGCAGAAACTTCCCGCTTAAATGTGATATACTCGTCCTCCAACTCCTCCTTCTCAGCCAGGAGACGCTCATAGCTGTAAATTCATATCAAGGATTTCATCATCTCAATGCGTGTAACATCATTATGAAAGGGTATGGCAAAAAAAAAGTTATTCTATAAAGCTACCAGGAAGTAAAATTTCAACAATAGAATGTCTGAAATGACAGCAATTTACAAAGTGGGCAGAATGTAAGGCACACTACCCCTGAATAGAATTAATCTAGGTATTAGAATTTCTATGATAAGATGTTGATTAGTTCTAGATAAAAAGGGGAAAATGCAACTTACTCTTTTTTCAACTTGTCGCCCTCCCGCAATCTGTAGTCTTTAGATGTCTGTAATAGATGGGCAAAATTCGTTCCTTTACTACCATACTCTAACAGGTACCAAGCGTAAACAGTTCAGTCACTTTCGGAAATTAACATATAAATCAATAACAATAGTCATATATACGTTTCACAAGAAACTAGAATGAATTCTATACTCCATGTGATAGAGAATAATTTCAGATAAGAATGAGCATCTACCTGTTGCTTAACTGATTTTAGCTCATTCCGCAACTGCCGTATCGTATCCTGCAGAGCTCGAGGATCTGGTTTACCCATAAAAGGAAGTGGTAGCGGGTAATGTATCCTGGGAAAAAAAGTCAGCCAATATTTTATTTTATGTCAATAACTTCTTCCCATAGAGATAGCATTGGAGGGCCGATCCGCACACCCCCAGTGGCGTAACGTGTGCCGATCCACCACAGCGGCCGATCCACCACTGCAGCCTCGTTCTGAGTGCATGTAAACATTCAAAATGGCGGATCGGCGCTTTTACGGGGAACTACGGTACCGGATTTTGATCATTTTTCCTTATTTAAACCTCAAAAAACATAAAATAAATATAGAACTAAACTCCCCTGGTGTCCTCGGTGGCTGATCCACCCCTCGGGGGAGGTCTCCCCCGAGGGCGTTAGCCCGAGGGGGAGACCTCCCCCCTCGTGGTGGATCGGCCACCTCGTACACCACGGTCGTTTAGTTCTATCTATATATCAGCACATGTTTCCTTGCCTGTGTACCCTATACATTCAAATGGTTGGAACTGTACTGTCTGATAGATACATCTAGGTGGAGCAGGTTTATGTTTCAGTAGATGCAGATCATTACAGTAAGCGAAAAATTTTGTCATACTATTAATATTACCATCTTTAAAATAGAAATTCTATTTAAAATGATAAGGTTTCCCCCTGCTTGTCAGTACTAAGGAAGCTCACAATCATATCTTACCTGTCAAACTCCACTGTATATGTAAGGATGAGATAACGTTTCGAATTAAGGGAGGCAGTTTTAGCAGCTGGAATGTTGCGGGTACCTACACCCGCCTTGCGGTTCCTGAGTGACTCAAGATCGGCATAGGTGAGTAGGTCAAGGGAGACAGCATCACTACTCTGGAAGAATACATAATGCTCTACTTACTAAAGGTACAAAAATTATATTACTGATTTTTCTTCTTTTTTCTAGCCATTTTCATGACTCGCATCCCCATGTCACTGTATTTCTATGGTACGCATGTACCCTTGCTATCAATAGCAAAAAAAAATGCCCCCCTGGCAGAAACCCTTTTGTTCTAGTGGTGGACAATAAAGACTTTCTAAAAGAAACAAAAATCAAGTTATTACGACGGCTAACCTTGTATTTGATGTAAGGTATTGTAGACACCTTAGTAAATTTTATTTGTGTTTCTATTACACTTACAGAATGAACCATATAGGGTGAAATTTGCCACTTGTTCAAACAAGACTATTACCGGTATAACAGAGGAGTTTAGTAAGTATATGTATGTACCTGAGTAATACCGGATTCCAACATACTAACAAATACAGGGAATTGTTTATAATTCCCAGTTTTGTGCGTCAGGTCCTCGATATCTGAAAGTAAAAGAGTCATGCTTGAAAATGTATATTACAATGTACATCACATTATCATTTATGATTCAATGTAGATGGTACGGGCACCATACTAGAACAGACAGAAAGACATACATATCCCAAAATCTATTCCGTAAGTTTATACATGTATGGGCATAATGTCTGACTTATTCAAAAGAACACAAATATGACCTTCAAACTGCAGGAGTTCGTAATTGACTAACTATAATGTGCCGCTTATATGCAAGGATTCATGGCGTGCCTTATATATTAATGTCGCTGAAGTCTGGCCGTGCCTTATACTTGAAATTTATAAGCGAGAATTGTAATACAAGTACTAAAGGTCCCAAACTGAGTTTGGCCCAAAGCCTATAGACGTATCTAGGGGCATGATTTTGACAAAATCAAGCGCCAGGCCCAGAACTCCACAGAACCCTCAGACATTAACTTTGTTGCAGCAGGAAATCGACTGCTGGAACGTTTTCAACGAGAACACATTCACGATGGCTAAGTTCTTAGTTGTAAGCGATTCTCGGTCTGCTGTCACGGGCCAACAGTTCAGGCTACATGCATTCGGTAGGCACTTACCTAATTTTTCAAGACTTTATTCCATGAAGCTTATCTAATGAGAAAGTGGATTTGCTTTTTCAATGAAGTCTTTATGCCAATTTAAAGTGGAATTATGACCAGTCAAAGATATCAAATCAGACCCAAAATTTTGCCATAGTTAAGAGTTTAATATGGATCCAATTCTGTGATCAAGCAAGATGAATGAAATGGAGACTACATCACTGAAATGATTATTTTGTGCAAGTTTCTTTTGATATAAAGCAAGATTTACCCCCAAGAATGTAAATAATGATACATTTCATTATAATCAAACAGTCTAAAAGGAAATTTTCAATGTCATCTTATCCCGTGAAGTGCACACTCTGACAGAATCATGGCAGAATGTTGTCTTTGACTCAGGATATTTAAATGATCATAACTTCCATTCAAATTGTCATAACACCTTCATTTCAAAAGCAAAATAACTTATCTTCATCATATCTATCAATTTCCCATTATATAAAATGTATAGTATGAAGTCTTAATTGATATTTAAGTGCTCAACATGGGGGAGGTGGGGAAAAGTGAACAAATTAATCACATCCAAAAAGTTTGCAGGGTCTGTCAAACATCCTGCAGGCCCTTAGAAAAATAATAGCTAAACATTTTCTAAATCATTTTTAACCATAGAAAAGGTGGGAACCATTTATTTTTATGTGCTCTGTGATCTTCTCACCATAAAATGGTTCTAAACTTTTGGTTAAAATTCAATGGGGTCAAAGACCAACTTCCCTGCATTCAATCTTATATAGAAAATGTTCATTTTGAAAGGCTATCCAAGCCCATTAAAATGAGCCCATGATTGTTAAGATCCTCCAATAAATAGATTCAGAATGAGCTTCAAAAAAAAAAGGAGAGTTAAACATTTCCCAGTTTCAAATTTATCACAGTTTCACACCTCCACTGCAGCAGAATCACACACTGGGGGTAGGTAAGTGCCTATATTTGACCAATTTTTGTTGAATATAACGTTTCCTATATATATGCCTAACTCTAAGAGTCTGTCTAAACAGTGTTGTCCCCTAGTGGTCACACTATGACCTATTACCTCACTATAAGTATTTATACGGCTAAATACTTTTACTACATCAGAACCTGTTGGTTACAGTCTGAGCTAGACTGGCTGCAGTCCCTGAGCTCTCCTCCCAACGATAGTATCCCCCCCCATGCCTCTCCACCTCTGGCTGCTGAGCTCAATTCACTAGAGGTCGTCTTAATTTTTCTGTTTAAAACTTGAAATCATTTCAATTTTTATTTCATTTCTCTTGCATTAAAATTGAGCGACTTGAGAAAGTCTAAGTCTGAGCATGTGCCTTTTGTTCAATAATAAATCTCACAACTTTGAAGACCACAGCAGAGGCAATTTCTCTGTGTTCCTTCCTCTACCACAGCTATAATTTTTGTGTGAGACACACTTTTAAAGTGTTAATAAGGCTTATAGTATACGTGGGCCTTGGGGGCAACTCACTATGTGTCGGAGACACAGGTGTGCAGCTGGCAAGGCCACTGTTCGGTCACTAACTTGTGACCAAGGTTATGATTTTTGCCAAAACCCCTCTCACCAAAGGTCACTTTTTCCACATTTCAGTCTTAGTTATGCAACAAAATTTGTGTCGATTGTTGGAAATCTCACCAAAAAAGATGGCATCAATGGTTAAGGTACTATTGGCAAAAATCCCTCTCAGACTCAACAAGGGTCATTTTTAGCAAAGATCCCTCTCCCCAAGGCAAGGGTCGCCTTTGCCTTTGGTGAAAATCCCTGTCACCAAGTGTAAGGGTATTCACAGGGCCAGCCACATGCCAATACAAAATGTGTCAATACAAAACGAGGATGCTAAGGGTCGAGAGGGTGCAGCAAAGCTGCAAGACCATTTTCATTAGGGGTTTAGGAGTTTAGATGGCCGTTTAGATCACATTGACCCTTTTGGTTTGGCAAAAGAGTCATGTGTGGTAGGCTTTGAGTAGGAGTGTGGGTTATATAGGCTATAAATTTCTTTAAAAGTGTAATGAAGGGAGGATGTGCATGTTAACTAACAAATTTGGCATAACTACTGACATATTTTGACTAATTGCTGACAAATAGCGACAAAGTACTGACATTCATTGACTTATTGCTGACAAAATGTGAGTAAATACTGACATATATTGACTAACATCTGACAAAGTGTGAGTAATTACTGACATAAATGGACTGATTGTTGTTATATAATGACTAAGTACTGGCATATATTGACTGATTGCTGACAAAAAGGGAGTAAATACTGACATATATTGACTAATTGCTGACAAATTGTATGTAAATACTGACATGTGTTGACTAATTTCTGATATCTAGTGACTAAGTACTGACATATATGGACTAATTGATGTTATATAATGACCAAGTACTGACTGATTTGGCTGATTGCTGACAAATAGTGAGTAAATACTGACATATATTGACTAATCGCTGATATATATGTAGTGACTAAGTACTGATATGTATCAACTATTTGCTGACAAATAGTGACAAAGCACTGACATATATTGACTTATTGGGGACAAAATGTGAGTAAATACTGACATATGGGTCAGGTCGCCAGAAAGCAGTAGATTTTGTGTTTTTGGGTCATTTTAGACTTTTATGGCTCTGGAGAAAGAAGTTGTGAACCAATCTTGACTAACATAGACTTATTTGATAGAGAACACTTAGGGCTATCAGGAAAATGTAAATTTGTGGTCATCCATCAAAAACTTTAGGACTTATAGCCTGCCAAATTTGTTCTTTTTTATACTTTTTGTATTTTTTACAAGTGTCCTGTATTGAATAAAGAACACTATAGAGTATCCCAAAGTTATTTTTTGTATTGTATATGATCATAGGTATCATTTCCATGAGGTTTGGACATGTTACTAAGTGAGAATCTTTCATGATGTGTCTTTTAAAATGGAAATATGTAATTTGTAATGTCCGGTACCTAAATCTAAATCGGTTATAAAACATGGAAAAAATGAAGCTTCAAAGTTTTTGTTATTACCCATTTGAAGGGCCCTATCATCCCCTACTTTGGTGAAGAAATTGTGTGTCTACCAGCATTTGTCTCCATATGAGAGCAGCTTATGTGAAATAATTCTGATAAAAGTACCGGACGTTACGTAACGTCCGGTACTTTTATCATCATGTAGGAGGCAGTCTACTGTGCATGCATAACTCAAATTTTGTTCCATTCTGTAATTGAAGTCAATAATAGACATATTGGCCTTGTTATTTCTTGTGTTTGTTATGCATAATGGGACATTCTTATATTACTGAGAGCAACTTCAATTACCTCCATATTTCATTATTTTGGTACCGGACGTTACATGACACAAAACAAGCAATAAAAATGGAACCGGATGGCTTGGATCGGTATTTTCTGGTCTTCTGAGCTTATGAGATTTACCTTGACAATTTTGTTAAGGTTATATAAAGTAATTAGAAAATTAGTTTTTCAGGGCCTTCAAGGGCAAAATCTTACACTTTCTGATGACCTGACCCATATATTGACTAATTGCTGACAAATAGTGAGTAATTACTTATATATATTGACTAATTGCTGACAAATTGTGAGTAATAACTAACATATATTGAATAATTGCTGACAAAAAGTGAGCAATTACTAACATATATTGACTAAATGCAGTCAGTAGTTTATACTTGCAAGCATATGAATTCTATAAGAGACCAATGGAACATATCTATATTATATTGAACAGTACCAAGATACTGCATAATTATGCTAATTATGCAAATAATATGCGTGGATATGGAATGTTTGGTATCAATCTGGGGTGTTTTGTCCCCCTAAAGAACATGCCCCCCCCAACAAATTTGTTTCGGAAAAGAATAAGCGAAATAATTTTTTTAACTAGCGGCCTTTTCGGCCTGAGCCGGTCCACCTGCGCCCTACCTCCAGCCAAAACCTATCTGTTTTAAGTGTCAGCGGCGAATAAAGGCAGGTTTGAGGAAGAAATGGATCGAAATTAAGGTTTTTTTGGGACGCGGGGGCAGACGCCAGTCCAGGCACTGGCAGAGAGGTCCAAGAACTGGCAGTTTTACAAAAAAAAATCATAACTCCCTTAATAATAGGAGTTTCCCTAGTGTGACCTATAGATAAAGGGTAGCTCGAGCTGGCGAACGTCATGGCGGTCTTTATTTTCAAATCTGCACAATGTGTACAAAGTTACGATAATTTTAGCAATTTTAGCGATGTTTTGAGGGTATTGATGTGAGACAGCCAAGGTCGCCAGGATCGTGATTTGGTCGCCGAGATCGCGATTTTGCTCTCTACTGCTTAGTGCTAGCCCCAAACTGCCCCAAATTCCCCCTGCCACTTGTTGGTAACTTAGTTCTATTGTACCTTACCTCAGAATAAAGGAACAACACTTTTTATATCCAGAATTTGCCAGAAAGGCTGAGAGAAGAAGTGAAACTCAGGGCCATGTTGACTGCTGTCCTCCATCTTGGATGTTGCATTGTGGGAGTGGTGCATTGTGGGAGTGTGATGTCACAATGGAGGGTTGCCATGGTGATGCAATGTCATGTTTCGTGTCACTTTTAGAGTGTAGCCCAGAGTGGGAGGAGCTCTAACAGTCATCCCCAGATATTTTGGCCATTTCCTCTTCAAATTTAGATTCCCACACTTAACTACTTTACCAAAATGATGTCTATGGGTCAGTAATAGTTCCCCCATGTTATGTTAGCCTGTTCTATGGCAGTTTTCTAAGAAATCATTCTGTTTTCTCCAACTTTTGCCTTCCGGTGACCAACTCGGTGGCTTCTCGGTGGGTTTCTTGGCAAAGCTGCTACCCCACCGAGGTGACCAGACCTGAACTCAATGTTCTTTATCGTATTTCACCCGAACTTTTACGAAGTTACCCGAACATAAGACAATGATAGTGGCCTAGACTGGCCCGTAGCCTGTCAGGATTTGAATTTAGATTTTTGTGATTGACTTTGGCACCAACTTGGTGTGCAGCACTTGGTGTCCACCGAACCCTCTGAAGTGAGGGATTGACCTTGTCTACTTGTCTTGCTAAGATTATTAGCACTTCCAGTAGATTTATTAACAATCTATTTATTCCAGGATAAGCTGTTACTTAGTATATCTATTTATATCAATGCAGGCTGTCTCCAGCTTGTTGTAATTAATTCTACTAGTGACATTTACTCTTGTTGGCCTAGGTTGACATGTAAATATAGTGATAGGCCTATTTCTATGGATGAATGTGTCATTGGCGACGATGTTCCCGCTGCTGCGATGTGACGTGGTGATGTTGCCAGATGTGTGATATAACCCTGCACCGTACAGAATTACTACTTGATGATATTTATCTATTTATTCTGACCACTGTTAGACCTTAGGTAGTGAATAAATCACTCCGACATTGTTGAACTTTAAATCACTTGTCTGGTATTTATTTCACTAGATATATCCCTGGTAAAATATAAATATCTAACTGTCACATTGAGGATCGAATGCTTGGAGACATCAATCGAACCTACGAGCTATTATAAGATACAGATAATATTAATAATTCTCCTTCGACCCTTGGTGTGCCACAGTTTTGGGGGCTCTTCCGGGATATATTGGTGAAAGAAAAGACTGTATTTCCTTGAAAAGACTCAGCTGAGAAATTCTTGGTTATACGGAAAATATTTATTGGCTATTGCTTTGGAGGTCCAGAATCGTTTTAGGCCTACTAAAAATTAGAAAAGAAAATTTATAGGACTGCAATTTGGTGGGACCTATAGAAAATTCTAACAAATTAAACGAACAACCATTTGAGCTATTCAAATATGAACGGGTTACCGAGTAGCCCGTATAACCTCAGATCGGGAAGACAGTTGACAGGGCGTGCCCTAGCTTCAACTCAATTCCCTGGCTCGAACCATCGAACTGGTCCAGTAATGACAACAGCTTGTCAGCTGACCACAAGTTGTACAATAACTAGGCGCTAGGCCTATAACCTCTACAGTTGAAGGCAATGCTAGTGAGTCAGGGAACAGGAATTTATTGGGTGACACCTATAACGATGATCAGGGTGCTAATGTGCCAAGCAGCCGTAGCACATTATTCTCGTCCTTCTTAGATAGTGATGGAGCAATGGCTTCAGGAAATACACGCAGAATCTCTGACCCAACTGACTATCAGGGAAGAATGATGAACTTTGGGCTTACCGATAGGACTTTTTCCACTGTACGTGGATCAGTCACAAATGGCCACTATCTCCCGTTCATGAGAAATGATAGGGACATTCCAGTCAGAAATGAACAGACCAGACGTGATTTCCTTTTGCCCACTCAAAACGAGCACAGAAACTCCAACCATACTGAGCAACAGAGCTCAGATGATGATTCTGATTTTGGAGGTGGTCCAAGTCAAACAAAGAAACCTACTGAGAAAGATAGTGAACTTTGCGAGACTTTAAAACTGCTGGTGAGTGAGATTCAAAATGTTGGCAGTAAGGTTGTTGAAATGCAAAGTCAGGTGGATACTATGCATAATCGAGTCACCTCTATCAAAGACAGGAATTGGTCTGTGCAGGATGTGTATGCAACATCTCGAAAGAATAACCCAGTGTCAAATGACAGAAATTGGTCAACCGGAAGTTCTTATCCAACATCCCGAATAAATAATGGAAGGAATGAAGATTTCCCAAGGGGCATTGAGCAGACTAATTCGCAAAGGGGTTTCCCAGGACAGAGTTCTGATATGAGGGTTTTCCCTCTCCACCAAGCTATTAGTTCTGCGTCCGACAAACCCGCGGGTCGTGTTTCTCTACGCATGCCCAAGTTCTCTGGGAAAGGTGATTACTTGGCTTTTGAGGCCACATTTCTAAATGTTGCCAAGCAATGCCAGTGGGACGAAAGCACCTGTGCAGAAATGATGAGCTGTGCCTTAGAAGGTGATGTCCAGAAATTCTATTCTAGACTTCCAGAACCAGACCGATATGACTTTCCATGGTTGATTCAGACCATGAGGAGGCGGTATAATAGACATTTCCCAGAAATCTCAAGGGAAAAGTTAGTGCACCATACACGTGAGAGCAATGAAACCATAGTTGAACTCAAAGATGATATCTGGAAATTGGTCCAAGAGGCCTACCCAGATATGGATCACCCGAGTCAAGAATCTTTTGCTTTGGACTGTCTAAAACGTGCAGTGGATAAGGATATTCGACTGCGGTTGTCTGATAGGCGAGTAGGAACCCTACAGCAAGCCGTGGAGGTGGCAGAATTGTATGAATCAATCATGCGTCCATCAGCCTTGCAGGATAAACCAAAGAGAAAGGTCTTTGCTGTTCAATCTCATGAAGATGAAGAAGATGAGGAAGTAGCTAATGTAAATCACATCCAGAGTAAATCTTCAAACTACAGACCTGCAAACCCAGGCTTAGCCAAATTAGAAAGGGAATTTGCAGAGATGAAAACGTTCATGACAGATATTAGACACAAATTGGGAATGCCCCAAGAAAGCAGGTCAAGTAATGATAAGACTAGTGCTGCTCCACGAGACTTAAGCACAATCACCTGCTATAATTGCACAAAATCAGGGCATTTTGCTAAAGACTGCCCTGAACCAAAACGTACAAAGTCGGAAAACTACGCCGCACCAGGGCAGGCCTAGGTGGATCCCTGGTGCTAGCCTGTCTAGCTGACGACAAAATGGAAATTAGCGACAATAAGAAAAGTTTAGAAAAAGAGGAAACGATTTTAGTTGTGAATGCAGAGGAAAACTCTTTTCCTGCGATCTCACAGGAGGTTCAGAAGGGAAATGAACTACAGCTGGAGGCTGGTGAGATGAGGGTTGACTTGTGTGATAGTCAAGAGGTTAAGTCTGATTCAAAGCTGGTAGTGAATGCTGAGGAGACAAGGGCTGACTTGTATGATGGTCAGGAAGTGGAATCAGATTCAAAATTGGTGGTGAATGCTGAGAGCATGGAGACTGACTTGTGTGATAGTCAGCAAAATGGCTCAGATTCTGTGGTGAGTGAGGCTGCAGGTATCTTGAATATGGGGAAGAACTGTTTCAGGTTGGGAGATGAAGGTCTTCTCCTTAGGGTCAAAATAGATGAGAAGGATATGGTTCTTTTGGTGAACACAGGGAGCGATGTCTCTGTCCTCACCAAAGAGAGTTATGCAAGTCTACCGGATGCAGCTATGGACTCTGCTAGGGTTAGGCTGAAAGCAGTGAATGGTGGTACTTTTTCGGTGGAAGGAAAACTATCTGTTCAATTGGACGTTTCCGGGGAACTTGAGGGTTCATTTGAGAATTTTTTAGTCGCTGATATCTCTAAGTCGTTTGAGGTAGACGGTATACTAGGCAGAGACATTGTGAAACCACACAAGGTTAATATTGACTTTGAGAAAGATTGTCTCAGATATGATGGTATATGGATTCCATTTGTGGGATTTGAGGATAATGATGTTTGTGTCTTGGTAGCAGACACCATGGTAGAGCCAAGATGTGCAGCTCTGCTCAAGACAAGTAGCATAGAAAATCGGAAAAAGGGATCTGTACAGCTGGTAGAGCCTTTTCAAGATGTACTCTGTCAGGAAGGCATCCTCAGCTGCTGTAGTCTACAGATAGGCCAAGAAAATATCCAAATACCTGTTGTAAATGCAGGCGAGACGCCTGTGCTTTTTAAAGCGGGGCAGCGATTGGGTAGAAGAAAATCTGTAGAAATTAGTAAAGAAAGAATTATTGCAAAATTGAGTATGGACTCTGCCTGTGAAGACAGTCCACTACCTGACCAACTGAAACTGATAGTGGAACAAAGTTCTGAAAATCTCACACCAGAGAAAATTATCTTGCTTGAGTCATTAATGTTCAAGTACAGAAATGCCTTTGCTAAGGATGATGATGACTTAGGGCGAACCAACAGTGTTCAGCACACAATAAACACTGCTGGTGCAAGGCCAATTAAACAAGCAGCTAGAAGGTTGCCACTAGCTAAGCGAGAGGCAGAGAAGATAGAAGTTGAACGTATGTTGAAACAGGGAGTAATATCTCCTTTATCCAGCCCATGGAGCTCTCCTACGGTACTGGTGACCAAGAAAGATGGGAAGACAAGATTTTGCATTGATTTTCACGAACTAAATAAGGTTACAGTAAAAGATGCATACCCTCTGCCACGTATTGAGGATTGTATTGACAATTTGGAAGGCGCTGAATGGTTCTGTACTCTAGATCTACAGAGTGGCTTCTGGCAAGTTGAAGTTGACCCAAGAGACAGGCAGAAAACAGCATTTGCTACAAGGTCTGGGCTGTATGAATTTAATGTTCTACCTTTTGGGTTGACAAATAGCCCTGCTACCTTCGAAAGACTAATGGAAACAACGTTCAGGGGACTACAATAGACTGAGTGTCTTGTTTACCTTGACGATATAATTGTTTTTGGAAGAACTTTTGAGGAGACCCTTACTAGGCTTGAACATGTTTTTGAAAAAATTCAAAATGCTGGCCTAAAATTCAAACCCTCTAAGTGTCAGCTTTTCCAGAAATCAGTTGAATTTCTTGGTCATGTAATATCGAAAGATGGAGTAAAAACCCAATCTTCCAAGATTGAAGCAGTAGTTAGCTGGCCAAGACCGAAGTGTAAGAAGGAACTGAGATCTTTCTTAGGATTAACTGGCTACTATAGGCGATTTGTAAAAGATTATGGGAAGATAGCCCGTCCACTTAACAGAATGCAAGGTGAAGGAAGTGAGTTCCTCTGGGATGACAATTGTGAAGAAGCTTTCCAGAAGCTAAAAGTGGCCCTTACCACAGCACCTGTGCTTGGTTATCCGAGACCAACTGGTAGGATGATACTAGACACTGATGCTTCAGGAGGGGGACTCGGTGCTGTACTGAGTCAAATTCAAGATGAAAGAGAGGTAGTCCTTGCCTATATGAGTAAAGGGTTAGATGAAGCTGAGCAGAATTACTGTGTCACACGTAAAGAACTATTGACAGTGGTGGAAGCATGTAAGACATGGCATCCCTATATCTTGGGTCGGCCAGTGGTTGTGCGTACAGACAATTCTGCGGTGGCATGGGCACAACGTATAAAGAACCCTGCTGGGCAGATGGCCAGATGGTTAGAAAGATTGGGGACTTATGATCTAACCGAAGTCCACCAGCCTGGACGCATCCACCGGAATGCTGATGCCCTGAGTAGAAAACCCCCTAACCCATGCGGTCAATGTGGGAGAGATGCTGGTCCATGTGATGGTACACCAAAAAGACGAGGGACAGGACCTGCTTCCCGAGATTCTGAACATCAGGTTTGTGCTATCACAAGGTGTGATGCCAACAAAAGAACCAATGAATCTGAAAATGAAGAGTCTTATCTCCAAGACCTTATCTCAGAAGGGATGTCTCTTGAAGAAATAGAAGAGGAACAGACAAGAGATCCAGATATTTCCCTTATAATGATGTCTAAAAAAAGGGAAGAACCAAAACCCCCTTGGGATAAAGTCTCTTCTCAGTCTTCCGCACTGAAAGCACTTTGGGCCCAATATGACAGACTCGAGGTGAAGGATGGAGTCTTGCATCGAAAATGGATAGCCCCTTCTGGTCCAGATAGATGGCAGATTTTAATTCCAAGAACTTGACAGAGAATGGTGCTCCAACAATTTCATAATGCCCCTTTGGGAGGTCACCTAGGAACTGACAGAACCCTGAAAAAGGTACAAGAATCCTATTATTGGGTGAACATGAAGGCAGATGTTCTGAATTACTGCCTGGCATGTGATCTTTGTGTGGCTCGAAAGACACCTGGTAAGCAGAAAAATGCCCCAATGAAGGAATTCTTGGTAGGATCGCCCATGGAAAGAGTCAGTATAGACATTATGTCTTTGGAAAGATCTAAATCGGGAATGAAATACATTCTTGTCATAACAGACAATTTCACAAAATGGACAGAAGCATACGCTATGAGAAATATGGAGACTCGGACAGTTGCTAGGATTATTGTAACTGAGTGGATCTGTAGATATGGAACACCCGCCATTCTACACTCTGACCAAGGCAGACAATTTGAGAGCTCAGTCTTCAAGGACATCTGTAACCTCCTTGGCATTTATAAAACCAGAACCACAGCACTCAGGCCCCAGGCGAATGGTCAGGTTGAGAGATTCAACAGGACACTGGGAGCACTTCTAGCAATACATTGTGATGATGACCCAGAAAACTGGGACAAACATCTACCATTTGTGGTTGCTGCTTATAGAGCAGCTGTTCATGAAAGCACAGGAATGACTCCAAACAAACTCTTGTTTGGCCAGGAGATATCTATGCCTCTCCATCTTCTAACAGGGAATCCAAACAAGGAAGAGACCTCCTCCTATTCCCATGAATATGTTTCTAAATTAGAGGAGCAATTTCATAAGGCTTATGAGATGGCTCGCCTTTGCTTGAAGAAAAACGTCTTGCGTAGGAAGAAATATTATGATATTAGAGCATCGAATATTTCTCTTTCTGTTGGCCAACCAGTATGGTTGTATGACCCAACTAAGAATGAGGGTCTCTGTCGGAAACTGACAAGGTTTTGGAGGAAAGGTTGGTATGTCTCTGCCAAGATCGACGATGTCAGATACCAAATTAGAAGTGGTCCGAAATCGTTGGCGCGTGTCGTGCATATAGATCGATTATTGCCGTATAGGGGATCATTGGAATGGCAGAAGCGAGTTGTTTAATCTTAAGGCAAGTTCTGTTGAATTGTTGAAACTTTTATGCATTTTTCCAGCAATAAGAAAAGGCAAACTTTGAGCATGAACAGTGAAACCCATAATCAAAACATGAATTCTAATGAAAATTATGAATTTTAAAGAAAGATGATTTTAGATGAGGACTGATTCTGAACTGTTTCATTACCTTTCAGATTCGGTAGAACTTGTGGACACGAACGAGGGATGGTTAGAGGATGAGACGCTTGAGTATGTGGCCTTTACAGAAGGGATGGCATGTCCGGTGTGTAAACCGAAGGGTATTATGGACAGTAAGTTTGCAAGAGCAGACTCCTGGCTGCGCCACTGGCGAGAGGCACATGAAGAGAAGATAGTAGTTTTTTTGTGCCCTGAGTGTGAGTACGAGACTAAAAGAGCGTACGACGTGAAGTCCCACCTGGTACACACTCATGGAAAGGGAAACACAGAGAACCCCATTGTGCAAAAGCATCGAAACACCACCTATGAGAGGAAAGTCATATCCAACCCGGACTTCGTAACACCTGGGGCTTTGCTAGCGAAAGCACCAAAAAGGAAAGTGGAAGTGAAGAAAACTGAGTCCAAGAAACCTCGCCTCGATTGTAAATGTATTGACTTAACAAAAGAAGTAGCTGAAAAAAATGCACGAATCAGCGAACTCGAGGGTAGGGTTCACCTCCTGGAGGCAGAACTCCAACGTCAGAAGGAGAGAGAGACCATGATCTCGGTACCAAGAACCAGGGATGAGCTGGTAAAGTACATCTCCCGAGCCGAATCAAAAATAACCACTTGGATGACAGCCTTCAAGGAAGGAAACCATAGAATTCTGGAACTCGAGAAGAACAAACAGCGCCAAGCGGACAAAATCATTGCCGAGAGGGAGAAAGAACTGGCTAAACTTAAATCAGAGAAAACAGTCCCTGAGGTCTGGGATTCACCACTCAGTAGGTGGGGTATTTCAGGGGATACCTTTTATTTGGGGGATTAGAAATGCTATGTTATTCATGAACTTTGTTATGCCCCAGGAGTGGCAAGATCTAAAGAAGGGATAGTGAGACAGCCAAGGTCGCCGGGATCGTGATTTGGTCGCCGAGATCGCGATTTTGCTCTCTACTGCTTAGTGCTAGCCCCAAACTGCCCCAAATTCCCCCTGCCACTTGTTGGTAACTTAGTTCTATTGTACCTTACCTCAGAATAAAGGAACAACACTTTTTATATCCAGAATTTGCCAGAAAGGCTGAGAGAAGAAGTGAAACTCAGGGCCATGTTGACTGCTGTCCTCCATCTTGGATGTTGCATTGTGGGAGTGGTGCATTGTGGGAGTGTGATGTCACAATGGAGGGTTGCCATGGTGATGCAATGTCATGTTTCGTGTCACTTTTAGAGTGTAGCCCAGAGTGGGAGGAGCTCTAACAGTCATCCCCAGATATTTTGGCCATTTCCTCTTCAAATTTAGATTCCCACACTTAACTACTTTACCAAAATGATGTCTATGGGTCAGTAATAGTTCCCCCATGTTATGTTAGCCTGTTCTATGGCAGTTTTCTAAGAAATCATTCTGTTTTCTCCAACTTTTGCTTTCCGGTGACCAACTCGGTGGCTTCTCGGTGGGTTTCTTGGCAAAGCTGCTACCCCACCGAGGTGACCAGACCTGAACTCAATGTTCTTTATCGTATTTCACCCGAACTTTTACGAAGTTACCCGAACATAAGACAATGATAGTGGCCTAGACTGGCCCGTAGCCTGTCAGGATTTGAATTTAGATTTTTGTGATTGACTTTGGCACCAACTTGGTGTGCAGCACTTGGTGTCCACCGAACCCTCTGAAGTGAAGGATTGACCTTGTCTACTTGTCTTGCTAAGATTATTAGCACTTCCAGTAGATTTATTAACAATCTATTTATTCCAGGATAAGCTGTTACTTAGTATATCTATTTATATCAATGCAGGCTGTCTCCAGCTTGTTGTAATTAATTCTACCAGTGACATTTACTCTTGTTATAGACTTGTAGTGTAAATAATATTGTTGGCCTAGGTTGACATGTAAATATAGTGATAGGCCTATTTCTATGGATGAATGTGTCATTGGCGACGATGTTCCCGCTGCTGCGATGTGACGTGGTGATGTTGCCAGATGTGTGATACAACCCTGCACCGTACAGAATTACTACTTGATGATATTTATCTATTTATTCTGACCACTGTTAGACCTTAGGTAGTGAATAAATCACTCCGACATTGTTGAACTTTAAATCACTTGTCTGGTATTTATTTCACTAGATATATCCCTGGTAAAATATAAATATCTAACTGTCACATTGAGGATCGAATGCTTGGAGACATCAATCGAACCTACGAGCTATTATAAGATACGGATAATATTAATAATTCTCCTTCGACCCTTGGTGTGCCACAATGTGTACAAAGTTACGATAATTTTAGCAATTTTAGCGATGTTTTGAGGGTATTGATGAAAGAATGATACAGACCTGTTCTCGGACCACCAATCTCGGACCACCAACGGGACCGCGCAGCACGCGGTGTCATGATTTGTTCAAATCTAACAATTTCCTGCAATTTCTCGGCACCATGCGGCAAACAAGGACGAGTTGTGATAATAATCCATGTGTACTGCGACAATAAAGCAAGATTTCTTTCAAATAATAACACATTTGGGCCAAAAACGCAGACACATCGCTGCATTGTAAACAAGCAACACTTTCGCTGGTACTGCAGCTACTGCAGCAGTACCAGCGGTACCAGCGAACATGTGTCTTCTGGGGACGTGCCTAACTGTCCATTGGCGCGAAGAAATGCAGTTATGTGCCTAACTGTATTTGGTGCCGAGAAACGCGGGCAGCAAGCAGCGCAGTGTGTTGGCGTTCTGCCTAACTGTCCATTGGCGCTGAGAAACGTGGGCAGCAAGCGGTGCAGTGTGTTGGTGTTCTGCCTAACTGTCCATTGGCGCCGAGAAACACAGGCAGCAAGCGGCGCAGTGTGTTGGCGTTCTGCCTAACTGTCCATTGGCGCCGAGAAACGCGGGCAGCAAGCAGCGCAGTGTGTTGGCGTTCTGCTTAACTGTCCATTGGCGCTCAGAAACTGGGTCAGGCCACTACCAACAGGCAATCAAATGGTGAGTATGCACCCGGGTGACGGATCACGCCACTCCGTCAGCCAATCAAAGAAAGGGACCACAGGGGAGGGAGGGAGGCGATCCGGTTGGGCAACGCGCGTCTAGTATAGGGCAGACTGGACAGCGAACGGACCGGGGGGTGGGGGTGGGGGGCAGAAAGAGGGGAGGGGGCTATAGACCAATTGAGGGTATGGAACCGGGGTGCGATTGGTACATTGATTTACAGTGGAGGGTAGAGCTCAGGGCAAAGTCTATGGGCCGATGCAGTTGTAATATGACCACTTCCGCTAAAGCGGAAAGTGGTCAATTAAGTTTAAGTGCCCCCCCCTCCTAGTCGGAGTATGACGACCTGTGACTGTGAGGAGGACGGGACAGGGTCTCTGTCTACCCCCCCCCCCCCGCCCCCGGTAAGCGAGGTACATTTTAAGTCATTTATCTTTCTCTTTCATCCAAGATCACTGTTAGTGTGACTCTGTGTGACTGAAGAGTTCACTACCAGTCATAGTTCATTTATTAAAGAATGTTTTATTTATAAGTCTATGGTAGTCGGTATGGACAGGTTACTTACATGCAGCATCAAATGATCCCCTCCATTGATCAGCAGTGAGTCGATCCTCCACCTCAACTACCAATGTGCCACTCACAACATTCATGCTCACCACATACTCAATGCCACGAAAAACGTAGGTGGCTACCACCGTGGAGTCTTCTCCTTGTTCCATATTGCCTTGAGATCTTCCTGAATGACTGACTGCTAGATCCCTACCGTGTTCATTTGAGCTGGGTGCTATGACTGTATGACATCTGACCTACTCTCCAAACTTCCAGTTTTCATGTCTGAACTTGTCATGCAAGTTTGCCACCCCGTAAACACGGTCAACTATTCAACTTATTCCCAGGTTAAAACGACACTTAAAATATCGGAACTTGTGGAAAATGTGTCAAAGGGTGTTTTCTACAAGACAAAAGTAGAAATAAATTGGCATATTGTGAGATTAGAGTATCATTACTAAATTCTTGTTTCAAAACAACCGCCGATTTATCAAAACTCGACACGCCGGATGCTACAAATGCGCATGCGCATATTATAACTTAGCTTGTTTTCGGTGTGCGGTGGTAACTCTTCTAGCATAATCTTCAGGCAAAGCTGGCACTCTGGCCGGAGAGTGACCTGAGGTACGAGGTGTCACGGTAGGGTAGGGTGGGGTAAGACGCCCTTAATTTACAACTGTGTCATTTCTAAGGAATTCATTGCTACTTACAGAATATTTTTACATTGATCAAAGGAGAGAATAATATGTTCTTCATGTGCAAATGCTTGTCAGCCATGCCTTATACAATGTTACGATAAAGCATGTGTGAAAAAAAGTGGGCCTTTTACCCCATCGTCTAGAGGCTGGGGTAAAAGGCCCACAGCCTTTGGGGTAAAAGGCCCACATGTATATAAAAGAGCATCATAATTGGAATAAATGCTCCATTTAGATTCTTATCATAAGAAAAGATACTAAAAGTAATCTCCATAAGCTAGAACTAAGATTTGGATATGTTAAATAACCTAAAGTAACACTTTAGATATTTCATGTTGAAGTTAAAGGGATGGCAGTGTAGAATAGGGTAAAATACCTTAATAACAAGTAAATGAGCTAGTTCTAAGAAAATAATTCCCAATTAATGCATATTTTTCACATTAATCAAGGGATGGAACAAGGTATGATAATTGTGGAATAGGTTGTAAGCCTATATATAGCCTCATGAAATATTCCATTAGAATGTTTGACAAAAAGTGGGGCATTTTACCCCACATGTCGAAAGGCTGGGGTAAAAGGCCCACAACAATGGGGCGAAAGGCCCATGGATCCAATGCTAAGAAAATGTTGGCGTAAAAAGCCCATGTAGCTGTTGGAAAAAAAGGGAAGGTAAATAAAATGTATCTTTATGGTCAGTAGTATAATATTAGGTCTTCTTAAAATAATTATTTTAAGAAGACCTAATATTCTGAAAAATTTAGATTATTTAAAAAGGAGGTCGATTATAAATAATATCCTATACCATGTATATGTTAAATGGAATAAATATATAGGTCTAATAGGATTATTTTGGAAATAGTAATCATATCACTTTAGGTTTTAAATACAAAAGAGAGGTCAAGTGGTTCTCATGTCACAAGGTTCTTAGCTGAGCTTTCGGTACAGAGGAATGAACTGAGTGTACCAAGGATTGAAGGAGGATTGAAGGAGGATTGAAGGAGGATTGAAACAAGGAGGATTGAAGAAGGATTGAAGGAGGATTGAAGGAGGATTGTGGAAGGATTGAGGAACACATTCAATTCCAGATCAGCGCTCTAAGGAACGGCGGCAGACACGCTTCAACCAACAGTGGGAGCATCAACCAACAATGGGAGCATCAGCCGTTCTGCTTCAACCAACTGATGGGAGCAGACACGCTTCAACCATCATCCGTTCTATGTTGACAAGGTCGGAAGAACTGTTGTGATTTTGTCACTGAAGCTAGTACCTGGAGCTACAGACGTGGAGGTTCGTGACATGAGGGCCGGACCTCTCCAATTAACCCCAGACATTGCGTTCCTTATATACTCCACCTCAGCAGTGAAATCATAAATGTGGTGTTACACTTTTAAGTCTATGAACAAATAGACATACAGTTTAAGAAGATATAGATTTTTTTCATCAGTTTCAGTGATTTAGGGACAGTTTTTTCTCCTCTATTTTTTTATATATTTCATTGATATCAGCAAAGAACATTTGCTGAGTTATTAGAGGAATTTACAGCGGTAGTTTAAATTGAAACGATAGATTTTTATTCAAAACGCGGATTTTTTGTCCCCCTCTATCGAGAATAATACGAACTATTTCTGGCATGATGTAGGTTATGTGGAACTAAATTATTACATGTATAATGCTCTTTTCTTTGTATTTTCTTGAAAAGTTTGAATGAATCATATATAGAGCTCTTTCTTTTCATTGTTTGATATATTTTATTGATATCAATAAAGAATATTTGCTCATAGCTTACAATTGAGACGATAGATTTCATCGTATTTAGAACGCAGAACGCATTCTCGGGTTTCCCTCTACCGAGAATAATATGAACTATCTTTGTCCTGTTCCAGGTTATGTGGAACTAAATAATTTATGTACATAGCTTTTCCCATCTCTTTGACACTAATCTGCGTGTCACATGACGAATTTAGGATAAGATCATATCTCATGTCATTTTTCCATGTCCTTGTCTCTAGGTTCCATGTCATATGTTGTCAAATTACTATTATCCCATGGTTTTGACACTGATCTACGTGTTACATGAAGAATTTAGGATATGATCATGTCTCATGTAAAATAATTATTTTAAAAAGACCTAATATTCTTAAAAATTTAGATTATTTAAAAAGGAGGTTGATTATAAATAATAATCTCTATGTTTGCCTTAAGGACTTAGTATGTGAGCTGTTTATTGATAGTTACTGACGAGTCCTCCAGATGGCAGGACCAGCACGTTATACAGGATTGGATGGATAGTGACTGACAAGTCCTTCAGATGTCAGGACAAGCACGTTCTACAGGATAGTCACAGGATACTTACTTGACAAGGAGCAGCTCGCCTATCTTATTTAAATATGAGCTTAGACTGTCAAGCATCATAGTGAGGGCACAGATGAAATGAAGCAACATAGAATGGGCTAAGGTGAAGGAATCATCATAGAAAGGGCAGAGATTATATGAAAAGCTATATCAATTGAAACTTACCTTATCTGATGTCCTTGGAGATGTGCAGGGTTAAATTCGAGTTGTATTGGAGAAAGGTTGCTAGCTTCTTTATTTATGAAGAAAATTTTAATTAAATGAAGGCAGGCATTGTTTGTTGCATATTTACAGCATGTAAATATACATCCATCGGCTACCACGTGAAGGTCTTGCCTGCTATAAGCCGACATAATTTTGACATATAGAGCCTAAAAAAGATTTTTTTATGAACAGAATTTACGACTTGTCTATATTTCTATGTTATGCAGATATATGAGATATGAGGTATACATGGCTGCATATGAAGCTTTCTTTGTTTTATATTTCATTTCATTTAACCTACGTCCAATGAAATGAAGATATCTAGTTGAGCTTTTTTTTCTTTGGTTTTATTGCTTTAAGTTAGGATCTTAATAGCAATTGTAACCTGCAGTCACTAAGAAGCAAGCATCCTTTCGCCAGATAATATATCAAGAGAAAGGGATGCTTTGCGGCATCTTAGCTTTATGTACACATATACACATATCTACATGTGTTTTATATCTAGATATAGACAAATGCGTAATTTTAGATATTAACTTAATTGAAAATCAAGAAGGCACTGGTTCTGGAGTGAGTTTCTCATTGCTTCATAAAAGGAAAATTCCTTATAGACATGTGACAGTCCACACTCCTCGATGTTTTTGATGACTGTCATAGTTAAGTCTACATCTCTTACATAAAAGGTTCTTTCTAGAGATTTTTCTCTGTGAGAAAAATATGTACCCTCAAAGAACATTTGAGCCAAGACATAAATGAAATCCTCTCTTGAGAATCTCCTTTTCTTAGATTTTATTGTTTGAAAGTCATCAGATTTGATACAGGAAATCATTTCATTTCTTTTGATGATTTTTTATATTAGTCTAGCGAGGTAGAAACTATGTCCTGTATCCATTTGACAATTAAAGAGCATGATACTTTGAAGTATTCTTAAAGCACATTCAATTCCTATGTAGAAAGATTTCTTTGAAGGTTCTTGCCTGAAAATATATGCTTGATCATCAGCTGCCTTATATAAGCTATGTGTCACTCGTCGTAGAGAATCATGGTATGGACACATTCTGATATGTCCCTGTTCTGTGAAAAAATCAGTCACAGACTGTCGACCACATTTTCTACGTTTACCGTCCAGACAGTCACATATCCAGTAAGTATTTCGCTTTTTCTTGTGCTTTATAGAAACTTCACTCACCTTGAACACAGGTAGATTATATCTCAAAATTCTAGCAAAGATAACCAAGACATCCTGCATAGAACCAGCCTTCTCCATTTTCCTGATCCTTTTCCATCTTCTTAAAGTCAAGGCATATATATACAACACCATTTTTTTAGCAGCATCATAGAACAAATATCTATGCAAATTTATCTTGTTGCCCAGCAATGCCATATGTAAATTTTTGCTGTTGCCTATGGATACAAGAGGAATTCCCCAGAGAAAAATTGAATGTAAATCTATGCTGTTGTCTATGGATACAAGAGTAATTCCTCAGAGAAAATATATGCTGTTGTTCCCCTGGATACAAGAGGAATTTCCCAAGAAAAAACTTGATTTAAATGTACGTTGTTGTCCCTAGATACAAGAGAGAATAGTATAGACAGTTAACGCAGTGAGCAAGCAATGA
Organism: Acholoe squamosa; assembly: GCA_949317995.1. Classification (NCBI taxonomy): domain Eukaryota; kingdom Metazoa; phylum Annelida; class Polychaeta; order Phyllodocida; family Polynoidae; genus Acholoe; species Acholoe squamosa. The sequence goes on along the minus strand of OX439035.1, from coordinate 79,770,342 downwards.
GTTATCGAGTTGGTAGGCTGTTATGTTTTCTTTTTCACAGAAAAAAAAGAATATGTCATTGTTGCGCAACAGTCCCTGGATACAGCATTAATGTGACATGATTCGCTGAAAAGGGATCTTAGTGCAGAGGGTGTGAGACCTTTTGTTCCCGCACGTGCTAAATGTTCTAATGTATACATAAAATATATGTTGTTGTTCTTGGATGTCACTGAGCTGTCTGAGAAAAAGCCTCTAATAAATATCCAGAGTAAAAACTTATTCCAAGGGCGGATTTTTCGCCTGCTCTCACGTAGTTTGACACATAAAAACTTATAAATATCTTGAGTAAAAACAATCTTAAGTTTTTACATGACTTTTTATTTTGTCTTTGGAATATTTACGTTCTTTGTTACATTATGAAGGTAAACAGCTGGTAATATATGACTAAAGCAGATGACTACGTAAAACTTGGAACTAAATATTTGATTGGAACTTTTTTGCAAAATCTACAGTGCATAGACTTACATTGGAAGCAAGCTCACAGGGAAATAGACTCATGAAATTGGTATTTCTCCTACATATATAAACATGCAGTTAAAAGCTGTTGGCTATATCTTACTACAGGAAAGCATAGGTTCTATGGATATATATCTAACTTGTATACTTATCTAAAATAATCTTTTTTCTATGTGATAAATCCTTGCAGTTAAGCATAGAAGCTTACTTCAGTGAGAACTTTTGCTTCTAATTTTAATGTCCGTGTATAACAGAAGTTACATAACTAACTTTTAAAGCACTGCAACTTAAGTGCGTCACAAAAAGTTTCAGGACAGGATAGGGATTCTTTTCTTTCCTGCTTTAAAGGGTACCATAGAGAAAAACTAATGATGTAACTCAGTGCACTTGGTTATAGGTAACATAGTTGACACATGCTTACATGAATCTTCTTTTTTATCTTTAGATTTATCTTCATTTCGAGAAGATCCTTTGCTGACTCTTCACAGAAGCATTATGATCAATGCATTAAAGTGCCATGACCATTAGTCAGCGTAATGCTTAAAAAAATGCTTATGAGACTGTTTGTTAGAGTTACATAGAAGCATCATGTCAACTTTAATGAGTTAAAACATAAATTTTTTAGAGGGTAGGCTTTATGCTTTCATGAAACTTTGCTGAGCAGTTTCATCAGTGCTTCTTTTATGCATTATGACTAGCAACAAGCATGATGCACTTATGCAACTATGACTTTTAGGGGGTCAGAGAGGACTTCTGCAACTAAGACCTTAAGAGAGTTAGAGAGCATCGTACCAATCACCCGTCTTAGCATCCTTTTTAACTTGATTTATGATAACACAAGTGTCCGATGCTTCCAAGTTTCCATATGTTACATGTCTTTAAAAAAAGACAGAAGCTTCATGGTTTTAGGTTTCCGTGACAGAACGCAGTAACTATTGTTTGTTAACCCTTTTTTGACAGTTATTTTTTCAGGACAGGAATTTTCATATATTAGAATGTATTATGTTAATTTCCTTTTGGGCGTGCAACATGTTTTTATGGAAACAACTCACAGGAACCATTTTTTAGCTTGTTCCATGTTATCTGTCCACCATATAAGGCAAGGTATTCTTTTCCACTTAAAGGTATGCATGTATATGCTAATGTGCTTTTCTTTTAATCCTGCAAGGGCTTCTTTGTAGATTTAAACAGAAATCAAGCTCGAAAAGATCTCAAAGGCTGAAGCTCTATCATGTCTCTAGCTGTGCCAGGAACAGCTCGATCAGGTCTATATATAAGTCATCTTTGACGTTTCTTTATTTTCCATGCAATTAAGAAAGGAACTGCTATGATAAGAGGAATGAAATACCACCCATCACTGATCCTGTTATAATTCGTCGTTTTCCAAAAGAAGGGTTAACAGAGGTAGAAATAGGAGTAGGGCTCACCGCAGCGAAGCTGAGCCCCTCCCCTTTCTTTTTAGGCGCTATATATGCTCTGGAGCTGGAGGAGAAGGGCACAACAGATCCTGTCTTTGAAGACTTTGCATCGAAGTTCAGCGTCGATTTCAAGATTGAATTGGGCGTCGATGTCAATTTCAAATCATGCAAGGAGACAGTTTTCCTCTTCAGTCCTTCCATAGAGGTGAGTGTTTTCCTGAAATGACATCGGTATATGGTTTTAATACTTTTTTCTGATCCTTTTCACAATGAAAATAATGAATAGCAATTGTAATATTAGCTTATGTATTAAGCAGTGACGGATTTAGGGGGGCGCGGGGGGCGCGCCCTCCTTCCTTTAGGTCAGTACTTAAGAGTTTAACTACATATTTTGGATCCCAAAATTTGTCCAAAATAGAAGGTGCGTTGATGCAGAAATACATCATGCTCATTGATTAGCAGGGAAGCCTATCTCACAAATGATTTCATGCATTGTTCAGTAACGAGTTGAATTTCTTCATGCTGATATATTAAGTTCTTGAGATAAATGGAAGGATGCTTTAGAAGTCATGTCTATTTTTCCAGACGTATATGAAAGTTTGAAATGTTTATTTTCATGTTATTTTTTTATTTTTTGATAAAATTACAGATAGGAGATAAGATTCTATAGAATAAAAAAAGGAACATGCAAAGTAACTGACTTGATTTCCTTAGGAAAGTTGACATTTTCTTTTGGTTCGAAGAAGCTAGGGTCAGGACGGGTAGATGTTAGATCTATTAATGTAGACAAGAAAGAATTTTCTTTTTTTGTAGGAGATGAAGATGAGATATCTTTTCGAGGAGGAGAAGGTTCTGCATTGTGGTTTGATATTTTGTCTATGAAGCTTCCTGTAGGTGCTTCTATTGAATCCCCTTTCATAGATTTCTCTTCTGTACTCAGATTGTCAGACGTAATAAGAAAGGGTTGAGTCACAACATCCTCAGGCAAGGTTTCAGTGTATGTTTTTGGAGATAATTTTGAACCTAGCGTGTTATTAGAAGAAATATTTTCTCCTGAAGCTTCAGAGTTTTTTTCTTTGAGAGAAGACATGAGCTTAGTCTCTGTGACAGGGAACAAGGTTTTCATGTTGTCAATTTCTGGCGTTGTACTGGAGACATAGATGGAAGCAGGATAAGTTTTGATAAGTTTTGAAGCAGAAGTAGGATTTTGTGTAGTAGAAGAATATCTCAAGGTGGATATTATCTCATTCAACCTGCAGAGACATAAAAACAGGATAGACATAAGAAAATGTAAAGCAGGGTTCATCCAGTAAGGGAGGTCTAGAGGAGAGGCACAGTCATGCTTTAGCACTATTTTTCATATATAGTGAGACCTTGATTATCCGACCACCCTTGTTGCAGACATATTTTCCCTGGATCTCAAAAATGTGGGTTTATTTAAACTCCTCATAATAGATTGGTATTGGAATGTCTCAGCTTCAGAATGGCTTGATCCTGTGTACATTGGATAATCAAGGGTCGGATTATCAAGGTCTCACTGCAGTCAAGAGTTTAAGCAAGGCATTAAAGCAATAGTAAATTAGAACGATGTCATTTTATTCTTTCTCTTGACTTAAATCTTTAACTGAAATCACTGAAAAATGTGACTTTAAGTTATTACAGTGAGACCTTGATAATCCGACCACTCTTGTTGCAAACATATTTCGCCCGGATCTCAAAACTGCTGGATTATCAAAGCATATTATGATAGATTTGTGTAGGAATGTCCCAACTTCAGCTTGACCAGATCCCATGTATGTCGGATTATCAAGGGTCTGATTATCAAGGTCTCACTGTATGTCAACTTTTCTAGCTATGGGTAGTCTTTGCTTATAGATAGACGAAAATAATTACCTGCAAACGCCGGCATCACAGATATATATTCCATGCCTTGTGGTCAGTTTGTCTAGGAATGGAAATACATCTCGATCATAGATGATTGATTTCCTTGTATGTCCTTCCTGATCCTTGATAAGAACCTCAGTTGTAAGAAAGGACAAGTGCGAGGGAGGAATAGCCTGAATACATCTCACGTAAGGCTCACATGTCAAAGAAGATCCGTTGTGTTCACAACGACAATTGTTTTGCACAGTCTGCATGTAGCAGACAGGAAAGAACACAGCTAGTAGCCACAAAGTTTTCATCATGAATGAGAAAATAAGGCTAAGCTAGTTTGCCCTATTAAGATAAGTTTTTTACAGCAAGACATTTTGTTCGTACAGTTAGATAATGAAACAGAATACATGCATGGCAGGGAGTAAACATCCAGATAAAGCCCTCTTCCTGAAGATAGGCGCATGACTCACTCTGCTATGTTCAGAAAGCAGTTGATGCGATGTATATCATACATGGCTCGTGTCTCCCCTCTAGTGTCAAAGGTGCAAACTAATTTTCAGCTGTGTGGGTTCGATTCTCTGTTCTTCTCCATAATTATCGCAGTGAGATAACTTCTTCAGAGGTGGAATTCTATGAGGAACTGTGGCTTTTCAAATTAATTAGACATGAAAGCAGAGCAAGAAGCTCATGTCTTAAGCTATTTTTCTATTTTACAGGAACACAGTCCTCTGTCCTTGACTGAACCTTGCTGTAAACTCCCGCCACAGACTGTGAACAAACTGATGCTTGATTGACGATAAGAACATCTCTCTCCTGCCTCCTGAGATAACAAGCTACAGATACAAAAAGAGCAAGGTACGTTGTCTTGTTTCTTTTCCAGAAAAAAGAGTATTACATTGAAGAAGATCCTTCTCATCATTTGTATGTACACATGAGTTTAAGACCATAGGAGCAGGCGAGACAAGCGAAAGTTTAGTTACCTTGTTTTCTGCTAGGGGCTGTGAGGACACTGATCATCGTAATGCTGCGCTGTAGAGACATGTACTACTGTAATTGAAGTTACGATGATCAAAGTTTAAAAAAGTCTAGAAATAGGCTTTTGATTTTATTTTTCGTTGTTTGAAGATAAAAAAAGAACTCCTACTTATTTCTTGCAGGTCTTAAAGCACATTGCACTTCCGGAAGTTTTCATCTAAGCCTGCTGCAACTAGCACAAAGTAAGTCAGAAGAAGCTATGTTTCATTGATCGATAGAAAATATTATGCATAACGCGGAACATTACGTCACTTTTAAGTTTTAAGTCATAGATTTCATTGATATTATACTTTTTTGGCTTGCGAAACATTACGGTTTCAAACCTAGACTGTAAAATAAGAAGTTAACCTGTTTACTACTTTTAAAATGTCTTCTTTTTTATTTTTTTATTTTATTTTATTTTTATTTTTTTTAGGTGAAGCTAAGTCAGCCTTAAGAGCCGATCGTTTGAAGTTGGATGGTAAATCTTCACTAGATACCAGGAAGTTTGCCTCTAGAGCCTCGACTTCGCACAGCTATTCTCTTCCAAGGTTATTGTCTTTTTTCTTTTTTGTCTGAAAGATGTAATCTTACATATGTCTATTCAATATGCAGTCAACAATATTGTTCTGATTGTAGTCACTAGTCCTTGTACTAAGATAAATGTAGAAAGTTTCACGTCTCATAAGAAAAATATCTCTAGATATAGAGGATCTATTAACATAAGCAAGAAAAATTTTTCTTTGAAATTCACAAAAAACGGATTTTGCTATATTTTTCTTAAAAATAATTTTTCTTGTGTATTAGATAATATCCATGAATTTGTTACATTGCATTGCTCTAATTTTTTTTCTAAATATTCTGAGATAGAATTTAAGGAAATTAATGTCAAGTTGTTGAACGTTCAATTAAGCATAGAAATAAACATAGGAGAAAAAGAAATTAAAATAGGAGAACTTTTTTTGAAATTTTATTCAAAGTGGCCTGTAGCTTATGAATATAGAGTTCGTGAGAGTAATACCTTTGAGTCTGTTTGGCTTCTTTATGATGATAAGATCGAGACCAGCCGAAGAGCTTCTGCTTTTTCCTCTTTCAGGATAAGCTCCAAAGAAATAACTTTCACATTAGGACATAATTTTAAAGGAAATTGCATAGTAAAAAATGTAGAGTTATTTTTGAAAATATGTTATGAAATGAAAGAGGTTTTGGTTGAAGTAGAGAGAGAGAAATTTCCTCTTGCATCAAAATGAAAGAGAGCAAAATAATTTCACAGTTTATTTTGGTTTTATTCACCTTATTGTGTCAAGATAGAGCAGAGAATCATGAATATTGGAGAAAAGTGAAGCAAACAGACACGCATTGCTTGTTCTATGTGACAGAGATTATTAGGAAAAGACAAAAAGAATGTAGAATTCCAAGAGAGAAAGTCATATCTTTGTTGAAAGAGGAAACATGGAGCTCTCTCTTAAATTTCATGAAAAAAGATGAAGCTTACAGAAAATATTACGGGTATTGCATCACGGACAGCAAAGAGAAAATATTAGAAGACTTGCTTTCTTCTCGCAGCGTTTTAGTAGAATGCATTTGTGAAATACTCAACATCAATGTCTTTTTTTCTTCTAAGCATCAAAGCACTGATTTTCATCCTTTGGAAAACTTAAGACCTAACCCTGTTTACATAAATTTCAATGAAGAGTCAAATGAAATAAAAGAAGGTAATCCAGCTGAAAACAGGATGAAGGCAAAAAAAAGACTTTGATTCCAAAAAGAAAATTTCAGATCGTGCTTCACTTTCTATGCCTTTAAATTTTTCAAAGAAAGAAAAATTATCAGACAGCAGTGAAGAAGATGAAATACCTGAGAAAAATTTTGTTCATGCTTTGACTGCAGAACAAAAACCTAGTACATCTTTTGAATGTTTAAGTGAAAGCGACGATGACACCTCCAAAAGTGCTAACAGAAAGAAAAAAAAAATCTAGATACCTGTCAGAAGAAAGTGCGAGTGAACATGAGTTTGATTTCTTGAAAGAGGACCTAGAATGTTCTGAAAGTGAAGAAGAAACTGTTAAAAAAGAAATAACAAAAAACAGAATGAAGAAAGTAAGCCCTCGTAAGAAAGTTTGCGTCGAAGACAAGGTAGAAATGTTGAAGCACTTTCAACCTTTAGCTACTTTGTTTCAATCAGAATTAGAGACCAGTCAAATGAACTTAGAACATTGCTTTCTTGTGATAGAGCGTATACTCAAACATTTAAGAGTACTAGCTTCCAATATTTTGCCTGAGAATTTAGAGAAATGTGCCAGGTGTCCTTTGCATTGTTCCTCTGCTTTGTTGAAATGTACAAAAGATAAGAGAGGACCTAAAACAAACAAAGCAAAAAAAATGAAAATGTGTCCGATATAGTTTTATCTTCAACTGTAGTCTACATTCTTTTCTTCTACAGATGCCTAAAACTAAGAAGGCTCGTCAGCCGAAAAAAACTGTCTGTTCTCGTCAGATTCCTCATACTTCCAGAGCCTCCTCCGCTTCTATAAATTCTCCTGTTTCTGTTCTCTCTGCTTCGACCGTGGTTTTTCCACGTCTTTCTGGCTCAGGTGGAAACTCTTCTGCTCCTTCTTCTTTCGTCTCTCAGGCTCCTACTCTTAAAGCCTCTGTTCCTGCTCGTCTTAACTCAGTTCCTGCTAGCATAACCTCTGCTTCTTCTACATGGAGACCCTCTTCTGCATGCAGTTCTCTTGCCTCTTCTAGCTTTGCATCCTTTTCTCTTTCCTTTCCCGCTAGCAGAGCTTCTCCCACTTCTGTTTTGCTTCCTCCCTCCTCTGCTTCTGTCTCTACAGACGTTCCAACTTCTACCTGCTCTGTTCCCCTCTCTTCAGCTTCTGCTTCTGTTCCTTCTTCTTCTAGCTATGTTTCTCCTCTCTCTTACCAGGAAGCTTTCCATCAGTTTGTGATAAACAATGTGAAACAGTTTACACCTGCTTCTCTCACTTCTTCCTTCTCACAAAACTACCCTCTTTTGTCCACTGTGCTTTACCCTCAACAAGCTGTGGAAGAAGACACAGACTTCTGTGTCTGTAAGGAGGAATCTGACGAAGAAGATCTAGAAGTAGCTAGTATCTTTGACAATCCCCTTCCCTCTATGTCTAGCAACGATAGACCTAGAATTACTTTCCCTCCTTCCTGTAGGAAGGACGCAAAAGCACCTTCTGAGGAGAGAGGGAAAAATAATTCTTGTGTTCCCTCACCTTGCCCTGAAGCAGATGGCTCGACCTCTTCTGAAACAGGATCGATCACGGCTGGAAGTGTGAGAATTTCTACGAACTCTGCTAGACCTATAACCGATACAGCACAGCTGACTCCTCCTGCTTCATCACCATCTCACCATGCTTCTCTCGGATTTCCGCTTCCATGTTCTCACAGCTTGTCAGAACCTATTGTCATTCAACCTGCTTCCTCAGAGACTGACAGCTTTGTAGTCCCTCAGCTTGACAGCGTTCCAGTCTATATGACTTAATCCTGTGCACATCCTGTTTGTACTCCTTCTGTTTCTCGTCCTATAACTACTTCTCAACTCCACAGACCTGTTACTGTAGTGAGACCCCAAGTAGATACTAGACAAGCCGACCATTTTCAAGCAGGCTCCCAACCTGTCAGACTTACTGCTTCTCTTCAGGCTGGAGTTCCTGTAGTCCCACCTGTTTACCCTCCAACTTCCTCTAATCCTATGATTCCTGTCTTTAACTTGAGGACAGGACATATTATCCCTCTTGATATCACTGCCCGTCTCCAACCTCCTGACGTCCCCCTAGATCTTAGTTTTAACAGTCACCCTGCTCACATTCCCATTTCCACTGACGCATCAGTAAGTAATCAAAACGTAGAAAACCAACCTGTCTCTTCCATTTCTGGTTCACAACCTGTTACCAGTCAACAGAACAGTTCTTCTTCTGACTTAAGAGACAGAGAAGGACTTCTGCAAAGATTTGAGAGAATTTTTGGTTCAATTGAGGTAGGAAGGTATTTCTACGATCAGTGCATGCTTTCCAGGTTGCGCAAACCGGCTTCAGGCACGGCAAGGAACCCTTTCTCTGTTATCAGAGACTGCAGGCTTTGCAAAACCCCCTTCTTTCCTGCAGGAGAGGTTGTCGTAAGTTCCTGCAAGAGAGCCTTGTTGTCCTGCAGGTTCTGTGACGTGCTTTTCTCCACGTCTCAAGATCTTATCAGGCACTTAATAGACCATCACCATTGCAAAGAATAAAATTTAAAGGACATGTCTTCTACCATGCTTTCAACACACTATACAAGAATATTGCTGCAGCTTTTCTTTTTAAATTAGAAATAAAAGTAAAAAGTTTTCTTAACTTTTAAAAAATGGAACGCCTTACATCTTTAGACTTGAAAGTTTTAAGTACTAGAAGTGAATATTTTAAATCCTATATCAGCTTCTATGAGTTGAAAGAAGAAAGTCCAAGAGAAATAAATATAGAGATACCTTTTCTTCCTTTGCTCTCTCTGTCACAATGCTTTTCATACATTTCTTGTTTAAGTTTCAAGTCCGAGAAAAAATGTCATAAGCTTTTAGATAGAGTCCAAGACGTAGGATCTATAGCTTTTTTTGCTAATTTCTTTCAAAGTGAGTTCTTGTTTGAATATTTGCTCCAAAGAAGTCAAGATAAGATAGAAGAAATAGGTAAAATTTTAAAGGTACATGCTTATTGTGGCAACATATGTCATGCTTCATGTACAACGTTGATATACTTTTGTCATGATTTGGTAGGAGAAGATTACACTGTCTTTAATATATTGAAAGACATCTTCTGCGAAGATCATAGCATGGATGATTATTGCTCTTTCGCTTGCTACGAAGACAAAAAAATAACCAGAAAAATAAAACATCTCCTTAGACAAATATGAATGGAACAATACCCTATATGTTATCACTGTGGGGGCTGTGGAGGCGATCATACAGTAGAAGAGGGGGACATTGAGACCGATACTTTTCGTTTAGATTGCTGCGGATCTCATTGTCATCATCGATGCTATATGAACTTAAGATTTAGATCGTTCACAACCCCCTCGCAACCTAAAGTTAAATGTAAAGACTGCAGAGCTGTTTGGTTTGAGGGAAAACCTGCTTGCACTAAACTTTTCATGAAATGGCAAAGAAAGAAATACACCAATTTAAGAAAGACTTTTTATGAAACAAGGATTCGTTTTCATAATCTCCCAAGACGTTTAAGCCGCTGAATTTTAAAACAGGTTTAAGCCGCTGAATTTTAAGACAGATTTTATGTCCTTGAGATAAGTAGATAAAACTTAGAATGTGTCAAGACATGTCCTGAACTCTTTCATCTATTACTCATATCCTGACCCAAAGACTTGCATTTAAAGACTGTAATTTTTTGAGTCTTTTGGTTCATGCAAGAATGTTCTTGTACATGTTAACCAGAAAGTTATTGTAATCAGTGCTTTACTTCATTTATTAGTACTAGGCGAAACATATATCTAGACGTGTTCACTGGAAAGATTCACTGACATCTATGACATGTGCTGCTTCATGTGTATAATTGTTCTTACGTTGACAGAAAACGATGTTCTCTTGACGTTGAAATGAAAGTATCACATTGTGTTACCATGTAACATTGCTCACATGAAAGCGTATTAGCTCATGTAAACTGGCTTTACAATAGAGCATAAAGAAAAAAATCTTTTTTTTCTTATCTTTCTGTAAGATGAATGTGAAAATAAACTACCATATCTTATGCACTCGTCTTGATTACCTGAAAAGTCAATTACAATATGAAGGACGTCCTCTTGAGAAAATAGATATTTCGTTCCCACAACAATCACATATGAACGAAAAAGAGGCAACTAAGATTTTTTCCACTCTTTCTGAACTTGAATGCTTGCCTCTTCTGAAAGAAATAAGGATAGAGGCACTTATATTCTTTGCTGATTATTTTCGTTCATCTTTCCTGGAAGAAGAAATAATCAATATAGTGTTAGATGATATCATGTTGATGCCACGAGCGTTGAAGACAATTTGCTGGTGTATGAAGGATCAAACTTTCTATTACAGGATGCTATTCATAGCAGCAGATTTTTTAGACATAAAATTCATCAATGTAGTGACTGAAATGATGTATCCTTTGAGGCTAGAAGGTAATGTAGGAGTTGAACCTTCTTCTTACGTTCTTTCCAGAATAACTAGAAAATTTAGAGACAAAAAAAGACAAAAGATACACAAGATGTCCACAGAATATATGATGTGTATGCTGTGTTCTGGTTTGTTGATGATGTCACCTAAAAGCAAAGACGTATGTTATATGTTTTGCTGCATGAAGCCAGTCCACATGAAGTGTTTCCATGAATTTTTAGATGAACAACATGAATACAGTCCTGTAAAGAAATGTGTATACTGTGATATTAAATGGCACAACAAGAAACCTCAAGGAGAACCTGATTATCTGTTATGGTTGTCAAGGAATGCAGGTGCTCATTCTATCCTGCATGAAAAGAGAAAGCCTAAGATGTGTCTTTTTCCTGATGAAATAAAAAGATGAAAAAATTAATCATTTGTTGTGTTCTGTTATTTCACATATTACAACCGACCAAAAATGCTTAATGTTACCCCTAAAGGTTATAATTCTTTCAGAGACCAGAAAAGTCCATTTTACCAGTAGATGTCAGAAATGTTTCATTGACCAGAAACGTTTATTTCACCATGAGATGGCAGAAAAGTTTTAGAGACCAGTAAACTTCATTTTACCAGTAGATGTCAGAAATGTTTCAGGGACCAGAAACGTTTATTTCACCATGAGATGGCAGAAAAGTTTTAGAGACCAGAAAACTTCATTTTACCAGTAGATGTTAGAAATGTTTCAGGGACCAGAAACGTTTATTTCACCGCGAGATGGCAGAAAAGTTTTAGAGACCAGAAAGTTCATTTTACCAGTAGATGTCAGAAATGTTTCAGGGACCAGAAACATTTATTTCATCAGGAGATGGCAGAAAAGTTTTAGAGACCAGAAAAGTTCATTCTACCAGTAGATGTCAGAAATGTTTCAGGGACCAAAAACGTTTATTTCACCTCAAGATGGAAGAAAAGTTTTAGAGACCAGAAATCTCCATTTCACCAGTGAACGTCAGAAATGTTTCAGGGATCAGAAATGTCCATTTTTTTAATAAATGTCAGAATATTAGAGACCTGAAATTGGTGAAACGGATATTTTTAATCACAGAGCAATTTCTGATCTCAGAGCTATTTCTGATCTCAGAGATATTTCTGATTTCAAAGAAGTTTTTGATCTCAGAGAAGTTTCTGCTATAGTGTGGTTAAATTGAGCATTTCTTGTTCCTGAAACATTTTTGACTAGCAGAAACTACTCTGAGATCATAAACTTCTCTGAGACAAGAAATATCTTTGAGATCAGAAATGTTTAGTTTAACCACATTATAACATAAACTTTTCGGATACTAGAAATGTTTATTTTACAACTCAACCGTAGAAATGTCTCAGGGATCAAAAATTTTTAAATTAACCATCAAATGCTAGAAACTTTTAGACACCAAAAGATACTAGAAATTTTTATTTAACTTCTTGCTTAATGTTAGAAATCTTACAGATACAAGAAAAGTTCAGTTCAACCACTAGGTGACAGAAACTTTTCAGAGACCAAAAATGTTTATTTCACCACTAGATGGTAGAAATGTTCTAAGACTTAGAAATGCTCGAATCAACCACCAGATGACAGAAACTTTTCAGAGACCATAAATGTTTGTTTCACCGCTAGATGTTAGAAATGTTTCAGGGACAAGAAATGTTCAGTTCAGCCACTAGGTGGAAGAAACTTTTCAGTGACCAAAAATGTTTATTTCACCACTAGATGACAGAAATGTTTCAAGAAATAGAAAAGCTCGAATCAACCATCAGATGCCAGAAACTTTTCAGAGACTAGAAATGTTTGTTTCACCGCTAGATGTTAGAAATGTTTCAGGGACAAGAAATGTTCAGTTCAGCCACTAGGTGGCAGAAACTTTTCAGTGTCCAAAAATGTTTATTTCACCACTAGATGGCAGAAATGTTTCAAGAATTAGAATTGCTCAAATCAACCACCAGATGCCAGAAACTTTTCAGAGACCAGAAATTTTTGTTTCACCGCTAGATGTTAGAAATGTTTCAGGGACAAGAAATGTTCAGTTCAGCCACTAGGTGGCAGAAACTTTTCAGTGTCTAAAAATGTTTATTTCACCACTAGATGACAGAAATGTTTTAAGAACTAGAAATGCTCAAATCAACCACCAGATGACAGAAACTTTGCAGAGACCTGAAATGTTTGTTTCATCGTTAGACGGTAGAAATGTTTTAAGGACAAGAAATGTCCAGTTTTACCACTCAGTGTTAGAAACTTTTTAGTTTAGTTTAACCATAAGGTATCAGATACTTTTCAGTTAAGAGATATGTTTGTTTCACCTCTAGACATCAGAAATGTTTCAGTGATCAGAGACGCTCAGTATGAACGCTAGGTAGCAGGAAGGAAAACTCTTTGAGGTTCTGGATGAGGAAGGACTGCACTAAACTTTAACAGGCTCCTTCTGGCCTGTCAGAACGAGGTCTCCTTTATTTTTAATTAACAAAAGAGATATAAGAAAGAAAGTTCATTGTCTTTAATTTTGAAGTTAAAATGGCTCTTTCTTCTCCTTTTTTTGTCAATTTACCTTCTAACACGATTCATCCATCTCGAGAAAATAAGATCAGTTCTTTCTATGTTAAGCTTCCTACTACTTTGCTTCTTCAGGGAGCATGGGAAGTAGCGTTAGTGGAAGTCAACGTTCCTGTCTCATGGTATAACTTTCCAGAAATACCAGAAAAAAATCGGACTATAATAGCAGAGAGAATTGATTTTAAGCTTAAAACAGACGAAGAAAAAATAACTTCTTTAGATGAAATAGACATTAAGAAAAGATATGTCGTGCAAAGGATTCCTTACGGTAATTATACGAGCTCAGATAGTTTAATAAGATGTATTAATTTAGCCTTGAAAAAAATTGATGTATACTCAGACGAAGAACTTTACAGAAACAGCAGAGAACCATATATGAAAACAGAACTTCAAAACTTGAAACCTATATTGAAAGTAGGCAGAGGAGACAGAGTAACTATGTCTAAATATTTATTTAGATACAGCAAACGAGGCTGAGATAAATGACGACAAAGTAGTGAGTTTCACAGGTCTTCCCTTAAGGATCTTGTTAGATTTTCAAGTTTTAATGAGCACAAAAGAAAGGTACAAGCATTATAAATATTTCAAAGCAGGAGGAGTCCCAAATTTGCATCATGTTTCGTCTAACATTTACATATACACAGACATTGTATCTAATGAAGTAGTAGGAGATGTTCAAATGCCACTTCTGAGAACTATACGTTGCAGTGAAAAATTTGGAGACGACATAAAAGAAGTCTTCGTTAATCCTTACTACAAAAGACTCAGAAGAAATGAAATTCAGGAGATACATATTAAAATATGTGACGATCAAGGGGAACTCGTGAAATTTGAGTATGGAACTGTTTTTATAGTTCTTCATTTTCGACCTTTAAAATCAAGATTTATAGATTAAGAGAGAAGATTTCTTTAAAATGAAACGTCAGAAAGCTTTCAAGAATTTAATAGTTGAATATGATTTAGTTCCTGTAGCTTACAAATATGACATTGATTTATTCCTTTTGAAGAAATTGAAGAAAATAAAAAGGATATTGAAGAATAAAAAGAAAAAAGAAGGAGGAATAAAATTTCAGTTAGCTTTGTGTACAGTTTTAGGAAAATATAACTTGGAGACAAGTGAATACTTTGAAATAAGGCCATGGTTTAAAAGCTCTATGCAAGTCAGCTTTGACTCACACAACATAGAAAAATTAATAAGAGACTCTTTTTCTGTAATTTTAGGCTTCTTCGATGCTTTTTTACATATGGGCTCAGGATGGTTCTTAAAGAAAATTAAAGTTTTGCGTTTGTCTGTTTTCAAGTATAATCCTTTTGGAGGTCAAAAAAAAGAAACTAGTGAGGAAATTATCAGAAAGAAGAGATCAGTCCTTGATGTCAAAGGCAGTGGAAATAAGTGCTTCATATATTCAGTCCTAGCAGGTCTTCATAAGTTGACTGAAAATGCTAATATAGCTCAGTCTTATGAAGTTTATTTAGACGAATTAAATCTTTCTTTCCTTTCCTTTCCTGTTAAACTAAGTGAAATACCTAAATTCGAAACAAAGAACAACGTAACTATAAATGTGTTTGGAATGTTAGAGAAAAAAAGCGAGCCGTTCCCTATGTATATTTCTGTCCTTTCTTCACCTCTGGCAGAAGGACGACATGTAGATTTATTGTTGCTGAATGATCATTTTTATCTGATAAGAAACTTACATAAATTTATTAGACCTTTCTTCTGGAAAAAAACTAGGTTTTTTTGTTATAAATGCTTAATTTCTTTTTGCTCTAAAATTCGATATGAAAAACATGTAAGCAATGACTGCCAGAAAAATGTATATACTGGTCAAGATTACTCTACTCCTTCTGAAGGAAGTACTTTGAAATTCACTGAGCATAAGTATCAAGTAAAAAGTCCTTTTGTTATATATGCTGACTTCGAATGCTACAATCAAACTATACAAAAAATACATAAAGGTAAATCTTTTTGTTCTAAAGAGCACAAACTTAATGCTTTTGGTGCAATAATGGTATCAAAATATGACAAATACAGTCAAGATCCTTTCATCTACGTAGGGAAAAATGTAATAAAAAAATTTACGTCCTATTTATATAAAAAAAGAGCAGAAATTTCATACATTTTAGACCATAAAAGGAAACCTTTGTCGTTGTCTCCTAAAGATATTTCACGTATTATAAAGCAAAAAAATTGTTACATCTGTGGAATATCTTTCACAAAAAAAGGTATGAAAAAAGTTTTAGATCATGCTCATCTAGGACAAGAAGGAAAAGGCAGGGACTTGAATTATGCTTGCAATCGATGCAATCTAACTTATACCAGTCTTAGAATGGACAAACTGAAAATACCTATTGTAATACATAACAGCATGAACTATGACACTCATTTTCTTATTCAAAAACTGTACAAGTATATAGGAAATAAAACTATATCAGTTATAGCTAAGTCTTCTGAAAAATTTTTGACTTTAAGTTTCGAGAACTTTAAAATTTTAGATTCTTTTCAATTCTTACCCACTTCTCTTTCTAAACTTGCTGAACTCTTGCATGAAAAAGGTTTGAAAGATTTCATTCAGACTAAGAAACACACTGCAGACAAGAATCTTATTCCTTTCATGATAAGAAAAGGAGTCATGTGCTATGATTATATCGACTCATGGTCAGTTCTGAAAGAAAAAAAATTACCAACTAAAGACAAATTTTATTCTTCTTTAACTAAGAAAGACATAACAAACAAAGAATATGATCATGCTGTTCATATGTTCGAAGCATTACAATGTAAAAATATAGAAGACTACTTAAAAGCTTACTTAAAAATAGATGTGTTACTTTTATGTGATATTTTTGAGTCTTTCAGAGAAAAGACATTAAATTATTACAGTTTAGATCCTGCACATTTTTTAACTGCACCTAGTTTAAGTTATCAAGCTATGCTAAAACATACAGGAGTAGAATTGGAACTGCTATCAGACATAGATATGTATAACTTTATAGAAAGTGGGATAAGAGGTGGAATAACTAATGTGTCTAGGAGACATGCAGAAGTGAAAGATTCAGACGAAGTGATTTTATATATAGACTGCAATAATTTATATGGTAAATGTTTAGCAGACTTCTTACCACATTCCAAATTCAAGTGGCTCAGTCTTAAGCAAATACAAGAATTGAAAATAGAAAATGTCCCAGACGAAAATGAAACTGGCTATATCTTAGAAGTCAATTTAGATTATCCTGAAGAAATCCATGACATGCATAATGATTTCCCTGTAGCTCCTGAAAAAATAGAAGTTACAGAAGAAGAATTGTCTCCATATGCTAAAATTATATTGAAAGAAAGTCAAACATCTTACAAGAAAGGAGGAAAGAAGCTCATATGTAATCTGAAAAGTAAACTTAATTATATTGTTCATTATCGCAACCTTAAATTGTATCTTAGTCTAGGTTTAAAAATAAGTAAAATACATAGAGCTTTAAGTTTTTATCAGAAAGACTGGATGAAATCATACATTCTGTTTAACAACAAAGAAAGAACTTTAGCTACTTCTCCTTTCATGAAAGCATTTTTTAAGCTAATGAATAACACAACTTTTGGGAAAACTATGGAAAATGTCAAGAAAAGAACCTGCATGAAATTAACTTCAGATGCCACAGTCACTGAAAATCTTATAAAGAAACCTACTTTTAAGGCTCTTCATGTTTTTCAAAGAGACTTTGTAGGTATCCAAAACAGCAAAGAAAACCTTCTCCTGGACAAACCTATATACATAGGCTTTTCAGTTCTAGAATTATCTAAATTATGGATGTTTAACTTCCATTATAATGTCATGCTGCCTAAATTCAAAGACACATCTATACAGCTTTTATATACAGACACTGATTCTCTGATATATTACATCAAAGATCCTGTCTACGTAGCAAAAATAAAAAGTATGAATAATTTTTTTGATTTCTCTAATTTACCTGAAAGTCATATCTTATATGACAAGTCAAATAAAGCAGTCTTAGGCAAATTCAAAGATGAAGTAGCAGGGAAAAAGATAAAAGAATTTATTGCTCTCAGACCTAAAATGTATTCAATTTTATTTGAAGAAGGAAAAGAAGAAAAAAAGGTGAAAGGAGTTAAGAAATGTAGCATAGAACAAATGAGACATGAAGACTTTAAACAGACTTTACTCGAAAATAAGATAAAGGAAGCAGAATTTAATAACATAAGAAGTTTAAATCATAAAGTTTATACTATGTCACAAAGAAAAGTATCTCTTTCCCCTTTCGAAGATAAAAGATATCTAAGAAGAGGAGGAATAAAGTCTTTTGCTTATGGTCACTACAAAATACCTCCTGCTAAGAGAAAAAACTTTTCTCTTCTGAACATTCCATGCAAGAGAATTAAAGTCAGTGAGATAGAAGGAGCTGAAGAATCTAAGCAAAGACTTCTTAGATCAACGTCTTCTTGAAAAACCTGAAAATGAATAAGTCAGGCAAGCATCCTACCATTGCTTTTGGGAAAAGAAAACGCATAGACATAAGTAAATTCAATGGAAAAATTTATTTGCATTTCAACGACTTAATCAAAGACAAGAGTATTTCTCTTTCCAAGGAAGAGTATGACTTGCTGTTCAAGCTGAGAAACAAAATAAACAAGAAAATAGAAGAAGTCAAAATAGTAGGTGAGGGGACCAAGGGAGAAAAAAGAAACAAAAAGAAAAGAAAATCTCTCAGCGACAGTAGCAGTGAAGACGATAAGATGGCCACAAGTGACAGTGAAAGTGACTGAAAATAAACCTGAGATAAGCTTAACTCGTATGTCTTCAAGCATCTTACCTTCTGTTTATCAACTGTGCTAGCAAATAATCTTCAGACGTAAAGCCAAACAAGCTTTCTATTCTTAGGAAACCTGCAACCGCTACCTGCACTATCACAAAATGAAATGTGAATATTGTGGAAGAAAGGGGAAGATAGTTCAAAACAAAAAATATTGTGAAAAATGTGAGCAAGCCATGGTTCAAGAATGCATAAGATGCCATAAACCTTTTCATTCTGTTCATTTCTTCTCATCAGATGAAAATCATTTAAGATGCAATTCATGTCACACAAAATATATGAAAGAAAAAATCAGAAACAAAGCCAAGTCGTCTAAGCTCGTTGACGCAAGAAGCAGTGAGTCAGATGTAACAAGCTCAGAAGAATCAGAAGAAGAGAAAGCAACTTCATCACCCGTCGCAGAAAGTGAAAATGAAAATCAACCAAAGAACAAGAGAAGAAGAGTCACTCTCTCCAATGAAGAAGAAGGTCTTAGAAAGGAACACGAAAAAGACCTCAACAAAGACAAGAAAAAAAATGTTTCTTCTTCTACAAAAGAAAAAAAAGTTCCTGTTAAGAGAGCAGCTACGAAGAAAACTTTGCTGAAATCAGAAGCAGTGAAATCTGATATGATAAAGATGGCAGGGGGAAACGTTCACTACTTTAAACTGCCTGAAGGTTATGTCCCTGTGTTCACTAACATAAATGCTTTGGAATAAGCTGATATTCCTTTTATTTTTTTGTTTCACGGATAACCGGAAACTTAGAACATGTGGCTTAGTTTTGAGAGCAGGGTCCTTAGCGGACTGCACTAATAAAAGGCTGTGGTTTCAACTCAGGTCACATGTTATCATGACATTACTGATGACTTTCCTTGCTCAGAAATGGAGTAAAATCACGTGATTATATGCCTCGTTCTTTAACCTTGTGCACACGCATCTACCTTTAACTTTAGAACGAAAGCATATCGGATTTCCATTTTATTGCGTACTGGAAAGTCATGTCATTCATCTTCAAGGAAACATATCATTTATTTTCATGCAAACATTTCATAACATGCTGAGATAGTCTATGAAACTTCCTAAGCTGCCTGAATCTTGTACTGTTCATACATCTAGCTCTGTCAAACGTTTCGAACTATTTCCTCTTTGAAGTTTTCTTCTTATTTTTTTTCAAAATGAAAAAAGAAGAAACATTAAAGAAAATATATTTTTCACCTTCACATCCAGCGTCTTTTTCTTCTGTGATAAAATTATACAAAGCAGCAAAGAAAATAAACAAAGAAATAACCAAGAAAGATGTTGTCTCTTTTCTTCGCAACACAAGAACTTATACTTCACACAAGAAAATAAAGTATAAGTTTCTTCGAAGAAAAACTGTTGTTAAAGGTATAAATGATCAATGGCAAATAGATTTGATCAGTGTTTACAATATAAAAGAAGAAAACGATGGAGTTAAGTATTTGTTAGCCTGCATAGATTGTTTTTCACGCGTTGCTTATGTAGAACCTAGGCTAGACAAAACTGCAAGCAGTGCTTTGAAAGCTTTCAAAAAATTTTTGTTGAAAAGTAAAGTAAAACCTAGATTGATACAATTTGATGAAGGAAGTGAATTCAAAGGTGTCTTCAGGACATTTTTAAAAGAAAATAACATAAAATACTTCAGCACTTCTCAAGACACTAAAAGTGCTATAGTAGAAAGGTTCAATCGTACAATACAAGACAAAATATACAAATATCTTACCTATAAAAACAGTCTGAGATATATTGATGTTCTACCAAAATTAGTTCATGGTTACAACCATAGTGAACATAGAACTATAGGTATCAAACCTTCTTCTGTTAATAAGTCAAACGAACAAAAAATATGGTTGAAACAATATGGAAAATATTTGTACAGCAAAAAAGCTAATTTACCTTTCAAAGTAGGAGATAAAGTACGTATCAGCAAATACAAGACTATTTTTAGAAGAGGATATTCTTCTCATTGGAAAGAAGAAATATTTCTTGTAGCTCATGTCCTTAGAACATGGCCTGCAACTTACGTCTTAATAGATAAAAACAAAGAAATATTAAGTGGAAGCTTCTATAAAGAAGAATTAAATAAAGTAGAAGGAAAGTAAAAAAATGGATTATCAAGAATTTCCTTTGTTCAATGCTTGTCTTAGAATACCTTTTTCTATGATAATAGCAGGTCCTAGCAACAGCGGAAAAACCACTTTCGTGCACAACTTGCTTGAAAACAGTGATAGAATAATAGAAAAGGAATTAGATTATATCATATGGTGTTACAGACAAACTCCACCTGAAAAAAAAGACTTCATGGAAGGGAAAAATATAATTTTTTTAAATGGCATTCCTTCATCTTTTGAAAAATATATAAAACCTGATTTAAATGGTTTGGTTATTTTAGATGACTTGATGAAAGAATGTAGCAGCAATGCTGAAATAGGAAAACTTTTCACTCAAACTTGTCATCATGAATCACTAAATGTAATATATATTTCTCAAAATTATTATTCTGAAGGTAAAGAAAGACAAACAGTGAACAGAAATGCAACCTATTTGGTTATTTTCAATTCTCCGTTAGATCAGACTATACCACAGACACTTGGGAGAAAACTTTTACCTAAAAATTATAAGACTTTTGTCAACATTTTCAATGAAGCCACAAGGAAACCTCATTCATATCTTTTCATAGACGGTCATCAAAAAACTCCAGCAGAATAAAGACTAAGAAGCAACATATTTGATGTAGGACAAGAAGTATACATTCCTAGTAAAACATAATATATGTTGTATGATACATGATGTGCTACTTTGTGTGAAAAGTTCATGAGATTAAATAAAAAATATATACCATACATGTGAGACTCACATATCCTAATTTGTTCTCGCTTTGAAAGAAGAAAAATGCCACCTTCCAAAAAAACAAATCACTGAAAAAAAAAGAAATATTTCTTTAAAAAAATCATCTGCTAAGAAAAGAAGAAATCCTTCTTCTAAGATTAAAAAAAGGAACAAGAAAAGAAGTATTAAATCTCCTAGACAACTTGCTTATCTAACTGTTCTAGGAAACACTAAGAACAAGAAAAAAAGAGATCTCCTCATAGAATATGCAGGGAAAGAAGACTTAGATGCTATATGTCAAATAATACACAACGTTTTAGCAGGAAACATTAGGCTGAATTCAGTCTCTTTCTCTAAGCTGAAAAAATACAGGAACACTTTAAGATACCTGATAAATAAACGTGTGAATAATCAAAAGAGGAAATCAACTCTTAAGCAAAAAGGAGGATTTCTTCCTCTTCTCATACCTTTAGCAGTGTCTTTGTTAGGAGGACTAGCAGGAGCTAAAAGTTAAAACATGGCTTCTTTTAAGAAAAGTATAGTTATTCCCTTAGCTACATACAAAAAATTATCTTCTGCAGCAAAAAACACTTCAGAAAAAGAACCAAAGAAAAAAATGGATCCTATCGTTGAAAGACAGAAAGAATTGTTAGCGCAAAGAATGTATAACGTTCAACCGTATGATGTCCTGAGCACAAATCAAAATATCTTGAAAGAAAACCTTCTTATGTCTTCTTTTCCTCTTAAGAAAGAAATCATAGAACCTGGAATATCTGTAAATGAAATTTTATCTCATATCAGACAAGCACAAATACCTTATATCAAAGAAATTTTAAGAAAAATGAAAGAACTCAATTACTTATGGAACGAACATGGAGAAATTATCATCAGAGGCAAATTGATAAGAAACTCTAATGTGATAAACATAATGAAGTTCTTCTCTAACACAAGCATTAAAGCAGAGCCTATAGGAACAGAAGAAGTTTGGGTCAATCTTGAATCATATACCTAAATCGTGGTTCCTCAACAAACCAAGGAAAGCTAAAAATAAATCTAAGCCTTATTCTGTAAGAAAATATCCTCTAGAAAAACAAATGATGGCTGAGAAAAACATTGAAGGAAGTGACTATTCTCTAGGAGCAACAGATGATGAATATTCTGAAGACAATGTGACGCATCATTCATCTATCTTAAAAAGAAAAGATCAACCTCAAGAAAGACCTCATCTTGCCAGGTCTGAAACACATGACACTGAAAGCGTAGACAGCGACATAAATTATCTTTCTGCAGAAGAAAAAGACAAGGAAAAATCTGAGGAAAATAAGTTAGGAGAAGCTACAGGAGGAGAAGGAATTTCTGAAGTTAAAACTATTCCTCCTCTTCGAACAGAAGACGATATTTCCCCTCTTCACTCAGAAGAAGACGAAATTTCCTCTTTAGAAGAGAAAGAAGGGAGTTCATCTTCCCTGAAGAAAACCTCTCCGAAAAATAAATCTAAAGAAGACATTTTTGGAAAAATAAAACCTTCTAAACTTAAAAAAAAATAAATTTGAGACCTCCTTATGAGACTCGAGAAAGAAGAAAAACTCAATCCAACCCAAAATATTATTCCTCAGAATGGCTGACTGACTGGAAGAAATAATTTGTATTGAGATAAACCTCTTACCTTGAAATCCAGCTGAAGAAATAAATAAATTGTCAATATGTATGCTAATTCAACTCCAGATAACTTTTACCTTAAACATCTTATATCTAGAAGATCTTATCCTAATCTTCAATATGGAAGAGGCCTTGAATTTATGGCACCTTTTAAAGGCAGCAGAAATCAAAGAGGTTATGGAATAGGAGGTATTTTAAAAGGACTTTTCAAGACAGTCGTTCCTTTATTGAAACCTGCAATTACATCAGCTGCTAAAGGAATAGGTAAAAGAGCATTGAAAGGTGGAATTAAAGTCGCAAAAAACGTTATACAAGGTGGAAACATTAAGAAAGCTTTAAAGCGTGAAGCTCAAGAAAGTTTAAAAGATTTAAGTAAACAAGCCATGATGCATATAGTTAAAAAGAGGAAAACTAAGACTAAACCTAGAAATAGAGTTTCATCAAAGAGAAGAAATGTGAGAAAGGACATATTTGACTAAAATTAAACTGAGATAAGGTAAAAAAACACAGAAATCAAAGAAAAAAATTTATCAGCTACTTGATAAAATTTAATTTTTGAAGAAAACTTTAACATGTCTCTGTTAGATGATGATCCGTGTCATTGTATCAGTTCAGAATTTGATTTTACCTCAATTCCTCCAACTGATACCAGCAGAGCAAAAACATACTATGAAAAAGTAGAACCTACAGCTTCTCCAAACAGCAGCACAGTACAATTTACCATAAAATCTAAACAAGCAGATTTAATTTCTTTACATAACAGTTTCCTGCATGTATCAGGGAAAATATTGAAAGCAAACAAACAAAATCCTGCTGATCCTATTAATGGAACCATACAAAATGAAGCTAAAGTCTTTCCAGTCAATTACTTTGGTGCAACCATGTTCAAGAACGTTAAGGTATCTGTAGGAGGTATACGAATATCTGACAGCAATGACTTGCATGGTTATAGATCTTTATTTGAATTCATCCTAAGTTACAGTCCTACTGCTGCTAAACATATAGGAGCTTAAGCGATGTATGACAAAGACACTAAAGATTTCAATGAAGTCACTGAAGTTGACAGTGACGACCATAATGCAGGAGTAAAGGCTCGTTACAATAAAACAAAAAACGGTAAATTATTTAACATACATGTAAGAATACATAATGAACTTTTTGCTCAAGTTAAAGCTTTGCCTGGAGATTTACCTCTTACTATAGAATTTGACAGAGCAGATGAAGATTTCTGTTTAATGTATCACACTGCTGCTCAAAAATATGTAATAGATATACAAAGTATTCATCTTTACATTAAAAGAATAAGAGTAACAGAAAAATTCAGAGAAGATATGAGCAAAGCTAGAATGCTAAAACCCTTCTTCGATTATCCTGTTCATAAAGTCGACATGAAATATGTTACTTTTGGTCCTAATAAATCTATCCTTCAAGCCTCACATATAGTCAACAACACACCTCTCCCGAAAAGAGTTATAATAGGGCTCGTACACTTAGATGCCTTCACAGGAACTCATAATCGTAACCCTTTCAGATTTGAACATTTCAAGGCTAAAGAAATTGAACTGAAAGTAAATGATGGTGGGACACCATTTTATCAGTATGAATTAGATTATGAAAACGATCAATACAACATGGCTTATCTGTCTCTACTGAAATCAACAGGCGACATCTTCAGAGATGACAGTGTAGATATATCTTTTGCAGAATTTAAAAACGGTTGTTGCCTTTACTGTTTTGACATATCAAAAAACGGTGCTACATCAGGAACATTTGAATACTCTGAAAATGGTTCGTTAGGTTTTGTTGTAAAACTAGAAGAAGAATTGACTCATGGAGTAGCAGCTGTGATATATTTAGAACACGATGAACTCTTGAGATTAGATTCTAGTAACATGCTAAGAGCTAAATCTCAAATCCCATTCTAGTGACATGTTAAGAGCTCTGTCTCAAATCCTCTGAAATGAATGGTTCAGAAATAAACTTATATCTGCAAGATATAAAAAAAGAAAAAGAAGGAAAGTATGGAGTATATTCAGCTGATACTATACCTGAAGTTAAATCTTATCCTACAGGCTATGTAGTTAACACAGACAACAGTGACTTACCAGGGGAACATTGGGTAGCTTTTTATTACGAAAAACCTAACAAACTAGCAGAATATTTTGATTCATATGGTTTCAGTCCTTTACGAGAAACTTTCTTAGAAGCTTTGCCTTCAAAGTACAAATATTCATGTCATACTATTCAAGGTCTTTTTTCTGAAACTTGTGGTCTCTATTGTTTGTTCTTCATAGAAAACAGAGCTGAGAATAAGTCTATGCAAGAAGTTATATCTTGCTTCACAACAAACACTGATTGGAATGATCTTAAAGTAAAAAAATATTTTAATGAAAAAAATAAGAAATCTGACTTCACAGACAAAACATTGCCTTGCAACAATCAAACTTGTTTAACGAAATATCTTTTCCTGAAAAAAAACAAACAAAGAAATAAATATTAATATCCATGTATTATTTTTTCTTCCTGTTGTCTTGGAAGTTGTTCACTGATATATTAGTTTTATTGAAAGAAAAAATATCTTTTCTAGGAAATGAATGAACCTAAGGCAAAAGACAGGATGAAAGGGTTAAACAAAATAAACAGTATAGTTTCTAACGGTAAAGTAGGAGCAGGAGGAGCACTTGTCACTCTTATTTTAACAGTAGCAGTCATAATATTAGAGACGCGTAAACTAAACATGTCATCCTCTCTTCAGAAAGGAGATGAGATATTTCTGTCTTGCAGTGAAAGTGGCAACATTTATCATAACAATGAGAAGACTCAAAGTTTTCTCAGCTGTTATGTAACTAATTTAAATTACAGAAAAACATGGTCTTACCCTAACTTAGGATCTTCTGTTTCTAAGGACATGAAAAATAACCTTGACTTAAATGATATATCTCATGAAGAAGGAAACGCTTTTCTCTCAAGCTTTCCTGAAAGAGATACCTCAAAACCAGTGTCTACAGAAACTATGGTCAAAACTGCTTCATGAAAACATCCTGTGATAACATAGAGCTCTTGTCTTCTTACTATAAACTTATGAAACAGATACAACAAAAATGGATCAATCTTTAGGAGCAAAGAGGAACAAAGTGCTAGAAAAAATTTGCTTCCATCAAAGCAATTACATATCTTTGTTAGAAGAAGGAAGGCGAACACACATAAACATGATAAGAGAACAAGAAGAAAAAAATCTTGTTCTTTCTACTGAATTAAGAGAAATTCAAAATGAAACTATGAACATGTTATCTCACAGGAAAGCCTACAACATAGCAAAAGCAGAAAATGAATGCTATGCAAGGATAGCTCGCGATCGTTATGGTTGTACTGCAGAAGACGGAGACAACGCTGAAACTGAGGAAAATAAAAACATAGAAGGAGACAATCAAATTTCTGACGTTCCAGATTCTTTGCCACCTGATAGCTTGATGGATATGTACAGACATATGCCAAATGAATAACTAACATGAGATAGATGCTTTCCAACAGACACATACCCATCTAACATGAATACCTTAAACTATAGTGAAACACGAGAACCTTTAGCGGAAGAAAAGGTATGCTCTGATTGCATACATAAAATAAGAACCCTAGAGGAGATCAGAATATGTCAACGAAAATATATCGACATCCTTCGAGCTGAAAGAAAACCATATCAAGAAAGAATAAGATCTCTAGAAAAAAGAAACAGCTTTCTTTCAGAAAAATTAGCAGAAAAAGAAGGAAAACTCTTGTCTCTCTCTCTAAGTCACCTACAACATGGCAATGCAATACTTCAAAATAAAGAAACAATTTAAACATAGGAAATGGGAAGATGATAAAGCTTTCGCTTACATTAAAAAAAGAAATCAAAAAATTTCTTGTTCTCCTTTTTTCTTGAAACTTATGTTAAAGCATTACGAAGAAGTCTTCAAACATAGAAAAATGTTATGTTTTGTTTATTATCTGTTAGAAAATGTATTCGAAAATAAAGAAGAGAAAATACAAATGCTGGCAAGAGTGAACATGCATGACTTGTCTAAGTTATCTCTAGAAGAAGCTATAGGTTATACCTTAAAATTTCAAAGCAAAACTGGACCTAAAAATTTAGAAGAAAAATTCTGTTGGGAAATGGCTCTCAACCATCACTATGATGAAAATGATCACCATCCACAGTACTGGAAAGGTAACAACATGGAAAAATTTGCTTTGATTGAAAGTATATTAGATATGATAGCTTGTCATGCAGAACGAGATTTAATGGCAGAAGAAATAAATGTACATCATATGTTAGATGAAGAAGTTGCTGTGATTCAACTTTTAGACATAAATCCTATATATCTAGAAAGATACACAGAAGAAGACAAGGAGAAAGTGAAAGAATATCTTTCTTTATGGAAAAATATCTTGTCTGTAAAATCTTAAGAAAAAATAAAAAATAAATATATATATATAGTCATTAAAAAAACCATACCATTATGTTAAAAGTGAAAAAAGGAAAAAAAATCCATACTATAATATCACATCAATTTATATGCATTTTTCTTATGTATTGTCTCATGTCCGGATTAATAAGTACTGTTATGTCTTATCCTATTCTTGTTTCTTCTATGCTGACATGTTTTTTCATAACATGCATACAGCTGCCTGAAATACCCGTTCCTTAATCATGCTGAGATATATGAAAAAAATATTAAAAAAAAGCTACTAAAATTAAGATGCTGTTCGCTTACTGTCTCATGTCAGGACTGAGCAATGCTTTCATACCAGATCCTGTTGTGTTATATGTCATATTCTTATGCGTTCTTATAATATGTATACATCTACATAAGATACGTCTTGCTTGATGGTCACATCAAGTTTATGTCTTTGAGATAAAACAGAAAACAGTGTAAACCTATATGAAATAGGATATATCTTTTAAACTGCTCATGTATACATGTATGTTTCCTTAGACAAACATACAGCAGCACTTTTCACTTACATTTACATATTGTTGCTCTTGTTGCAGTAAGAAAAAAAATGCCTTTGCCATCTTACTATTTCGAAGAAGATTTAGGTTACTCTGATCTATTTCTTCAAAAGATTTCAGTCTTGTTAGCATATGAATGGATGAAACTAGGAGTACATCTTGGAATACCTCATACAAAACTTGAAAACATGAACAAAACTAAAACCACTACAACCATGGGTCTTGAAATGCTGAACAAGTGGTGGAGAGGAGTTCCTTTCTTCTTAAGAACTGAAGAACTGTTAATGAGTTTCAAGGAAAACCAACGAATGGACTTGGTTGAATTCACAGAAGAATTCTTCAAAGAAAAAAAATTAGAAGAACATAGTGATGAGTCAACTGCTGTCCAAATGTTCTTCATTGTACTAAGTGAAAGAATGTCAAGAGATAGGAAGAATGTGGCTATATATCTGCACATCACGCTGGATGAAATAAAAACCATATCCTCTCAACCAGAACAAGACATAAAACATTTAACTTTTAATGTCTTAAAGATGTGGCAAAGATCAAAGAACAGTGCCACTCATCAATTAATGAAAGCTTTGTTTGAAATGGAAAGAAATGATGTTTTGAAGCTTCTGTTCTTAGAATTTGATAAAAGAACGGGAAACTAACTAACTAACCAAGAAAACAACAAAGAAAAGAGCAACAGAAACCTAATTTTTGTAAACGAATAAAAAAATAAACATATTTATATATCATATAATTTGTTTTGTTCTTTGTTCATATAACCTGATTGAGATATCATGAGAATAGCATATATACATAGTACTCAATCATTGAAGAACAACATAAAACATACATCAAAAAAGCAAGAGAAAAAAAGATAGTACTTCATCGTCTTGAAAAATGGAAACTCCAGTCTTAAGATTCGTTAAAATTATTCCTAATGCAATCTCTCCTGCTCAAAAATATTACACTATAGGATACAACTTATACAGTCCATCTGAATATACCATCCCTCCTAAAGGAAGTTGTTTCATAGAAACAGGTATCCAAGTTTCTGTTCCATGTGGTTATTATGGTATGATATCGCCTTTGAGGAAAAAAAGAAATAATGATGTAAATGTTGAAACAAAAATAATAGACATTCATTACAGAGAAGAAATTAAAGTTATGTTGCATAATTTTAGTGAAAAAGAAGAGAAAGAAGCCATAATAAAGAAAGGAGAAGCCGTTGCACAGCTTATATTACAAAAAATATGCACTTCAAAATTGAAACAATGTTACAAGCTGGAAAGAACCCCTGAAGATCAAGAAAGTTATTATGCAGCTTACAACAAAATAGGTAATCAGATAAATGAAGAAGAGCATCGCTTCCTGAAAGGTGCTAATCATATAAAAAAGATGATGGAGTCCTCTTCAAGTAAAGACAACTAGAGTCCTCTTCAAATAAAGACAACTTCTTCGCAAACATCTCTGTGAATAGCATAAACAGCAAGTGAAATGAGTTTTGTGCACTGTCAACAAGAAAAAATCAGTTAGTATACTGTCATCTCATTGAAGATGTCTCTATTAAAGTTCATGAAATTATCTCCAAGAGCTTTCACTCCAACTCATGCTTCAAGTGATGCAGCAGGACTTGATTTATATAGTGCCTATGACTATATCATCCCTCCTAAAAGTAAAGAATTAATAAAAACAGATATTGCACTGGACATACCTCCTGGTTGCTATGTTCGTGTGGCTCCGAGATCAGGACTTACGTTAAAATATTTCATCGACGTAGGTGCTGGAGTCATAGATAGAGATTATAGAGGTAATGTAGGAGTCATTCTCTTTAATTTCGGAGAAAAAGAATATAAAATAACTCAAGGAGACAGGATAGCACAAATAATATTGGAAAAAATTTACATGCCTGTCATTCAAGAATGTGATATCCTTAATGAAACCATGCGAGGTGACAATGGTTTTGGATCAACTGATAAATGATATTGTTTTTGAAATAACTCAAGGAGACAGGATAGCACAAATGATATTGGAAAAAATTTACATGTCTGTCATTCAAGAATGTGACATGTCTGTCATTCAAGAATGTGATATCCTTAATGAAACCATGAGAGGTGACAATGGTTTTGGATCAACTGATAAATGATATTGTTTTTGAATAAAAGAAACAATAAAAATGAAATCTTGATTCTTGTTTTTATTTCACTTTATCACATAATCTTTCCATTTAACATATACATGCTTTATTCCATTTAACATATACATGGTATAGGATATTATTTATAATCGACCTCCTTTTTAAATAATCTAAATTTTTCAGAATATTAGGTCTTCTTAAAATAATTATTTTGAGAAGACCTAATATTATACTACTATGGTCTACTCTTGATATCTTTACCTTATAGCACCCCAGCTAATACTTTTAACCCCTTTAACTTGCTATCCAACAAAATATGCACATTTCAGGACCTTTTATTTATAATTATCTGAAATTGAACATGATGATCTTAACAGGTGTGAAATACTGAATGTCTGATAAGTCAACTATTTCTCATCCAATTATAATTAAAACCTACAAAAGAGGTCTCACTGAGGTAATCTTTACTTCCAAGTCTGCAATAAAAATAAGGTCCTCTGGCACTGATTATACCAAGCAAAACACTGTTTTTAGTTGGGACTATTTAGCTGTCCTAGGCTTAGCAGGGTGGATTACTACCGTGACACCACAACATGCTTAAGAGGAGGGGATACCCATTACAGCGGGCCCTAGCGGTCGTCGTCAGAACTACACCAAATCCCACATTGTCGCCCAACCGTTCACGGACGGGGTGCTTCGTGTAATGCATTTTCAATGGGAACAATACTATGTTCACAGATAAAAATATAAATCTAAACTAGAGTCGCTTTGAGTCTCTCCAAGTGATGTAAATAGATAATCTCCCTGTCAACCAGGGGTTGCATGTCAATTAATTTTAGATTGCCAGATTTATGTGTAAAGCTGACTTGAAATTGGCTAATTATCAATTGTTTTGGAAGCCATGTTTACATCTGACATTACACTGCTTTCAAATTATTTAGGCAATGACAGCACCACAAGAAATATTGGACATATGCGGGGGTCTAGATGGGGGGTCCCCATGTCGATTTTAAGAAAAGGCCATGTCACATGTCACTAAATTTCTATTTCCCCATGTCTCTGTCACTAAGCTCCATGTCACATGTCCATTTTAAGGATAGGTCATGTCTCATGTCACTAAATTTTTCATTCTCCATGTCCTTGTCACTAAGCTCCATGTCACATGTCGATTTTAAGAAATGGCCATGTCACCCTGTCGAATTTAGGGGTCTAGACCCATATATGCAGGGTAATGTGGCTAACATGACTGCAATCATGTCTTCTTTATATGATGTTCTATCAGTCTGTATTTTGCTTATTCATTTGCTGACCGGGAATGTCCGGTACCGTGTGAGGGCCATGTTTACGTATGGGCACTTTGGGAACGCTGTGAAGCTTTTGCGGCCCGGTACAACCTCCTCTTGACATGCTTCTTGCTAAGGGAGTGGTCATTTCTTAACAACGGGGGGGGGGGTTGATGGTTTTGGGTGGGACAAAAAAATTTCAGACCCCTCTTAGGGGGGAACAATAAAATTTTCACCCCTTTTGAGCGAAAAAAGCCCGTGCGCCACTAAAGAGTGAAAGGTGGGCGGAAAAATGTCAAGTCCGCGGGAACCGGCTAACACTCTGATTGGTCAAGGGGTGGTCACGTGACCTGTTAGCACGGGTACATCTTAGCCATGCTAGGCCCCTTTTTCAGACCCCTCCGAGGGGGGGACAGAAAAATTTTTGCCACACACACATGAAATTTCACCAACCCCCCCCTGTTGTTATAAAATGACCGCTTCCTAAACATGCCCAAAGAATTTTGCTCTTTTACATGCTCCTTTCATAGTAGGGGAGCAAATAGGCAAAAATTCAATTTTTCAATTCAATTCAATTCTTTATTTCAGACACACTTGAAGTAGGCCTACAAATGTCCATAGATTACAATTATAGGTACGAGGAAAAAAGGCAATATAAAAAAATACATAAGTAGGTACATCACATGAAAATTAAGATAATGAGTTAGAGCTAAACCCCTGTGTCTTAGTTGTGCAGGAGGGTGCAAGGATTTCAAATCTTTTGGAATCATGTTGATATCTCAATTCGTTCTCACAGAATTGCAGAATTAGTATCTAGAAATCTGACATTTTTGTCCTAAGTATTCAGGCAATTTGTTGTGACCTTCTGGATCCCAATAATGGGCCAATTAGCCATAATAAATGAAGAAATGAAAGGGAGGTAAGTTAGTAAAATGTCAATTCAATTGGAATGAACCACAATATCAGCATGAAATAAAAAGCTATCTGCCTTGGATGTTTACCTGTACGAAATTTTACCTTGACCTAATTTTCCCATGACCTATATATCTGACCTACATTAGTTCATGACCTAGATTCTGATATGATCAAATATATAGGAACAGACGCTGTAAAATATGAAGAAGTAGACATTCTGATCACCTATTAAACCACTGGTATTTGACCCTAACATGAACATCTAATGGGTTTCCTATTGACCTAGTTTCAGGCCTCCCTATATGTTTGACCAACATTAGCTCATGACCTAGATTTTGATGACACGATCAAATAATTTTTTCCTGTGTGGTAGCAAGTTCACATGGTCGGGAAATCGTAAAAAATCAGTTAACCCTTTAAGGGCAGAGCAAAAACTGTTGCCCTGGCCATGGGGACGGCCTCTGAAAAAAGTATAGTTCCTAAAGGACGAGCCTATTTTCAATTCCTATACTAATCCTATATAACTGGCATCGACTATAGTCGACGCTAGGCCTGCCATGGTGTCGACTATAGTCGATGCTAGGCCTACCATGGTGTTGACTATAGTCGATGCTAGCCCTCAATGGGTTAATTGCTCCCAAAGTCGGGGAGCCTGTGAAACAAGTTGATCCGAGCAGGTATTGTAAGTGTCACACCTGTATGATGTACATGTGTCATGCAGTGACGGTTTTAAAACTGCCAAATCACCAGTGTGCACCTTCACACAGGAACATGTGATTTTTTCGAATTTCTTTTGCAGTCACCGGCTGTACTATTCAGTCCATATGCACAAACTAGACCTTATATGAAACGCCATGAAGCATACTATTACTTTCTTTTAGTTTCTACTTTTTCATTTTGGACAACTTGATTTAGATGACCTTTTCAGTCATCCACTTCAGAAATCTACAAAAATGTCTAGAAATGCACCAATTTCCCCGAAAAATTTTCATATAGGTAAAATAAGCCATGAAATACCAAGATAACTTCTTATATGTGTTCATTTATTCTTTGTTCTGTAAGAATATGCCAATTTCAGTGCAGGTTAATTTCCAGTGCAGCATTTTGTTGGGTCACAAAAAATGCATCACAAATGATGGACACTCCCAGAGGAGTGGTGCAGGCATTGTTTGATGTACCTAACATAAGGGAGTGGTCATTTTTTAACAACAGGGAGGGGTTGGTGGGTTTGGGGGGGCAAAAAGATTTCAGACCCCTCTTAGGGGGGGCACAAAAAAATTTGAGACCCCTCTCAGGGGGACAAAAAAAAAAAACCCCACACGCCACTAAAAAATAAAAGGGGGGGATGAAAAGATTTCAGACTCCTCTGAGGGGGACGAAAAAATTTCAGACACCTCTGAGGGGGGGACGGAAAATTTTTTGCCCCGCACATGCGGAATTTCACCAACCCTCCCCCCCTCCCGTTGTTAAAAAGTGACCACTCCCTATAAGAGTTGTAAATGGTATCATTTGCAATACATCAAATGTTGAAATGTAGATACAGCTCTCTGCACCAGTGAGTGTCTCAATATACCAGATGTATATTGGGTGTCACTTGCAATGGTATCTACCAAGTTGCGTATGAGCCCGTTCGCTGAGCTCTTCAGGCGACACATGAAACTGTAGATCAGTCTTCTGATTGTTGCTCCTAAGGTAGGTAGACAACAAACAGCAAAAGCCTCACTGGCACTTGTATGTCTGTGCACACGAAGGAGCAGTCGTTAAAAAAATAGTATGTCATTATAAGCCACAGTCATTTTTCCGTAAGGAAGCTGCACTGCAATTCCACCACAGTTGTGCAGTAGGCCTATAGAGAGGGGTGTAGTAGGTCCTAAAAAGTTGAATTTTGACTTCAATGCTAGACATATGAAACTTTCTAACTAGCATATTACCCTGTGTATATAGCACATGGCGTTGCCGAGGTATATGCTTATCATCCCTGAGAGTATTTGATATGATGTGACCCAGGTACTTTACCTCTTCTGTCAGCCTCTTAGAATTAAGAGTAAATTCAGGAAACACAGTTTGTTTTTCCATAGAAGAACGTATTGTTAACAATGTGCTCTTGGGCAGATTGTAGACAATATCATTATCTATAACTTACCATATTCCTCACACACTTTCAATAGGCATGTTAAGCCATGAATGTAGGGGTTTAATATGACCAAATCATCTGCATAGCCTACATCAAGTGATTGACAACATTTTCACCATTAACACAGCCAGCCTTACATTTATTTAGTTTGGATGATAGATCATCCATGTAAACATTAAACAGGTGTGGTGAGAGAATTCCTCCCTGTCTGACACCATTTCCAACAGAGAATTCAGCAGATGTAGTACTACCCCATCTGACAGACATTTTCTGGTATGTGTGCCAATAAACTAATATCCTAGTGATGTAAGCAGGTACACCACAATCAGCAAATTTGCCAAAGAAAGGTTTACACGATCAAATGCTTTAGAGGTATCAAGGAAACACATAAGCATAGATGCATTAAGAGATTGATATTTTAACACCAGTTCTTTCATAACATAAATACACATATCAGTGCCATGTTTGGCCTTAAAACCAAACTGTATGGCATTAGTGACAATATAATGTTCTATCCTGAAAATCACAGAAATTTTGACCTGAGGAATCCGATTCTGGTATCTATTTGGCTCAAAAAGTGTGGCATCACCCCCGTTTCCATGGAAACAGAAGGCTTAACAATTTCCACTGGAAACACCTATTTTCTGGGTGGTACGAATGTTTTTCTCACACAGAATGATGAAAAATATATACATGTACAGTACATTGAGAAATAACACATGAACTGTTACAAGAACACAAGACAGACAAACTTCATAGAAGTGCATATTTTACATTTCTTCCAAAAATAGTTTGCCATGGCAACCATTTTATCCAATACTCAGGTCTCAGAGATGTAGAGCAACATCAAATGACATCAAATGTTCATATCTTTGTAGATGCCTGAGCTACAGACATGATTAAACGGTCTACACTGACGTTTTCTTAGATGAGAAGTCTAATGCATTGCATCAAAACTCCCATAATGCAATATTTTGGTGGCCATCTTGAATCTAAAGACCCCAACCAGGAATATCTGATGATGAGCCATACTTGAAATGCTAAGATTTCTCGATATATATGCTGCTGTTTTAAGCTCAGTGTAGAAATTGATGCTGTTCTGATGTCTAATGGATGGTTTGCATACACAAATTTCATCTGTTATGTTATTGATTGGACAGAGTTACTGCAAAATATACGTACATCGTTTATATTTCTTCCTTAAGTTGGTTGCCATGGGAACCATTTTATCCAATAAACAAATCTCCGGGATATGTAGAACAACATAAAATGGCATCAGATGTTCAAATATTTAGAGATGCCTGACCTACAGACATGATTTTAAAAATGGTTTTATTTTCTTACATGAGGAATGCAATGCAATGCATTAATTGAAACTCCCATAATGCAATATTTTGGCTGCCATCTTGAATCTATATATGACCCCAACCACGGATATCTGAAAATGAGGCATACTTGAAATGTGACTATTTCTCAACATGAGCTGCTGTTTTGAGCTCATTGCAGAAGATTCTACCTGGACGACCTTTGCAAAAATCCACACGGCCTGTGTGGTGGCCATTTTGAATTTACGTGTAGTCAAATATCAAGATAATCAATAAATGTGAATATCTCTGCTTCTAATTAGATTAGAAACATGATTTTTATATGAAAACATACATTTATGGCGGCAGGGGATGCAATGGAGTCAATTCTGATATTGTCAGATGCAGCCATTTTGAATTTTTAATGAGGTAAGTATTTAAACAGGCTCCGATTATTGGTTGCTGCAGACGTTAGAGGTAATATCTCATCAGTGGGATACTTATGGAAATAAAGCATAAATATCTGATGACAAGGAGGATATTTGTATGATCTACAAGAAAGGAGAATGGTCATTTTGAACTCCTTAACAAGATTACATCATGAATGGCATCTTCAAGTTGGCTGTGATACTGCATGAAGGGGCATGTGAAGGGGCATGTAACATTATAGTGGCTTCTTCTAAACGCCAGAGTAGATTATCTCCTGGATAGATTCTGAGCTGGCTGGAAAAAAAAAAAATGATGATTCTGAATTTTTAATGTATTCTTGAAGACCTATGCATTTTACTAAGAGTGCACAAAGGTCAAGTCCAAGATAGCTATCAAAATAGCTGAATTTCAGCCTAGATCATAAATTTTGATTCTGCCTAGATTCTAATAATGGCTAACCACACCAGAGATGATTGGAATACCTTGGTCAGCTTTGTTGTTTCTGTTGTTGTTGCTAGTGTAGTGTTCTACCCCTCGATGTTCAATCGAATCTTTCGATAAACAACGAAGAACAACTATTCAGGTTCCAGTTAAAACTTTATTGTCTAATAACACATAGGCATCAGCCATTCTCGATCACAGTTACAGGTGGCAGAGTTTGAACTCTATGGCACGTTCGACACTAGGCCTTCTAGTGTCTGCAGTTGATATTCTACATGTACCTTCTCTGTGCAGCAGCACAGAGAAGTATCAGAATATGGTAGCCGGGCAGCCGCCAACCATCGCTCACGATGGTCAGTCGGGGCTGGACTGACCCTGAGGAAGGCCGTACAACGGCCTTATATACACTGGAGTCGAGGACCACGTGACCAGGTGGTGACGTGGCGCTGGACTCCAGCGCCCCCAGGCGTCGGGTAATAGAGGTGCTCTCGACGTCGCCCACGAGGACCACGAAGGTACCTCGAAAACGACGCGGGACCACCACACCACCCCCCACTAGACTGAAACGAGGTCTCTGAAAATTCAGAGATCCCGGATCAGTCTAAACAAATAGATAATAATTTAAACTACTGGATCCGTCGACCATGTCGACAGAAACAGTAGAGGAATATAGAGAAAAATGTAGTTTCTACTGTACTGTAGAAAAAAAATTATTATTATCACAGTTAATATAAGGCGCTGCTCCATCCAACGTTGGAGACCAGTGTCGAAACACTGCTTCACGACCTGCTCCTGGTCGATCCGAGGGAGGCACGACCGGGTATGGTAACCGGGGTCGTGTCGTTTCCTCCCTGTCTCGTTGAGAAGCTCCTTCCAGCGTAGGAAGCCCATCGATAGTGCACAGTACAACTATGATGGTCCTTCGACCGTGAGGCCGAGGATGTGTGGCACCACCGCGCCCTAAGACCGGGGTGGCGTCGGATCCACACAGCTTCGCAGGGAGGTCCGGAGGGTACACCGTCGTCCGGGAACAAGTTCCCGGGGGTTCCATGCCGACATCGAGACTCTGTTCGATGTCAGCGGTCCGAACACAGGAGGAGGAACAGTAGTATCATACTACTGATCCCCCGAGATGGACCCTGTAGCGGCGTCGATTTCCGCCTGCTCTCCGTCAGTGCGCTCATCCTCATGTGAGGCACTGGTGGCTAGCTGGCCGGAAAACGTGGGCGACCCCGGTACCCAGTGGGCACACAATGTTGCATCAACATTGACAACCAGTTGATGTTATGTTGATGGTGTTGATCAACCTGTTTGCAACACTTTCTCAATATTTGTATTTCAACGTTGTCAACCATCACCATTTCAACATCCAGTCAACAGTTGACATATCAATGTTGAAATATTGTTGTCAACTCAACGTTGATTCAACATTGATTTGTCAATGTTGAATCAACAATATTGATTTCAATGTTGATACAATGTTGATTCAACATTGATATGTCAACAAAACAACTGTCAATGTTGTTTCAACATTGTTGAAACAATGTTGAGTCAACATAGAAACACAAACATTGAATCAGCGCTGATGGTTAGATGTTGAATCACAGTTGATTTTGATTATGTTGTTTCAACTTTCAATTTCAACTCTATTTCAACCCTAAATCAATGTTGATATGCAAACATTGCAAACGTTGTTTCAATGCTGAATCAACATTGATGTGCCCAGTGGGTAATGGAGCCACACGGTCCATTGTCGTGCTCCAAGCCTCGTTAGAGGTCTCGGGCGCATCTCGGGAGTCTCCCTCAGCATCTGAGTGGAGAACTGCCGAATCTGCAGAGTCGCTTCCGTCGTCGTCGCTCTCTCGACCTTCATGGTCGTCCTGGTCTCCCTGGTCAGAGGGAGCCGTCGGAGAGTGACCAACGACATCGACATCCCCGTCTACGTCCATCGACTGTTCCACCTGTGCAGATTCTGCTGCACTGGCGGAAGCCGACGGGTCCGGGCAGATGGCTGCACTCGCGGGGGCCAGAGGGGTGATGCCATGAAGATCCGGATGGATTTTCGGTGACACCATCCTCTGAACTGGTGGCGGTGCAGGCTCGGTGGCTCCCAAGAGGTCGACCAAGGGAGCCGAGGAGGAAGGCATGGTTGCTGGTGGGTAGACGGAGGCGCCGAGAGACCTACCAGGGGTGTCAGGCTTGTCCTGCACCACCTGCTCTCGACCTAGCTTCGTCATCGCCGAGCTCAGACTGTCTATCCTCGGAGATAACTCTCTCAGAGGATTAGACTGAGCTGCCAGCGTCCTGACGTCGGGAACCGCTCCACCCTTGACAAGGTACCTCTGCGCTTCGCGAGAGGGCTCCGTTCGGACAGGTTTCAGGGTTCGGACGCCGTGGTGCTTGTCCTTCATCCATTCCGAGAGTTGGACCCCGAAGACTCTAAAGAATTCGCGGTCGATTTCCTCCCAGCCTTCTATGATACCATCCCTCTTGGTGATATCATATTGGGCTTGCGACTCGAAGTTATTGAGCCACGTGCGGACATCGGTCAGACGAGAGTCCATCTCCATCTGAATGGTCTGACGCGCCTCTTCCCTCAGAGCCGGAAGGAGCTCGTTACGGATGGCCATGTTTGTTCTGTCAAACAGGCCGAACAAGTAGGCACTCGCTTCCTCACGAAATGCCTCACCGAAACTATCGATAGCAGGACTACCCGTCATCTGTAGAAGTCCCTTACAACGTTCCACGAACGTCTTGGGGACCCCTCGTTCGACTCCATCGCCGTATGCAGGCTGTGCCAACTCCCAACGCAAGGTTGCTGTCAGGGTGTCGGCGCCTGACACAACGTTGGAGTAGGTGGCTCCTGCTCCCGAGGTCAGACAGGAGGAGACGAGTTGGTGGTCACCTTGGGTTGTCGATCACGACCACTCCGGGATTCCACCGTCTTGCCTCCAGTTTTAGCACCACTGGTGCTGGGTTTGGCCGAACCGGTCGAAGCAGTCTTCAACTTTTTAGGAGCCAGGGCCGGGGCGGCCTTTGATGCCTGCACGGGCTTCAAGGGGGCAGTCGGCGGCTTAGGCTTCTTAGGTTCAGTCGAACCGGCAGACTTTCCAGCGTCTGTAGAGTGGGGCCTCTTGTTCCCACTCGTAGAGGCTGTAGGTACTGGGTCTTGAGAACGACTAGCTTCCCGCTTCTTCCGTTGCTCTACCCTGAACTCGGGGTAGGCGCCGTAGAAAGCAGGCATGAGCTCTGGTCTGATATACAGACACTTCGTAGACGGGGGTGCGGGAGCCATCCGCATCCAGTGTCTAGTCGGCGCGCCTGTTTTCTCATTCCGCTCACACTTTCCAACTAATGTCTCCACCAGTTGGATAGCGCCCTCGGCATTGTACTTATGGGGCTGCTTGTACGACTTAAGATGACGCGCCATCAGCCCCCTTCGTGAAGTCACGAAAGGAGGAGAGGTCGGGTCATCGGGGTCCTGATAACATGGAATGGTCTTTTCCACCTTGACACACCCGAACTGCGGACGGATGGCCCGATGCTCTTCCACCAAGTGTCGAGCATACCTGCCATCCGTCGTGTACACGCGAGGGGGGAACCCCTTACGTGTGCAGTTCTTGAAAGCACACTGCTGCCCGGGATTGAAGATGCACCACGCAAAACCAATCTGCTGTCTCTCAGACAGCGACACCCCCGACGAGTCCAAGGCATTCGTGATGTTCTCGATCATCGAGACATACCAGTCAATGGCATGAGTATCATCCGAATACCATTCCTCGTCATCGCTTCCATCCTTTCCGACGAGGCTAGGGAGTACCACTTGACCATTCTTGCGGTAATCCTGAAGCTTAGTCAGGGCTCTGTCGTCGACGTACTCAGCACGTCGCTTGGCAGTAATCCCTGACAGCCGCCTCCACTCGTCGACAGCCTTGGCCGTGTCTGGGGGCGAGGATACGGTGCTCTCCACAGCACCGGCCTCGACCTCCGACGGCTCGGTTCCAGGTTCCGGGGGAGCAGTGGACTCACTGCTTCTCTCGCGGGCTGGAGCCTTCTTGGCTGCGGATTCCTTCTTGCTACCTTCTTTCTTGGGCACCTTAGGGATCTTGAAGTCTTTCAAGGTCCCTTTGGATGCCTTCGATTCTGCGGGCTTCTTGCCCTTAGAACCTGAAGGGGTAGCACTTTTCGATGGAGCTGGTGTCGACGGCTCGTCGACCTCCATCACGTCAGGGGAGGAGTCCCTCGAGGCAGCAGCAGCCGCGACTTTCAAGTCGCGCTTCTGCTGCTTAGTGGCCTCTTTCGCCTTTCGGCGGAGCTCCTTCTCCCTCTCCTGGGACTCTGCCAAGGCTTTCTGTGCATCCTCGATCTGCACTTTTAGCCGAGGTAGACTCGAGCTCTTGCTCGGGTCTGGTCCTCTTGGACTTCTTCTTCTTCTTCTTCTTCTTCTTCTGCGACTTGTGGCTCGCCGAAGAGCTGTACCCAGACTGCTCGTCGGACGAGGACCCCATGGTTCTTCCTGAACTATGGGTTCCGCTGAAGGAGTGAAGGCTCCGGGCCTCGAACCGTTCTCAGACGGGACGAGGCGGCGAAGAGGATCTTCGAGGTGTTTCGATCCGCACTCTGGCGGGTCGAAGCCTCGAAGGTGCCTTCGATGTACCACGAACCGCACTCAGGCGGCTCGAGGGACCGAAGACTGAAGTCTCGAGAGAACACGAACCCGCACTCAGGCAGGTCGTGTCCCTCGACACTAGACGGGGGAGACCTCCTACACTCAGGTAGGAAGTCCCCAGGCGGAGTGTACAGGCTGGATTAAGCTAGGCTTAGTCCAGCTAATCTGCGTCCGACTCTCACGAGAAGGGCGCAAATGTGACCTCCGGGGTGTGCGACGCGGCCTTTTATCCCTGTGGTGCACGCCTCTGATTGGAGGAAGGGCCTACGTGACCGAGGAGGGCGAACCTTATTGGTCCACAGCGGATCACGCCATGACCAAATAAGGTAATGCTCAAAAAATAGAACGACTCACTCTCCTCACACCGTCACGCTCTGGTTCTCCAGTCGCAATGTTTGCATATGCCGTTATTTCTTATGCGGTCTATGGGGTTCCAACACTGTCAACATGGGTAATTAGGGCACCCCCCCTTCATCAGACTACCAGGATTAAAAATGGTCCCAATATGGACCTACCCTTCGGGCAGAATCCACCAGCCTATGCTGGGAACCCATCCGCACAGTCGATAAAAAATAAGAGGCCCCAATTTCCATGTTTCTAGCGTCAGATTGTCTCAAACTAAGAGGCAATCGCATGACTTCTTTTTTTTCTTAATTTTTTATTCACCGTCGGCTTCACGTCCACAGACAGGTTTACTCAAGAACGGCACCCGTTTTAAATCCTCATTAAAAAAACAGGTTAGTAAAGCTGCTGCTTAGTATTCTGCGAAACATCGATTACTGAGTAGGGTTTAATCTAGGACTTTTCCTAATTTTAACCTTTACTGTAGGAACAAGTGTTGAGCTTCGGGGCGGGTTACCATCACCCCTTCCTAGCTCGCCGTCCTTTGATGTGGCCGGGCCGACCAGGTTATTAACCCGTTTCCGTCGGTGTCTGCCTCCCATCACTTGTGACGGTGTGGATGTAGGGGCCAGAGTGTTTGCTCTGTGTTTCCTTTCATCCTCGACACTTGTCGACCGTTCCTTTGATGAGCCTTGGCGTTTAAGCCTCGCTCGAGTCATAGGTCCGGTCTGGAGTGACTGATCTTCGACTTCAATCGAAATGTTTAGATGTGAAGTTTGTTCAGTCTTTTGCATCTTCGATGGGAGGTCGGGCTTCCGACATCCTTTCAAAGGTTGTTTAGATGCTTTCGACTCATCTCGACGAGCCGGTCGACCACGGCGCCGCTTTGATGGTTTACTGGCATCCAACACCTCCACCTCGCTCAGTTTTCGAGCCTTTTGCTGTCGTTTTCGATGACCCTGCGTAGTTTGTTTTTTAGACTGAACTTTCGGTCGCGACCTTTCGATCTCTATTTCGACCGGTCCAGAAACAGACTTCGCCCTTTTCGTGGCCTGACGAGAAGGTGAATCATTATCAAGTTGTGGCTGCAACAACTTGACAGTCTGTGATAGCTCTACGCCCAACCACCGGCGTACTCTATCAACATTACTCTTTTGCAACCGCCCGCGGGACGATCGAAGTAATAATGTCGACTCAGAGAGGACAGAATCCACTACGAACGGCCCATCCCAGTTGGGAGCCAGCTTCATAGCTGCTTGGGGGGTGTGGTACCTCACCACCTGTTCCCCAACTGAGTACCTTCTCTGCTTCAGCCCATAGTCATACCCGACTTTCTGGCGTTCTGCAGATTTACCTAGATTTTCTCTTACCATGGTGTAACTCTCCCTCAATCGATCACGAAGTTGTTCCACGAAAGTAATGGAACAAGGGACTTCGAGCGGGTTTTTGATTGAGCCGAAAATTACATCTGCTGGCATGAGAATTTCTTCCCCGAATACCATCATATTTGGGCTGGATCCAGTAGAACTGTGTTCAGAGCTGTTATATGCGGACACAGCATATTTAGCCTGTTCATCCCAGTCGTCCATATGTTTGTCTACCAACATAGTCAGACTCTGAATCAGTGTTCTGTTGAACCTTTCCACCTGGCCATCACTCTGTGGCCTGTACGGATTGGTCCTCTGTTTTACAATCGTCAAATAATCACACATCTCAGAGAAGAGTCGAGACTCAAATTCTCGACCTTGGTCGGAATGCAGAAGCAACGGGACGCCAAAGGTCAAGACCCATTCGTCCACGAAAGCTTCTGCACAGGTCTCTGCTGTGTGATTTGGTAGGGGAATAGCGCGTACATACTTGGTGAAGTAATCCTGGATTACTAACATGCAAGTATTCTTGTTGGGCGTGGGTGCAAATCCCGAGATGATATCCATAGCTATCCTCCCGAATCTCACCCCGAACAACTCTTGGTGCTTCACCAAACAACAGGTAGGACAATGTCGAACCCAGCGACCTATGTCCTTCCCCATTCCAGGCCAGTAATATCTCCGCTTCACCTTTT
The DNA here is from genome assembly GCA_949317995.1 of Acholoe squamosa. Classification (NCBI taxonomy): domain Eukaryota; kingdom Metazoa; phylum Annelida; class Polychaeta; order Phyllodocida; family Polynoidae; genus Acholoe; species Acholoe squamosa. The sequence continues at coordinate 79,726,815 of OX439035.1, read as the reverse complement.
CGAGCGTTCGTTTTCGACCAAAGTGTGCCGCTGTTCGGTGTCCGTGGCAAAAGGAGAGTACCTCACTCCTCAGTTGGCGTGGTATCACTACTTGGATCGTGCGTCTTGCGTGACCCGCCTCGACTTTCCAGCGACATAACAAGCCTTCACGGAAAGTCAATAGAGGCCATTACCCAATTAATTTCCGTACCTCGGCGCTCTCGATTGATACCTCAGGCCTAGTGGATTTAGCCCCCTTAACTAGCCATTTGGCAACCCGTTTGATGTCAGCGTCCGCTTTCTGAGCATCGATGAGTTCATCGAGAGACCAAAATGCAACACCCACCCGGCTGTCTACTAGACTACCTACAGCCGTCAAAACAGCGTTGTGACTGCTGCAGTCTGTGCAATCTGACCTTTGGCATAGCCGCACAGGGATACGACTAAGGCCATCGGCATTCAGATGCTTGGCACCACTTCGATGTTCGATCTTAGAGTTTTCGAGACCGAACTTTGAAAGGTGGGCAAGCCACCTACCTATCATTCCTTCAGCTTCTTTGAAATTCAGGAGCCATTTCAAAGAAGAATGATCGGTGCAGATAGTAAAATTACCACCATAAAGGTAGTGCCTAAACTTCCTGGTGTACACGACAACTGCCAACAGTTCTCTTTTGGTGGTGCAGTAGTTTCGTTGTGTTTTACTTAGAGTGTTGCTAGCAAAGGAGATTGGGACCTCCATTCCATCCTGTTCTTGGGATAGAACAGCACCAATCGCCGTGTTGCTAGCATCAGTGTCTAAGATAAAACGACCGTCGGGTGTGGGGAATCGAAGTACAGGAGTCTCCTTGAAACTTCGTTTTAACTCAGCAATAGCATGTTCAGCTCTTTCTGTCCATGCGAATGCCTCGTAACGACCTCTACTACCTTTAGGTTTTTGGATCACTAAGTCCTGCAAAGGACTTACTAGTTCCGCAAACCCCGGGATGAACTCTCGGTAGTAGGAACAAAAGCCAATGAAGGATCGAATTTCCTTCACTGTAGTGGGCCTAGCCCAAGTCATTACGTCGCTAATTTTCCCCGGGTTGGCTTCTATACCCCGTTCAGACACGATTAGGCCTAGGTACTCGACTGAAGTCCTAAAAAGCTGACACTTCTTAGGTTTCAACTTTAGACCTCACGCTCGAATCCTGTTGAAAACTTCTTCCAGATTCGCCATTGCTTCATTCGTCGTTTTGCCGAAGATGATGATATCATCGAGGTAAACCAGGCAACTCTTACCTAGCAAACCCCTCAACATCTCCTCCATCATTCGCTCGAATGTGGCGGGGGCGTTACACAAACCAAACGCCATTCGATCAAACTCATAGAGCCCCCTCTGGTAAGAAAAAGCAGTTTTCTCGACATCGTCGGGATTCATCCCGATCTGCCAATATCCAGATTGGAGATCGAGACAACTAAACCACTTGTTTCCTCCCAAGGCATCTAAGGATTCGTCGATGCGCGGGAGAGGATAGGCATTCAGACATCGATAATCGATGCAGAATCTCATGGTCCCATCCTTCTTCGTCACCATCTGGACGGGACTGGACCAGGGACTAGTACTTGGCCTAACCACCCCCGTATCCAACATCTCCTTAAGTTGTTCATCCGCAGCAGCTTTCTTGCTGAGCGGAATCCTCCTATAAGGGACTCGGATAGGTTGTGCATCACCAGTATCGATGTTATGCAGACATCGATCGGTGCGCCCTAACGGTTCATCTGGGGATTTAAAGACATCCACATGCTTACGTAGTAAGGCGGACAGCTTCAGTCTTTCTTCTGGCTTGGTCAGGTGGGTGTCACCATACATATCTAACAACCAGGTAGGGAGCTCCCCCGTGTGGGTGCTCGCGATTTCTGCCGTCTCGACGTCTGCAGCTTCCTGCTCGAGACGCATCATCACAGATCCTACCTCCGGTGAAGAGAATTCACCGTTCCTGTCAGCGTACTGTATGGTACCGACCACCTGGCCTTTCTCCAGGACAATATCTCGATTCAGTGGATTACAGACGGGAAACACTGTTCGAAGGACATTGCTGACAAGGGCAGCCTCACCAACTAACCCAAAACTTCTCAGAGTTTTCAGATCGGGTTCGACTATGCCCTGTCGATCTCTTTCCAGACCTTCGGATTTCACCAGGACATCGCATCAATGTCTAGCTGGTATCCTCATGGTCTGTGCTACTGAGGCAACCGATGACACTCTTTTCAGTTTACACTGATGGTGCTCTTCTGTCGGCTCGGTCATGACCAATTGACCCGTTCTCGGGTTAAGGATCATACCGTATAATGCCGCAAAGTCAAGCCCCAGAATGCCATCGTCAGCCACATCGGCCACTATCGGGCTAAACACATAGTGGGTCGATGCGACCTTAAGAGGTAGAACCAATCGACCATAGGTCCGCATTTCGGCTCCAGACGCAGTGCACGCCGTTATTCCCTCATAGAGATTATCTGACGGCACCACTAACGTCCTAGCGAGTTCCCGAGAGACAATGGTGTGGCTGGCACCAGTATCTATCAGGAAGTCCAAAGAACGCCCTCGAATCTCTGCAGACAGGTACCATCGTTTCCCCGACAAGGGGGCGGTTCCTGCTAGCATTCTCAACCCTACGTCAGTACTCAGATCGATCCCTCTCTTCTTCAGAAAAGAGAGACAGGGATCATCTGAGGGAAGCTCTGTTGCTCAGACTCTGGCCAGCTGCCGCATCAGGGCTTCTCTCCCGGCGTCGACTTTCACTTTCGATCCAGTCGAACCCTCGACCTCGGAGTTCGGGCTGCCAGCGCCCTGTTCCTTGGCCATAGAGGCTTTTTCTACACCGACATCTTTGGAACCCGACCGGTGATCAACCGGTGCCGCTGTGGTAAAGGGCTGGGACGGCCCTACCGGGACCTTACCTAGTTCCCTCGAATCTACTGTCGCCTGATCAGGAGTGCCAGAGGTGCTGATACCTTGGCTTTTCGATGGTCGGGCAGCTCGATTGCCACGTCGAGCCGCCCGCCTCAGTTTTCCGTCGCGTCAGGTGGTAGACCTTTAATAGGCTCGGGGCACGTTCGAGCGAAATGCCCCTGCCTCTTGCAGTTCCAACACTTGGCGTCGGACGGAGGGGTACTCGGCCTCTCCGAGTTAGTAGCAGGAACATCCCCTCCCTCGATAACCCTGAGTAAATTCTTTAATTGACTCAGCGAGAAGGTTTGTTCCTGTACCTTGGGTTAGGAGGCCTTGTTTGACACTTTCGATTTACCAGCGGATTTCTGACTTTTCTTAGTCTTACTACCTGCCACGGGCTTCGAGTATGACACCTCCCCCTGTCCCTCCTCGACCAAAGCGGCGTCGGCCAACGCCGACAATGCATTTGTCGAGGTAGGATTCACCAACTTAGGCAGTAGTTGTCGTTTCCGCAACAACTCATCTGCCAAGTCCATGAGATCCTTGAGGGACATGTAAGTGCGCCACTCACGAAGCACGTCTTGTTGTAAATCAGCGTCATACAATCCTCCTATGAACAACTGGTTGACTTTGGTTATTAGCCATTCAACCGAGAAGTCCACACCTGGGTAGGCATCGCCGGCAAGACGTCGTAAAGCAAAGCCATAAGCTCTGATGCTTTCATTCTTGCCCTGGCGTCTCTTTTCCATAGTGACGATGGGGTCTTGTAGGCTAGAGGTCATGGCTTCTGTTACCATGTCGACCAGCCCTTCCAAAGTCCCATCTCAATGCTCCTCCCATAACCACACAGTGTCCGCTGCTGGGCCATTCTGGAGAAGCATGAGGAGTTGAGCTAATGCCATACTCGAGGTCCACACATTTACTCGGCGGACATGATTGAAACCGTGGTACCAACGGAGCCAATCATCCTTCCATGTAAATTGAGGGCACTCGACAGACCTAGTTCGGGCAGGTTCGTGCCCGATCGAGGTATTCTCAAACATTCTACTTGATCTTCTGACCTGATCAAGTGCGAATGTTGTACCTCTTCTAGGTAATTGATGATCCATCCCCATGTTTCTCATAGTCGTGTCTGCACGACTATGATTCATCCCCCAAGGGTTACTGGACTCGGCCTCACTCAAATGTGAAGCCTCGAACCTGATATCCCTATACTTAGGAGGATCAACATGTTGTTAGGCTGTGGTGGGGGTCGAAAACTGTCCGATCACTCCACTTAGACCATCGGTACGCGGCATCGAAGGAATTGGTTGGCTTCGACGTGACCTCGATTCTACTTTCGAGATGTCGTCGATAGCTCCTACCATTCTCTGTATCTCCGCCTGCTGTTTCGAACGTTCCGCTTGTCTCAATTCCGATACCAGGAATTCCAAGCGGCTATGTTCTGCTTTCGACAGATCTCGCTGCTCGCTGAGGGCAAAGAGTTGCTTAACCTCCTTCATGGCGCGGTTAAGCCACTCCCTGTAGTCAGGGTTTTCGGCCAAGTCCTCATGAGTGGCAACTTTAGTAGTGCTGCATACACTACTTTGCTGCTTCTCTTGAGGTCTAGCGGCACGCACTTTCGATTCCGTCTGCTCCTTCAGACGTTTCTTGAGTGCGAGTTCATCACGAACTTCTTTATTAACCCTGGCTTCGTCAGCCTCTCTACGAGACGATATCTCCCGTCGGAGTTTATCCATTTCTCCACGCATGGTTCCCAGAGTGTCCGAATCCTTCTGAGATTGGGTCACTAAGGTCTCAGATTTTAAGGATTTGAGCTCGGCTTCATGCCTCGCTTTTTGCTCCATTAAGATCTGATATTCTGCCATTTTATTCGCGTGTGAGATTCGCTCCTCACAGCGACGAAGCATTTCTGTCTCGTCCCTGGCTCGAGCATCCTCGTCAGCTTGCATCTGACAGAGTAACGACTCTCGTTCCTGACGTAGCTGTTCAACCTGCTTTTCATAAGCTGTTAGGTGTTCAGCTACTTCTTCAGTATGCTCGGCTGATCGTTGGTTTAGCTCATGCCGCAACTCTTGCAGCTGTTCCCCCAACATAGTTTTCTCTACTTCTTGTAGTTTCAACTTATGCTTAAGGGACGTCTGCTCGTGCTGGGCATCCCGAAAATCGTTTCGAGCTCTCTCGACGCATTCTCGGCGGCTTGTAGCAAGGCGGTCGATCTTCGCTTTTAGTGATTGACAATCCATTGCTGTCAATCGACTACGCTCGATCTCTGACTTCGTTGCAAGTAAGGACTCTTTTTCGCTAGAGAGCTGTTTGACCTTCTCTTGAAGATCAGCAAGTTCCCTATTTGCGATTTGAGTCTTATTCGAAGCCTCCAGCCCTTGCTGCCTAAGCTGTTCCAATTTCAGCTCTATTTCTGTACTCTTCTCCTGAGCTTTCGTGGTGTTGCTCGCGAGAGCATCCAACTGTCGGCGACCCTGGCGCAGTTGGTGTTGTTGCTCTTGCAACAACTCTTCGTTGAGTCCTCTGCCACTGTCTACACTTCCTTGTATAGACACGGGCGAGGGACCCTCGAAAGACCAACTACCAAGGCCCATTGTCCCTGCGCGGCTCGGGTATATACAGCATGTACAGCCCGTGGGCCCTGATATCCATCACCTAATAGGTTTATACCACCATTTCCTCCATTTTGTATTAATTTCTTACTCCTGATATCCACAGAATATAGCCAGGAGAAGATATTTTGTAAGTGCAAGCAATACTGCCCGTGGCCGCTCTGCGCGAAGCCATTGTTTTTGTTCCTTGCCGGGAGAGGTACCGCCGTGTTTACACTCACTTTTCGTATGGAATCCAACCATGACAAATCGGGAAATTAACAGGTTCATATCCTTAGATAGTCTAGATGATCCCTCCATACGTATTATGTCCAATATATTCAAAATAAATAAGAATCCATTGATTCTCCAAAACGGTCCGAAATTTTCGGCGTCTTCCTCGTACGATGAGAACTTGACCTATATCCACATCCGGGCCACTGACACACTTTCGCCGAGCAAGGAGGCGGGTGGGAATGGCCGGACCACGACTCGCTTACGAAGGGAAAATCAATGGATTCTCCTTTATTTTGAAAATATTGGACATAATACGTATGGAGGGATCATCTAGACTATCTAAGGATATGTATGTTTTAATTTTAAGACTTGTCATGGTTGGATTCGATACGAAAAGTGTGTGTGAACACGGCGGTACCTCTCCCAGCAAGGAACAAAAACAGTGGCTTCGCACAGAGCGAACCGGGCCGCGACTCGTGTATGATGGAAAAATCAATGGATTCTTATTTATATCGAAGAAAATGGAGAAAATTAGCACGCATTCCTCGTCTATGGATCGAATACTTCTTGGGATTTTAATATTATAACATGACAAGCTTGGAATCAAGACGAAAACTGACTGGAAACATAGCACTAGGACCTCAGGTTAGAACTTATTTACTTTCGCATTGAGTTTCATCACCGTTCAGTGTGGCGCTATGGCTAAGGTCTTCGCCTACCTACACTGCGGCCGGGGTTCAATTCTCCTACGAGTTTGGACGATTTTTCACAATGGAAAATGGCTAGACTGACTTTGTATGTCCGCCAAACAAGTCCAACTTGACTCTGAAAAAGTATATACCAAAATTTCAAAAATGCACATGTGTGGTATATGCAGAATAATGCACGGCTAAACTGCATATAAACCCACCGGAAGTCCCGAAATCGTGGTATAAACCGGGAGAGGGCACATTCCTATGGAGCTCCAAACGACCAGTGACACAATATACTCCTATAGGGTATCGGGTGTTCACGGTTCCATGGGAGTGTGGATCTGAGGGCATCTCTTGGGAGATTAAGTCCTTATAGGCCTGCAGGCCTGGGAGGCTGGTTGCTCTGGTAGTGAAGATTATGTCCCTATGGAGTATGATGATCTATTCCCCTCTCAATGATCCACAAGAGCAACGTCAGGGGTGGAAGTCCAAGTGGTGTAAGGTTGAGTAAATCCAAAACAGCCGGTGGTCAGTGAGTATAATAAGACTTGTCTAGAGGTAGGGGAGCGCGAATTGTGCTCAAGACATCGGGATCAGCAGTTCGACCTGGAATCAAATGGGGAAAATATTTATATTCGGCAGCTTTGCAATTGAAATAGATTGAAAATTTTAAAAGGACTTGTTTCACCTTCTGGAGTGCTCTCTAGGGATCTCAGTCTAAGTGAGTATCCATTGGGGGTACCACTTGGATATCTGGAGACATGAGGATAGAGAAAATTCACCCATCCTTATTCATTGGCACTAGCTCTCTCTCCCTCTCACTACATGGTTACGAGGATACATCATAAGCGAAAGCTGGCAATTATATTTGTATTACTGATTGTAACAATTGGACACTTCACTTGGGTGCTCGATTGTTGAATGTTTATGTGGACTTGAATGATTAACCATCAGCCATGGAGCCTGTTAATCATATTTGCTGGATTTGTTTTTTTTAACAACTTTGAACTTTATTGATCATAGAACATATGAGTTAACAAACTGAGGAAAGAATTACATAGTAATTATTGTATATTGTATTCTGGAAACATGGTGGAATTGTGATTGAGAAATGATGTGGTGTTTAAAGCTGAAATTGTTGAATGATTACTGAAGCATTGGAGATTGGAAACTGAGGATTGGAGTCAATAAAACCCTTGGAGATGAATTACCCATTCGTGTCTTCTTTCCCAAATGGGCTGTGGGACCTAGCTATGGCTGTGCCACTTGACACTAGCTAAAGATTCCCCTAATCTAGTCATTTAAGCACGAGTGGAGGTTGAAAGAAGATTATTAATTTAATGGTGGAAATCCGGACTGGTAACTATATTTGATGATTTTCCAGGACTCAACATTAGTACATAAATCCCCTCTTTCCCCTCCGCCTGTAATAGCCCATCAGAATGGCAACTTATCACCACCATTGCTTAAGTTGTTGAGACAGCAACACTGTTCAACATGTGGCCAATCTAGGAAGTGTGGGCATGAATAAGTCCCATAAGTATCAAATGTGCTTTGCTTCACACTGATTTCCATGTAATACTTTCGCGCTGAATCAAACAAGATTGTATAGAGAAAATATCAATTGAATTTAGATAGAGGTATCACGAGGTGCGTGTTTCATCTAGCGAGGTGAGTGATCACCCACATCGCCATCCCTGGTGAGTGTGAGTGATCACGATCCTCGCCAACCGTGGTGAATGTGCGCTATGACATAGTGTGCATTTCATCTAGCGAGGTGAGTGATCACTCATGTCACCATCCCTGGTGAGTGTGGGTGATCACGATCCTTGCCATCTGTGGTGAACCTGTGCTATCACGAGGTACCCATTTCATCTTGTGAGGTGAGTGACCACCTGAGTCGGCATCCCCGGTGAGTGTGAGTGATCACGATCCTCGCCATCTGTGGTGAACATGCATTATGACGTGGTGTGCCTCTCATCTAGCGAGGTGAGTGATCACCCACATCGCCATCCCTGGTGAGGGTGAGTGATCACGATCCTCGCCATTCCTGGTGAACATGCGCTATGATGAGGTGCGTGTCTCAACTAGCGAGGTGAGTGATCACTCGCATCGCCATCCCTGGTGAGTGTGGGTGATCACAATCCTTGCCATCTGTGGTGAACCTATGCTATCACGAGGTACGCGTTTCATCTAGCGAGGTGAGTGATCACCTGTGTCGCCATCCCTGGTGAGTCTGAGTGATCACGATCCTCGCCATCTGAGGTGAGACCGTGATTACCACCATGGCTATTCCTGGTGAACCTGTGCTATAGAGATGTTGTGTTCCATCTAGTGACATGTGTGAGCCACTTCATACAGGGTGACAAGGAGTCACGACAATTTGCTGGGTCATAGGTTGACCTGGGTGTTGTAGCTCTATCTTATTCTACTAAGGCATAGGGTTGATTCAAGTAAACAATGACTTTTCAGAGCAGTCGTTAATAAAAATGTTTTTGGACTTTTCTTGAGGAAATCCTTTGAGAATGCAGACATCTTTTGTCAGGCCTGCCATGTAATCTCTGGGTAAGACGCCCTTTGAGGTATAAGGCCCTTTAAGCTTTAGCTCTCATGTCTAGGGTTCTAGCTTTGTACAGCCATTTAACACTCGGAAATAAAGATAATCTCAAGGAGACCTCTTTTGTAGGTTTTCATCATGATTGGATGAGAAATAGTTGACTTATCAGACATTCAATATTTTATAACTGTTAAGATCATCAAGTTCAATTTCAGATAATTAGAAATAAAAGGGTCCTTAAATATGCATGGTTTGTGGGATAGTAAATCAAAGGGGTTAAAAGTATTAGCTGAGGTGCTATAAGATAAAGGAGTGAAGAGTAGGTCATAAAGATACATTTTGTTTACCTTCCCTTTTATTCTAACAGCTACCGTACATGGGCTTTTTACATGAACATTAGCTTATCATCGGAACCATGGGACTTTTGCCCCATTGTTGTGGGCCTTTTACCCCAGCCTTTTAACATGCGGCACTTTTTGTCAAACATTCTATCATAATATTCCATGAGGCTAGGTGACAACCAATTCCACAAGTATGATTCCTTGTTCCATCCCTTGATTAGTGTGAAAAATATGCAATAATTGGGAATTATTTTCTTAGAACTAGCTCGTTTAGATGTGATTAGTGCATTTTACTTTATTCCACCCTATCATTCCTTGAACGTCAATATGAAAATATCTAAAATGCTACTTTAGGTGATTTGCAATGTCCAAATCTAAGCAGTAGTTCATGAAGATTATCTTTAGCTTCTTTGTTTATGACAAGAATCTAAATTGGGCATTTATTCCAATCCTTTTTTTTGTGAATTTGGGCCTTTTACACCAGCCTCTAGATGATGGGGTAAAGCTAGGCCCACTAATTTTCACACATGCTTTATTGTAACATTCTATGAGGCAGAGCTGATACGCTTTTGCACATGAGGAAAATATCATTCCATCCTTTGATTAATGTAAAACGTATTCTGTAAGTAGCAATAGATTTCTTAGAAATGACACACTTGTAAATTAAGGGCATCTTACCCCACCCCACCCTACCCATTATTTAAAAGATAATTGTCTTGTGAATCCCTCAGTGTATAGCGGGAATCGGGTCACGTAGCACGCAAAAGTATAATAGGTGCCCGTCTGGTGTACCTCTCTTATATTTGACATATATAACGATAAAGACAGTTTACAGTAGTGCTTATACACAGAAAATAATCCAAGTTAGTAAATACTAATTTGATCTAGACAAAACTACTGATTAACCCTTTAAGGGCAGAGCAAAAATTGTTGCCCTGGCCATGGGGACGGCCTCTGAAAAAAGTATAGTTCCTAGAGGACGAGCCTATTTTCAATTCCTATACTAATCCTATATAAAGGGCGTCGACTATAGTCGACGCTAGGCCTGCCATGGTGTCGACTATAGTCGATGCTAGGCCTGCCATGGTGTCGACTATAGTCGATGCTAGCCCTCAATGGGTTAGGCATAATACCCAACATGTTAGTCAAATCTTCTTAATATGTTAGGAGTATCAACTAACCTATTCAGGCAAGCTGACTTGACTCAGCCAAGAGAAAAAAATCAGTCATTTTGTCTAAGGGGTAGTAGTTTTGTTAAAGCGGTAGTAGATTTCTTCTTCACAGCAGGTGGCAGCGTGGTTTGCATGAGGGTTTTTCTGGTAAATGTACATCATGGAAAAGTCTATGAATGTGAAAATCATGGCATTTTCAATGACTATTGGCATGATAAATCCTTTACAATTCAACTTAGCATAAGATTTGATAGAATACACCTAATAAGTTTACATGTTATTGAAGGAGCAAGGAAGAAGAATGGAAACACCTTTTCTGTGGAAATTCAAATTACTCATACATCCACATCTATGGCCTTATGACAAACCAAGAGCAACTTAGTTCAGTGGTTGTAAATGAAAATGATGTGAGGCATTGAACTTGCTCCTCAAATTTGTTCAGGGTTGTCTTAAACTATGTGGAGTTTACACCAACCATTTCAATTAAGATAAAAGAATTCCTATTTTGCTTCAAGGTCTATGTAGTTGGTGAAAAAGTCTACGGCAAGTTAGGAGAAATCAGGCAAGTTGGGCATTTTTCCTAAGGGTTAGGTGTAAACTCCCAAGAATACTTCGTGGTTTGGGGATGGGTTAGCAAGTCCAACAAATGTTAGGCGAAAGGCCTAAGATATTCAGAATTATTTTGTGTGTGTACACTGTTAGACTGCGCCAAGGGGTTTGCAGTAGATTGCATCTATTTTTGGAAAACAGTGTAAGGTGCTGTCAATACAAATCCTATAGCCTGATGTAGGGTTTTCCGTAGCTACTACAGTGACCTTTATAGCCCATTTACAATTGGGGCACCGTGTGTCAGTTTAAGTGAGTCAGATTGGATTTCAGGTTATGAGAGAACACACGGATGCAGCTAAGTAGAAGTCGTATTTGCAAGGCTCTGAAATGACTTAGATGCTGTGGCTCCAGGTGCCAGGCAATATACAGTGTTGATGATTAGTCGCCGAGTTGTGTCATGTCTGCATTTATAAGGGATATTCATCAGCAAACGCAACCATATGTTTAGTTAACATATCTATACGGAATTTCCTTCAAAAAGTTCCAATTCTAGTTGAAAAACAAAGTTCGCCCCTTTGATAACAGATACCTGCCAGTCCCTTCTTACCCCCACAGAGGTGTCCCATACATGTGATTACCACAACTGTAAAAAAAACAGTTTATAAATCCAATATTGATGGGCCCATGATATCCCATCAAACGCATGTCAGGATTGTTGCTCCTATTGATAATTAATAATACCAAATGGCTGCAGTGATTTAAATGTGTGGTGGTGGTGGTGGTGGTGGGGATTCTGTAGTCATAATGGCTTTAGATGGAAATAAGAGGTGCCCTTGGCTTGATGATGATATCTATAGCTGGATGGTGTTGCTCCTATTGTAAAAAGAGCTGTGAGTATGTGCCCTCTTTTCTAAACAAGTCGTGCATTGCTTCACCTAAGTACTTGCACTCAGCACATTAGTCTGAAAAGTCACCTGCCTTGTTTAAAATAGAGAGAGCTGCACTACCAGGTACCTACTCATGTCACACACTCTATAGTTCATTATACTGACTGACTTCTCCCAACTAGCTACCTACTCAAATCCCCCTTTTTCATCACCATACTTGAATGACCACTTGTGAGCAACAAAAGGGACAAGTTATAGCTACATGAAAAGAAAGGACAGGAGACAAGGGCATTTTTAGCCAGCTCTTCCTTTTACTATAGGAGCAACACCCTCCTGGCATATTAACAGTAGCTCCATGTGGGCACTGCTACCTTCGTGTCAAATGTTAGGAGTGTTTTTTATGGCCTGATGCCATCGTTATGACTTTCAGATAGCGTCCCCACACCAATTTCCGGCATAACAATCTATTCTCAATTGGTTTCCTTTTGCCAATCTGTCAATTAACTGGCATCCGGTCATGACTGTCTTCTTCCTCAATTAAACTAAATTAGTTCCTCCTCTGTCTCTGATGACTAAAAAAACAGATTTCACATTGTCAAAATAACCGTAGTCTCGACAGTCTCGGCCCTTCAAATAGGAAAGTAATTTACGTTTTTATTTTTTTGTCCATGAACTCAATACTCAGTCCAGTCATATCAGACCTAGTAGCATGCGGCAAATTGACATGGTTTCAGGTATCTTGCCTCCATCCAATCCGCCGGCTGCAGGGTGAAAAGGCACACTCTTTGTGACAGGTCCCGGAATAGCCGCAGATAGCAAGAATACATTGGGCCAATACCAGCTACCATCGACACCAATTACAATCTCTATCTAGGTGGGTGTTGGCCCCACATAGGAAAGTAGATATTGGTACATTATACAAATTATGATATTGCCCAACTCTTGGGAATATAATGATATAGACACTGAAGGTTGGGCCAACATATGACTTCTGATATTGGGCCAATGGTGGCTTGAACACTGACCCTATATTGGCTATACCATCTCCATCAGGGACATTGTCTTATCAGTAGGTTACAAGTTCAATATAATGGTACTACACTCTACTGGTTATGAATTCAAAAGGGCTCCATTGATGAGAAACATGACCCAAAATATATTAGCTTTCTGCATGAATTAGGCATGAGTATATATCAGGAGTCACATGAAGACACCTCCATTCTGTTAATCGATAATGATTAAGTCTTAAATCCTAGTGTAACACTAAACTTGGGCCATGTCATTTTTTTGGGCCTAGGAATGAGTTTTCCTTCAAAGGCGGAAAAGGCTGTTTCTAATCTGATGGTACTTGACAGACCTGTCGTTAAGATCCTTACAGACAAATCCAAGCTGCTGAAAGGCAGCTGCTATAAATATATATCTACAAGAACCACTCTATGTACATAAAAACTATACACATTGTTAACTAAATGACAGTTAAATGATATTTTGCCTTTGAAGATCACACATTGGGCCAATATTGGACCTAACATCAAAATGATGGGCAAAGTTATGCCAATATAAAGTCAATGAACTCATCATTTTAAGCTTGGACCATTTGAGGGCCAGCAGTGATGCCTTCCAGTAGCCAACATGAACATCCAAAAATTGGGCCAATCTACACAGAGAGAAGAACACTGATCGCTTTGACGCATACTGCACAGGTCACAATTTGTCTCCCACATGACATGTATGAAGGCATGTCAAATGAGGTTGACCCTCTCATATTTGGTTCGTCAACTCCATTTGACATGCGTAATGAAGACACGTCACATATTTCTGATCCATTCACCTGAGTGCTAGGTAATACTGTGAGACAATTATGTAAGGGTCAAGAGCAGTCAATAACTATGTACCAATGGTTCAATCAAGGGAGGCCTATAATAGAAGGCAGGGGATATCATAGTCCCTCAGGCCTGCAACATTAAGGCACCTTTTCCTATCTACAGAACTTCTACTTGACTGAGGACCTCTATGCAGTCCATAAGACAAGGGCATGGAGGTGCATGGCAATGCCATATGTCTCCCTGTACTGTAGATACTGAGATTATAGATTGTGGGTTAGAATACAGTCCTTTGGTATTTTCACTTACCCACACATAAGGTGTCTAACCACTCCAGTTGGAGTATTCAGGATGGTGGGTGTCTATTTTGATATTCAATAACAAATGCAGATTTAACAATGAAATAGAATTCACTACCATTCATTGATAGTATTTACAGACCTTAGTGATCTATTCTTCATGAAAACAAAATGACACAGATACATCAAATGTCTCAAGTGTTGGTAGTACTTCTTGGTAGTGATTAGTCCCGGTACCAAAATGGTTGTTTGCTCCATCTAGTGGAATATCCTAGAACAATTATGTATGTCAAACCATCACATGTCAAGTGCCTTCGACATGGCCGTGACCCTAGTCAACTCACAGATGACATGGTATTTTAAGGCATGTCAAATCATATGAGGATTACTGTGTGCTACAGTTGTCATGGTGACATATGTGCACATGTCCCAATGACGTGTGCTCTCTGTGTCAAATCAAGTTGACATGGGTATACATGTCATTTTGTCAGGACGACTTTTTTCAGTGTACTGGCTTTTATTGATCCAAGCATGTACCAATGCTCCATTGCTACTTGGGATGGTCTTTTAATGATTGGAAGGGAAGTGGCCATGCGAGGGGTATAGGTTATAATTTATTACAGGGATGGATTTGAAGGGAGAGTAAACCCTCTCTCAAGCTTTGAATCATGTTAACCTCCCGCCCCCCCGGAAGTGGTGTAGGCTAGGGGGTATGATAGAACACATAGCCTAGTTCAAGACGACGAGAGGAAAGTTGTCTATTTCATCGGGATTCATCATTGGGGGCTGTCCATAAATGATTTCATTCTCTTTTTGACCCTTCAGACCCTCCCTCACTGATCCTCATTCTTCAACGATGTATAGGAGGCTTAGACCCCCTCCCCTCCTGCCGCATAACGTCACTTGTGGATGGCCCCTTGGTCTGGGATTGTCTAGGGTATATGATCGTAAGAGGTGTATGGTTAAGATGTATAGTATATCAAAGCTGCACGTAGGATCTTGTCTGAATTCTCAGTATAGAAATCAAAATGTTTGCATCTAATACTGATAGCTGTCGTCGATTTCTTTACGATAACAGGAAAGTTTCCTTATGACATGGCATTTTACCAAAATCTACTTAAAATCGACCACTAAAAGGCTTAAGGAAATATTATGTCAATATTGTGACAGTTAGAAATGAGAGGCTAAATACTTGGGACTAGTTGATTACAGAAGTGGTCTGAGGTTTTGTATTTTGTATTGACTAAGTAGGCCAATTATATGACCAAATGTAGGGTGTTCAGTCCGCTCTCACAGGGCACAGACAAACAGCTACTGTCCTCTCTCCTCAGACTAATCTTCCATTTATGGGAATTTACCTTCAATATGCAACATGAAGATGTGTATTAAATGGAAAGCTATGGTTTTACACTATACATATATGTCATTGTCCAAAAGGTTTATGGTAGTAAAATCATGGTTTTATATGAATGAGTAAGTGAAAAGTGACAACTTTGAGCTGCCTGTGGAGGCATGCATTTTGGCAGTGGAAATTGATAGTTCTCCAAAAGAACTCCCTCTCCAGACATGGCTATAATGCTTGGCTAAACTGGGCAAATCAATCCAGCATTGATTGCATTGAACTACTATGATATAGGGCTACATTATCATCTGTGATGCATTTTGATCAGAACACAAACTACAGCAGAATCTGTCACAAGAAGTGCCAAAACACCCTTTTTTCCTAGGAAAATTGAAATGCCGCAGGGTCCATTTGAATGTTATGTCACTTGACAATCTTCTGTCCAGAGCTCAAAAAGATTGGAATAGAAGAACTCAGGATTTTATAGTAAGATTGATACCCCTGTACCCCAAATACTGCACTGAGTGTACCTTTACTATAGGGCAGGTAGGCCCCACTCACAACAGAGACTGCTCAGGGTGCACACATAGGGCCCTCCACACATTTACAGAAACTTGACCGGCAGTCTATAGACAACTCTCTATGGCAAGACTATGGTGAGTTTGTCTGTCCCAAAGCCCTTTTTTCTGGTAGAATAATTTCTTTTAAAATGGAACTAGTGATGGTAGAGCTACAATTCTTTCAGCGTTGTATTACTCACAATCCCCTTCATCCATTCTGGTTGAAAATCAAAGTTTTTCTCCGTTTTCTAAAAATAGACTGAACATCCTACCAAATAAGGGATTGTTAGAAAGGAACACCCTCAACCTCCCCTTTTCATAGTTCTACTTTTATTTTGGGTGGTTCGCGAATAATAAACACTTTCTCTATTTACTTACAACTTATATACGTTAATCTAGAAATAGGCATTATCGAGAGAAATTGACATTTACATCTTCGTCTCAAAATATCCTAACAGGAAGAGTCGACTTATGGTGAATCTACCCATACCCAAAAGGATTATGCTTGCAGGTATTGCTGGCATCGGTGGCTAGGAGATACACCTATATAAATATTGAGAAGAGGGATCAAGAGCTATGTGAGTGACGTCATTCAGGCATGTGGCTCCAGCAGATGTTCTTCTGGTGACTGTGCCAATAAGGCCTAATAATTTAGAACACGGTTACGGCAGACTCGACCTCTATTGTCATAGATAGCTATCGTTAGCATCCCGAAATTGTGGGGGGGGGGGGACAGGACATTAGTTGTTGCAACATATAAATTGTCGGTGAGAGGAGGGCATGCTGGCTCCACCTCAACCACTAGCGTAAGTCGACGCTGGCTTACAGGGATTTCGGGATAAAATAGATATACGTGCTGGTTGCTGTAGTAATAACATGTAGGCAGATACCGTGCATAGTACTATTCCCCATCAAATGGGGGCCTAAACCTGAGAGAGGTATTCCCCTAGAGTGGGACTCGCAGTGAGATTGAGAGGAGGGCGGATTGGTAATTTACACAGCGCATTAATATACCATCGACCCTCTCACTGTAACTTATATGTTGTATCATAGATCATGTTACATGTATGGGAGGTTTGGCAGACCCCTTTCTATGTAGCCTGAGTATCAAACTCTGTTTCCTTCTCCGGTGTTACTTCCTATGTATAGCATTATATAAACTACACAAAGCAATTAGGGCAAGTTCAGCGCTGAAAACAGCCTGGGAAAACAGATGACGTCAGGCTTCCATAAGTTTGTTAGTTAGAACAACTAGAAAGACCACAAGGTCCTTGGAACCCGGGTTTCATTATTAAACCGGCTGGCACCTTCAGCAATCTAATCACTGTGCCGCTGAAAGGAAAGCAAGCAGAGTCTTGCATCCAATTGCTTTGTGAGATAACTTCTCTATGCTGAACACGTATTCTGTCAGTCTCAATGTAATTTAAATGCACTGCCCTTGAGGCAAGCGGACACTGGATGCGAGCCAATTGGCTGAGAAGCGTCCTTTGATTGGTCGGTATATCTCGAGATGTGGGTATGCGCGAGCGTTCCTTGTGGCCAGTTAGATTGCCGCGCTTTGCAGACAGCAGACATTTCACGAATATCTCTTACTGCGCACACACCAGCGGCATTTCTCAGCTTGCGGCACGGGCTATCAGTCATTGATAACTTCCACTACACAGGATGGAAAACAACGCTGATAGGTAGGTTTATTCAAATGTATATCATATTGTGTGTACTCCCAAGACCTAATGATTTATTATTAGGCAAGGGTTAAGCTAATTAATGTACTCTCAGTACTGCCCACGGTAGGCTAGGCGTATGCCTATCAATACACACCATTATCTATTAAACGCCTTCAAGTTCCAAATGACCATGCAGCATCACTATGGACAGAGGAACATACTGGGGAATCCACAGTGTTACATGCATTTTGATACGAACGATTTTCAATTGACACCCCTGCACGAAACTGTGGAATGTGCACAGCCATTAAATATTTGTGGAAAACAAAGGGAGATGCCTTGGATGGGCCTAAAAGAAATAATTATCAATGCGGGAACAAATATGTCTTCTCTTTATCAAAGTACAACTGTACACTAAAATTCGCCACGGTCTCCTTTTGGGCAAGGGGCGTCTGTTAAGAAAGCCTCCGTATGTAGAGGCATTAAAGGACACAGGCCTATATGATACATAAGCAAATGTCCACGACCATGGGATATTTTTACATCGTATATGATGTAAAAAATCCCATGGAAGTGGACATTTGCATTTATGTCATGCCCTAAGGTGTTATTTTGGTTTTAAATAAAGAAAAACTGCTCAAAAATCCAAGATGGTGGACACCCATTTAATACAGCCACATTGTATTCCATCCCCCCATTGAATACGGAATGTCCTGTACTGTTCTATAGTAACGCTCGTATCTGCCATGACATAAACATTCATAACCATCTTCGGCACAGATCAGTCGGTCACAGCAACGTTAAATTAATGGCTGTTGTTCTGTTTTGTCGCGCGAATGACAAACACAAACGACGCGTATTCCATAGGGGAGAATATGACAGTGCCATATGAGTAGTCTACTGAAATGGGATATTTTCTTGGTAGTGGTGGACGGAAACGTACCGAGCCCTGGAGAGGACATCCGTTTTCTACACTTTTTTTTCATTTTCGTTTTCTACACTTTTTATTTTCGTTTTTGCAACTTTTATCTTTGTTTCCGCAACTTTTATTTTCATTTCCACAACTTTATTTTCGTTTCTGCAGCTTTTATTTTCGTTTCCGCAGCTTTTATTTTCACTTCCGCAGCTTTTATTTTCGTTTTCGCAACTTGTACTTTTGTCTCCACAACGTGATAGGTTTGTTTTGTGCACAGTCACTTAATTGTGAATGTTAAGTTGCGGAAACAAAGATATAAGTTGCGGAGACAAAACATTAAGTTGCGGAAACGAAATATAAACTTGCAGAAATGAAAAAGAGAAGTTGCAAAAACGAAAATAACAGTTGTGAAAACGAAAATAAAAGTTGCAGAAACAAACTCTATAAAATAAAATGTGTAGAAAACGAATGTCCTTTTAGGGGCTCCGTAGTACCGTACGTCATCTTTCAATTGAGTAATTCGTATTTAGTGAAAGTCTAGTGCACAAGCATGGCCATATCTTCGTGCTCTATTCCCGTTATAGCACAAGGGCCATTTGTAAAATTATTATAAACCCACATAAATACCTTGAATATATTCCTACACCAAGGTTAACATGTGCAGATGACTTCCACTCAGTTTCAGAAACAACACGATAATGAAAGAATAAAATGTACATGATACTTGTCAGTATCCAATCAAAGAACTTGATTACCCAATCAAGTGCGGACAGCAGGGCGACAGCAGTAAATTATAGGCACTTGCTGGAAAATGGCAGGGGCGTAGGAAAAGGGGGGACCAGGGGGCCTGCCCCCCCCCCAATCATGAAGGAGGTGGGGCCTGAGTATGTCAGGGCCCCCCAAAAAAATATTTGCCAAGAATTCATAATGAATTGAACAAGAACTAAAACGTCGCATATCAAATAAGACTGATATAGTAATGATATAGGGAAAATGGGGGCCTGCGCTTCAAATCAGATCTAAAATTCATAAAAAATTTCTTTTCTATACAAATTTTATATAGCTATGTGTAGGCGCTATTGCGCTTGAGCCAACAATTCAAGGTGGTCGATGTGAGGCCCCCACTGCCCCCCCCCCCCCAATAAAGATTTGCTTCCTATGCCTCTGAATGGTAATCGTCCTGATGCTTTTGGGGCTGAGTGGCGTTAGGATAACGGCACAGTGCAAGTGAGTAGTGTATGGAAATGGTTATTGACGGCACTATAAATGTGAGTAGTACATAGCACCTATTTCCTGGGAGTGGTGTGAGGTCAACAGCATAATAGAGAGGTTAAGATCACGACGTGTACGGCAACGTGTCCACCTAAAACGATAGGAAATGGTAGATTAGACGTTGCGGCATACGTTATATTAAGTAGGCAAATCTTAACCTGTCTGATAAATGTATGTGAGTTGTGCATGGGCATGGCTCATATATACACCGGATTGGCGGTGATGATACAATAGAGGTAATATTGCTCGAGACTACTCCAGGACATTATATGGCTGAGATGATTGTGGGAGATACAGACTTTTAGATTTACATGTAGCTACTCAATCTAACTGAGAAGAAAAAGAAAAAAGAAAAGAAGGGAAAGGACATTTTCATATACTATACCTGTTTAGGACAGTGTTGTTATCATCACACCATTCAAAGAGATTAAACATCATTTACAATGGGCTGTGATCATTCACATTCACTTTGACATTATCCTCACAGCTGCCCCAGACATAGAACATACACTACTATACATGTAGTACGTGCCCTTTTCGCATGCTACTCACATAACATTATATAGTGCGGTCATCTTCAGACTAATTCTTATAGGCACTATCAAACCAATTATCAAACTCTCACATGTACTGCATTGCTCTTGAACCCTAATATTATTGAAATAGAAGTGTTATAGTACCCCATAGAATGATGTCCTGGAATATATGAAGTAATTGTCATTGCATGATGATACACTAAATTCCATTGTTTGAATGATTTTTATCATGACCAGCTGGTCATTTCATCAGAATTCTCTAACTTTGGTTTGATAATTTGAAGATGACAAGTGCTCACATATACAATATTTTGACTCTAGGAATTGAGTTAACCACCTTGAGTTAACTACTCCTTATACACCTATTTGTACATTTAATTGAATAGAAACCAATGATTGTGCAGGATTACATCACAAGATTCATGGCCAGAATAGTTTGGGATAGAAATCTTCACTGAATCATGCTTTGATGTGTACATTTCAATCTTTACTGTAATGCTATGGTTATTACTATGTAGAGGAAGTATTTGATACTGAGATTGTGATGATAAAGTTAAGGAATGGATTATTATAGTCCATATTGAAGGTCTATAAAAGAACATTAAAAACAAAGCCTCTATAATGCAGGGTTGGAAATACCACTGATATTTTGATGAAATTTACAATATCCATGGCCATGAAATTGTCTCCAATTTCCATTCTAATTGAGTCACTGTTTTACTGCATATCTATAGAAGACACTTATTCTTTTTTCAAATAATATTTTAATGATCATAGCGCCATTAAAAGGGTAGTTATCAAGTGGTCCACTCAAGGTGGAAGGTGGTCATCTCAAGGTGAAAATAGACTAACTAAGATGGTCTTAGAAATGATGAAAAACAGCACATAAATTTTACACATGGATTTGAGAAAGGTAATTGGTCAAAAAGCCCAAATAATTGTCTTTCACTAAGTACCTTGGGGAATCCTAAGGACCTATTAGACTGAAGATATTAGCTACTGCATTTCCCTTATTGAAAACCTGCACAGGAACGGTCATCTCTAGGTTAATCTACCCTATGGTGTTATGGGACTTCCATAACAGCCGCCCCCCCCCCCCAGATAAAAGTAGAATTGTGCATTAGGTTTGAATGTCGTACATCACCTCCAAAACGTCTTCTGGTAGGCCAAGTAGGAAGACAATACCCTTGCTTTTACCACATAGTTCTATATACCTGAAACATCCATTTCGTTTTTGGTCCCTTGATGTTACATGTGCACAAATGTATATGGATATGATAAAAGAGGACTCATGTTGCCACCCGGTGCTAATGCTGATTTGATAAGAAACACGTCATAACGATATGGGAAGCTGACAATACTTCCAGATAAAGCAGATGTAACTGGTAGATATGATAGTTTCACAATATGGGCATAACTAAGAAGTGCTTGTTTCTCGCCCTGTAAATAATTCAGAGGAAATGATCAACGATGGATGTCTAAGATATCGATCATTTTGTTGCTATTCTTTGTGATGATCTAGAAATAATCAAGAAGTTGGCAAAGAATATTGTAGCCTAACTTTCATTCGGTGCACCTACCAGCGCTATATATATATATATATATATATATATATATATATATATATATATATATATATATATATTCAGGATATATATATATATATATATATATATATATATATATATATATATATATATATATATATGTTCAGGATTGGTCTACCTTGGGGTATGTGTGGAACTGGGTGGATGAGGTCATTACATGTACGTATGCGATAAGACTGTGGTGGCGTCATCACTGTGACCTTATCGAGGTGGTATTCTGGTAGCAATGGGTGGGGTGATATCATAGCTCCTGCACAATGTAAGGGCCGCAGAAAACCAAATTAAACCCTGAAGGAGCAGGGCAAACAGCCTCCAGGGCGGTGCCAATAATGATGTTGGCAGGTGAGCAGCTGGAGCAATTTACACCGTGAGGGAGCGGCTGCCTTATTGTGCCGCGTGAATTATAGCATCGCCTTGTACATGGAGGCAGGGGTCTGTAAGGCTTCACCTGGAGATGACTGCCCGACAGGTACTCTGACCAGGGACAAGCAGGCCACCGGCTGGAAACAATTACAGCTGCTCGAGGGAAATTAGATTAGCCTACTCTGAAAATGACAACTGCGCTGTAGAGGCAGAGTCTTGTTAATATCAGCCCGCTATCCGTTAATATCTACCCTCTGCTGATAAGCCATGTAGAAGAGACATAAAATCGATGTTTTCATGGTGATATTCATTGAATAAGTAAATACCAAGGATAAATACTGCCAACAGTTCTTTTGTTTGGGGTAAGATAGTTGTTCTTTGTGTCATAATAGATATAGATGCCTAATTCCCGATCAGTGCCGAAGACTGTTCTAAAAATTACATTGCTTATCAAATGGAATGACTTGGGACATGAGGTCCAAATAATCACTGAATTGGACAAATCAATGCTAAGATTAAAGACACAGTAAAAGTTTAATCCTCTTGTAGTTTGAAATATTGCAGACAATTTGGTAGACTCAGAGATTATGGACCATATGGTATGCAGAGCACTTATTTTTCCTGTATGTGTTATGTTTAACATGGCGGTTCTTTGAAAAGTGCCCCCTGATGTGAAATTTTCGCCAATAAAAATACTCAATTTCCCCTGAATGATCCTAGGCGCGGATTTAGGGGGGGGCGCAAGGGACGTCCCCCCCCTATTTTTTTCCAAAAGAATGATCAGAATCTGTACTTTCCAAAATTCCTACTAGAACCAAAGTTATTCATGAAGTCATTTCTGGAAGTCAGCAGAATGCATGTTTTAACCTTGAATTTTTCAAAATCTTCTCAGGACAATGTCATCAACCCATTCTTTGCATTGCCACAAACTAGCTATCTGGGCCCTCAACCCATCCTGCAAAGTCCTACCAATATTCTTTCATTCCCCCTTTTCCCTGTCCATCTCTCATAGCCTACTGCCTTTCCCCTGCCGACCCCTCTCTCTCCCAAGTCACCTGTTTCTTCTCTCTCTAACTGATTGCCACCACCACTTTTCTTAACTATTGTCCTCTATTGTTTTCTCTGCATTTTCCTTATGTCCTTTTCTCTCTGCCTTCATATTTCACATCAAATATATATCTATACTTATTACCAGTAGTTCTGTTTGGTATATTCATTTGGAGGAGTCAATGGTTGAAAATTCCAGGTCTGGGGTAGCGGGATGTAAGGAGCAGTATCAAGAGGGGAAGGGTAGGGTAGGAATGCCTGTATCTGATGGAAGAAAAGGCAGTCCTGGATTGTCGTTTTTTTTTCTTCTGGATACCTACTGGTACACTACGTGCTCCTTCTTTATCTTGTCCTTGCCCCCCTCCCTAATGTCATCCAATGCATGCATCTCCCCAATCACTAATCTTCCTTCCCACTGCCTACCTCTTCCCATCCTTCCTCTACCATCATTCTCCCATCAGCGAAAGGATGCAGGGGTGCACACTTTGTTCTAGGCTGTAGTACTAGTAGGGGTTGGATTGAAAGAAGGAAGAGCCTGGCATTAGGAATTGTGGGCCAGGGGTTAGGCCAGGATGAAATCTGGTAGTTGGAGAATGGTTGGGTTAGGGGTGAAGCCTTGGTGGGTTATAGGGCACAATGAGACTGGCATTAGGAAGAGTGGGGTTGGGTGTGAGGGCAGGATGAAATTTGGTACCAGTACATGTAAAGGCTGTATCCCATCTAAAGGCAAGCCCCCATATTGTGGGGAGTTATGGTTACTGGTGGCAAAACTAGCTGAATAGCAGTTAGCACCTTGTTAATGAACAACTATATTGCTTTTAAAGAAACACACTTCCTTAGTGGTACAAGATACTTTTAGTTATTTGTGGTAGCTTACTGACCATAATGTAACCACTGGTAATTAAAGTGACCATAATTTGAGCCAGAAGTGGTACCATCCTGGAGTTTATGGCTAGTCTCCTGGTGGCTTTGTATGCCCAATCTGCCTTTGTCGGCCTCACCTTTAGATTGGAGACAACCTTTAGTAGGGGAATCATGGGGTTAGGGTTGAGGGCAGGATGAGATTGGCATTAAGGAAATGGTAGGTCTTGGGGTGAGGGCAGGATGAGAGAGGCAGTAGGAGATGGGACTGAGGGTAAGGGTAGGATGAGACTGGCAGTAGGGAAATATTGGAGCTGGGGCTGAGGGCAAGGTGGGTTTGGAAATGACAGCCATTTTGTAGTAAGCAATACTAAACAGCCAATAGATTGGGGTCTAAAATTGCACCAGGGTGCACTTAATACCCTCTAGAATTCTAAATTTTCCTGGAGGGAGCTCATGCCCCAGACCCCCCTTCCATAGTCACAAACTAACTGTGATTCGCTTTAAATGAGTCTACAAACCCACTTAGCCAAAAAGGGCGCCCCCCCCTTTCTCAAAATCCTGGATCCGCCCCTGGGTCCACTGCATGAATATGAAAGTGACGCTTTACAAGCAGTAGACAAAGATTAGGCATGGTGGGGGGATGGGGTAGAGGTATATTTCAATAATCTATGCTCTATAATATCTTACGACTGGGTGGGCAGCCTCAAACTGGGAGACTCACCATGGGTTGCTAATAGTTCCCTACATTATAGTGGCTACAAGCTATAACAGATCTACTAAGTCCTATATGTAGCCTGCTACGAGTTTCCCCCAATTGTAGTGGCTGTGAGCTACAATAGCATCTATCCCGTAACACCGTAGGCCCTCCTGCTCACATGGTCAGTATTGATACATCGAATGAACATTAACCATATCACTGATTGTGACAGATAAGGAAAGTGGATGGGGGCTTGTCTTGGTTGATTCGCATGCCCTTCTAGGCAATGTCTCCTTATATTTATTTAAAAACCCATATATAGATTATGAAACGACACAATCCAGATGTGAATTAAACAACCACTAAGACTTAGATTGTCCGTATCAGTTAGTTTCAAATTATGGTATGTTATGGTCCTGGTTCTGAAACAGCGTTATGGGTAATGGTATGGGTAATATTAGTGGGCCTTCTGCAAATAGATGACTCCCTCTTTCGTATAGCTTTCGTTGAAGCGTTAGCCACAAGAGGGTGAAAATCACATATGATGAATATTAAATTTTAGATTATTGTGAACAAAATAGCTACTTTCTAGTGTATAGTAGAACTCCACATAACATTCCCTGTCACTTTAGACTTATAATATGATGAGACCAGCAAAAAGTGCTTTAACGTTAGTAAGTCCTATCCAAAAACAATTATGTAGCTAACGCATAGGCCTATGCCATAGCTAATAAAAGCACATAGGGTAAAATATTTATTACGAGCAGGCCAAATGGATGTGGAGGGTCTGAGTGGCCTGAGAAACTCCAAGGCCTATTTTGAAAAAAAAGGGACGGTAATCACCCCCCCCCCCCCACCGGGAATCACACCTAGTCTACCTAAGTATTGGTGTGCTGTGAGTATGGGCATAGTTTCTTAGATTAGTGGTTAGTGGTGGGTCGGGGTGGGGGGCGGGCAAACAGACTAGGTAGAGAGAAGAAAATAGGTAAGGGAAGAGAATAGTTAAAAGACAAGAAAAGATACTATCTTTGTAAAAGGAGTCAAACCTTTTGATAATATGCTACATGACAGGAAAGCCTGCACAGTGAGCTAAGATGGAGTGCAGGAATTTATTTATGAACATAACTGCTATAGAAGTTAGTTACCCAACCCACAAATTCCTTAGAAGCCAATTATCAGTGACTGAGGTCGACATGGTTTTTCATTGATCAGGTAGTGCGGTAAATACGTACATGTACACACATCCCATTATCTAACCGTTCAAGGACCGCTGATGCATTGATGCATCAATACCATTACTATTCATGATGCATCAATGCAACCCTTACGACTTCATGCATCATGCCAATCCTAACGGGTTGATACACCTCATAATGGTCGTCATGATTCTCCGATGGAGTGGTGGACTCGCCAGCACTTCATTGGGGCAGTTAGTATTATCCGCATCTTCGATATGTAGCCTGTAACACCTCAAATACATGTGTCCAACCTGTCAGATCAAACCTGAATTGTTGTTTTCTTGAAATGATATTTACTGAATCACATTTAATTAGGTAGATGAATTGCACTCAGATCAGAATGACGTCCTTTATGGACGGCCCCTTTGTTGTGTTAGAATTATTAGAATGGGCCCCACATACGTTCAAATAAGCACTGGCAGGTGTAGAGTTTTAAGGTCGCTTCAAGGGAAAAACTGGATATTAAAGTGCTATAAAGGTGAGAGGATTTGCACGACCATAATCCTAAGTGGCATTATCTGCAACTCTGTTGGTGTGAAAACATAAATCCTTATCTGCGCACCCATTAGGGTGCCTAACCACTTGGCAGAAAAAAAGACAATGTTTTTTGACGTTTCGCAACACCTGCAAATAGTTTGGATAAAAAGGTAACGTTTTTCTACCAAATTGGTACTGGTAACATTATGCACGTGCTAAGGGTGATGTGTGTAGCAAAATCATAATAGAGGGAGATAAGAGATCTTTTTGCATGCACCCTTGTTTGCACAAAAAAAAAAGAATATTGCTGGTAGGCTCATGCCATATGTAACGGTCTATAAACGTAAAAGGTGATTCCAGATTCCCCCTCCTTTTGGAAACCCTGGATCCGCCACTGAAATATAGAAGGGAGTGGTCATTATTTAAAAAGAGGGTAAATTTTTTTAGCCCCCCTCTCAAGAGGGGTCAAAATCTTTTTAGCCCCCCTCGGGAGGGGTTGGAAATTTTTACGCCCCCCCCCCTCAACCCCCCCCCCCCCTGTTGATAAAAAATGACCACTCCCTAAAAGGAAGAAAGGAAGGATGGATGGACATCAAATAAGGTTGGCTAGCAGTGCACGCAGCATCCGTGAACTCGCTTGTATTTATCATAAAAAAAAACATGCTTGACCTCGTAAGTAACTAGAAAATGAAGTAGCTAACGAGCTATGATCTTAAAATAATTTTCGTTTCATTTCTTTTTCAGAGAAATCCCCCTGTGCGACTGATTGTACACCGGCTGTGGTAGACAGAATGTGGGCGAATGTGTAGTCCTCCAACCACTTAGTCCTATAGTGAATCATACCTACCAACAAGAAGAACTTCACCTCCATATGTACCTGTTCCTGTCGCATATTTGGCGTGAAGTATAGTTCCCTTGCATTGCATGCAATGCCGGAGCCTAGAGTATAAAAGCTGCGATAGTGACATTAATTGTGAAAATGGAGATGAATCATACTGAAATATTTCATCATTTTGACCTCTGGCCAACTATGAAGGACACAATGATGAAAAGACCGAACCTCACAGTATCTTTTGACGACCTCACCTCACCTGCATCACCTGTGACTACAACTAGTTTGATAATGCATTCTAACATGTTTGTAACCCCGTCAATGGACCCTGTGGATATGATTATCAATGATATAGTCGACATTCTCAGGTACTACTACACGCCAATAATAATTGTGATTGGGCTGAGTGGAGGGATAGTGTCTATCCTTGCTCTATTACATTCAATGGCATCCAGCCTACCGGCAGCATGCTACTTGGCAGCCTGCACCACCGTGGATTGCCTCTATCTGCTTAGTCTTCTAGTCAAGTGGTTGGAGGAGCTAGGCTACCCTGTATACAATGTTGGTGCAGTATGTCATGCTAAGACCTTCATAGATAAGGCCAGCACCTTCTTGTCTGTATGGTACATGGTGAGTTACTCGGTGAACATGCTCATTGTCACCAAGTACCCTAATGCTGAGCGCCAACTGAGCACAGTCTTCAAGGCTAAGATGGTTTGCCTGGTTCTAGCTGTGGTGGCCACTGTGGTGTTTCTGAACACGAGCCTTCTTGTCCATGTTATCCAGTACTCGTCCAGGCAGCTCTGTGCCCCCTACCTGAAGGGCACTGACAGCCTCCTTAAACAACTTGATGTCCTTGTGAACTTTGCCCTGCCTGTCTTCACATCCATCTGCATTGCTGTGTCCTGTGCTATACAGTGCTACAAGGATGGGTTATGTCAGAGACATGGCCCCCACCGCCCCCCACAGAGAAGCGTCCATGTCCAGTGTGACATTGAGGCTGGGTTGCGCACCCTATACTTTGTCTACATCATTACTAGCACCCTCCTCACTCTACCACATGGCCTAATGAATGCTGTCTTCACTATCAGCACGTTGACACCATACCCCATGCAGATGACCTTCAAGCGTCATTTGATCATGGAGCTCACTGGTAGCCTATATAATGCCAAGTTTGCCTCCAGTTTTCTGGTATTCCTCCTCGGTTGGCGTGGCTTTAGGGCCATGTTGGTGGTGATTTGTGCAAGAACGTGGAGGCGGCTGAGAGGGAAGGACGAGGAGGATGGGGATGTAGTGTTTCAGGAAATAGTGTATATTGACTGTGATATAGACGGGTCAAGTGGGACTCTCCGTAAGGACAAGGATGGCAAGGACACTCAGAACAGTAATTACTACAGTGTCTGAATAGCTGAGTGAGGCTATCATATTCAATTAATGGACTATGTGAAGTGTAATAAGTGCACCACTCTGCACTAGACAGTACTTTATGTAAGGCTAAAAAATGTGGGTTTTTTCTGGAACTATCGAACTGCTCACCTTAGGTGCTCCATAAATATTCTACAATACTCCATTGAATGATTTCTGCTGATATCTTCAAAGTTAGGCAGAATAATGCTTATAGATATTGAAGACAAATACAAAGTGTCCATCCGTCCAATGGTTACGGGTCATGTATCCAGCATCGGATTTTTGTGCTAGTTCTTTGTTGATCTAATCGGGAAACAATAATGTAGACAAAAGCCTAGGTATTTTGTCTTTCCGAGTTTCAGGTGTCCTATATTGCTTAGATTGGCAAATGTCGGGGCTCGGCATGTCAGATATGTGGTGACAATATCAAGTGTGGGAGAAGCATGGGTGTAGACTTCATTACTGAATATTTTTGTGGATGTATAACATATTTTCATATTGATATCGTATGTAACCTAGAAAAACATAAATGTAAGCAAAAACTTATGGGTGCCTGTCAGAACAAGTCTAGGGGAATTATACATATTATGGGCCCTATTTTAATGCGTTTATGATTTCTTTAATGCAAATCCTCGCCACTTTGTGTTTTTTTTTCGCATTTTCAAATAGTCACTCAATTGGTTCATTGCAAATAGACTATTGACTTTTAAGTCAAATGTTTCTGGTGTAACGCCCAATTTATTTTGGGAATTCACAGACTGCAATAAAAGCGTATTGTTTAAAACGATGCAAGACTGTGCCTGCACACGTCATATTTTCCATCCCGTTGATCAATATATTTGACCAAAATTATAGATCCATGGAAAATCCATGGGAAAAAGTTGAACATGATTCTTGTATTATTTGGTTGTTATAAATGTTGTGAAAATTTACCCTTATTTCAGTACGTTAGTATTAGTGGCATATGGTCAGTACCTCAGTACTAATGGCATATTCCGATGAAGTCTCTAGCAAACCCTAGCAAAGCTTTATATATTTATTTTCAATCCAAAGCCCCCCCCCACCCCCAAATTATGTTCTAGATTGCAATAGCAACTAGATCAGTCATTCAGTCATTTTTATTTGTACATGTATATATATATATTTGGTATCAAAATCGCAATAAATGTTTTCCATAGAATTTGCTTATTGTTCTGTTGTTTATAGTATTTTTGTTAAATAGAATATAGGAATAAGTATTGGACTGGAAAAGCCGAGTCTTTCCTGATGGATTGGCCGAGCAACTGAACACCATTCTGTGAAACCTGACAGGAACACTGTGTACATCATAGCCGGACCTTTTATCTCTTTTTTCAGAAAGGGTTCGTCACTACCACTACCATCGAACTGCTCAGCCAGTGACTTAGCCAGGACGTCCACAAGGAACCCAGATGGGAATCCTCTGGGCCTCTGGGCCAGCCCAGATGTGGGCTCAAGCTGGTATTAGAACAATCTCAGGACTAGAACCATCAACCTTTGGATATGGATATGGAGTCCAGTGCTCCTCCTATTGAGCTAACTTGGATTCTGTGATAGTTGTAGTTAAAATGGTAGAGGGACAGCTAAGAGAGAGATATCATTACGGTTATATTACTTAACCGTATTAAATAAGTCTTGCTGCCCCAATTTGCTATGATATTATATGTTGCATTTTAATGTCATATTCAAACCATCATCACGTGTACCTATGCATCACTAATACAATCTAATAATATTCATCTGATTATCTAAACACTAACCCAAAGGTTTTAGGTTTTACATGAAAATAGCTGATTATGCTGTTTAATGAAGGTGTTATATGTTGTTATGATGCATTTTGCTTCGTACTAAAACCTTCATCATATGAATCAATGCACTGCCAATACAAATCAGTAATATTCATCTGATTGTCAAAAAGCTAACATATTGGGGCATCAAGACTTAGACCTATCTGATGTGATGAAGTAATAATGCCTCTCTTTCAGCTATCTAGCTATAATTGTTCCCGTTTAAATTGAAATGTAAATTAAAGAAAAGACGTTCCAAGGTTGTTTTTTTTTTGCCAGCTGGTTAGTCAGAAGAAAGCACCCATATTAACATCCCTTTGTGTGTGGAGTAAATGATTGGTTAGTGGTGTCTACTCACAGATATATGTAACACCCACGGCGATATCTATTACATTCCGCCTACCAATTAAGTGTGACCTTCAAGTTTTGTTATTTAAGAGTTTCATTAGTCATCAATCTAATATCCACCTGATCCACATTTCGTTTAATGAGATGGGTTAATAGGCTTGAACAATGAACATAGGAATCTTTCACATTTCGTACATATCTATGAGCACAATACCTTTGTAAACATATTTGGGCAAATAGTGTGCTTAGAGTCCCAGCTGTTTAGATTTATATGGTTTCTAAGTTTCAATCATAGTGCAAAGGTACCTGGACGCGGGTTGTTGGGCTGGGAACAACCTTGGCTTTCTAATGTTGTAAATGTGAAGAACCTGTAATAGGACTGACATATTTTAACTTGTTCCAACTCTGTTTTATTGTGCCGCTCGCTTAAATTATCTCACCGATAATATATTCTTTGTGTGTACATGCAGAAAGCTGCCTACCCAGTCTACTTTGTCCCTACTTTAGTCTACTTAGATGCCCCCGATGTTGGATAGTCAATCTTGATGTGGCTGACTCAAGAGACTCAAAGACGATTGCTCACTTGACGCCTAATAAGACTGCAGCAAATTAATGTAAGCCTACTGTGTGAAGGTGCCGAGTCCCTTCGGTACCAAAGCCACCAGAGTCGAAGGATCTAATTATTTCCTCTAGTATTGGGTGAGCTAATAAGGAGCAGCTCAGAGCTGCCTTATGTAGGCGGCTTCCTCTGCCTTACCTGCACAGAGGGCTGACAGAGGGCTGATAATTAATATAGAGCAGTCCAATTCTATAGCAGTCCATGTAACTATATGTGTATATATCAAAACTGTGAATGCGTATGTCCATCATTATAAACTAAAGTTTTATTAGCAGGAGGATTTAATATCCACACAAAATATGATACTAACTATAGCACAATAGAATTATATTATAGAACAATAGAACTACAGAACTATGGAACAGTCAGGAGTGTCATTGATTTGTTGTTGGTATTTCCAATAATATTATATCACTATTCCGGAAAGAATGAAATTATTGGACAAAAGTGAAAGGGCTATGGTAGGGGTAAACTATGCATCTGCTGGACGTAGTAACTCCTCCAAATATAACAATGCTACATGACTGGTCTCCTAATTTTGCAATGACACACTTGTTTATGGTCCTAAGACTACAAATAAAGCAATCTCACATCACTTTGGACTCCTAATAAATGATTCTAATTGATGGTGATGTATAAGGGCTATGTACTTTCGGGAATAATGTCATAATCAAATTGATTTTGTTACAGGGGTCTTGTAAAGGCACAGAACGACTTCCAGACCAAATACCACACTGTACTTCTTAGGGGATTATAAAACCATTTTAAGCTCTGTATAATGGCCTGTTTTTTTGGACATCTAGATCTTCTCCTACTACACCCCCTCCCCACTACCTCATGTACTGGGTAGGGACAGGCACGCCTGGCTGACTGGTTGAGTGTTGTGACCAATGCACTTTATAACCTCATTACCCAATCAAGTATTGCACCTACTTGAACCAATTTGAACCTACTTACACTAATATGAGTCGTCACCCTGTATGGGATCTTTGGATTGCGTCTGCACATTATAATTACCTGTTGAGGCTCTGCTCTAGGAAAAGGATACATAACTGCTAAACTAAAACCTTCAGGATGTCCATTTTAACAGCCTTCAAAAGCACATTTCAATTGAAATTCTCCATAAGCCTATCGCTGTCCCTTACAGAACCATTCAATGCCATCACATATATCGAGAAAAAATGACAAAATACAAGAAATGTGAGCTCTAGAGCAGTTAGAAAAAGCAGACATGATTTAACTATAGAAGTGAATGGCAAATGTTAGGCAATAATGGGTGCAAGGAAGAAATTTTGAAGCAAATTTGCCCGAACATCCATTAAAATATTTGTCTATAATTGTAAATTTCTGCATCCACTTAGATATACCACCATAGGACACTTTAGGAAAAGAATTGAACCAAAATGGTACAGAATGACTTGGCTAGAGCAGAAATACAAAAGTGGAGGACCTGTAATTCCTAAACTGCTCGTGCTTCAATACTACAGCTCCATAGCAAAATAAACCAACGCACTCACAGAATGACAGACATACATAATATCTCTCACGGACGGTGTAAGTTAGATGGAATTTCTGGGTGGCTGAGGCAGCTGCTTGGGCAAAGAGCATCCATCCCTGAAATAATCTGCAGGAACCACAATGCTGAAGTCCCAGATTGATTGCCTATACCCTTAATTTCCTAGGGGCTGCTAGCACTTCCCCTCCGCTCCATTTAGTGACTTTCGGAGACCTTGAGGATCAAGAGGGATTCTAAAACCATTTTCTGAAACAAACTGCCGTTTTCTGCCATATAGCCAGAGCTACACTGCACGCATTATCAGAGTGCTATCTAAAAGTTTTGATTCACGTCCTCTAAGCAGAACCAATTGATAATAATAAATGGGAAAGAATTGACGCATGGCACTTGTCTGTATAAAAAGTTAGTACAAAAGCTGGGTAATCAGGAGTCAGTGGTATATTAGTAGTGATGCCATATATAGACTGTAATGTAAAGACTGAAAGCGTAGATATATTCACATATCAGATACTCACCTTTTATAATAAGCTTCATTTCAAATATTCGAAATGGCAGAACCCTTTCTAGTCTTTCCTATTTATTTTGATGTTTACAAAGGGTAACTAACTAGTGTTTCTGAAAAAAATTCTTTTCGAATGGTGTAAGAAAGCTGAAAAACGTTTCTTGGAAATCAGAAAAATCTGTTCCAAATGTGATCAAATATTTCTATTATAAATGTGATTGAAAAGGTCTTACAATGCTGCCTTGACTGACCAGGAATCGAAACTAGGGTCTTTTGACAAGAGGGTAAACAAGTGATCACTGTGCAATAGAAGATGCGTTAAAGTACCTTCTTGAAGTCTGCACTTGTCTGCCGCCTCGTCAATCTGTCACGTGAAATAAACCAAGCCATCAATAATGCTAATTAGTGGAACAACTGACTAATATGCTAAAAGGGGTGAATTAGTGGAACAATTGACTAATATGCTAAAAGGGGTGAATTAGTGGAACAATTGACTAGGTTGACGAACGTTCCAAAGAGATTCTGGCAGCTAGTAAATCTTTATGGAAAGGTTCTAGAACTGGTACGGTACCACCATGAAGTTGGGAAATGATGGCGCTGAAGTGAGTTAAGCAAATTTAGCCGACTATGTGAATAAATATTACAACGAGATTAGTGAGAAACTCGCCCATGAACTGAGACAACAAAGACAAGGTCAGCTGGAGGGTCTTTCTGGTTAAATATAGGCATCCTCCTAAACGTTTAGGAACCATCCTAAATGCAATTCTAGTTTCTCGTGAGACCCACCCCCCTAAATTTAAAACTTAAAATTTTGCAATGATAACTCATTTAGGCAGGTGCATATTTTTTTTATATGAGTAGGCCTATGCACAGGATGCAAAATTATTCCAGTAAGGGACTTATGTATCAGTGCAAATTAAAGCAACTTAAGGTAGACAGAGTCAATCTACAATAAATGCCGAACATACGAGGCAAAATATTATTTGATGCACTGGATGCCCAGACCCAGCACATGTATACACTCTCAGCCCCAATTGTAAATAGGCAGTAGCTTGCCCTGTAAGCGGTACAGGGTAAGCTATTGTAGAGTCATTAGATTGTGGTCAATAAACCCACTTGGCATAAAAACGTTTTTTTAGGTTAAAAACGTTTTTATTGGTTGAAAAAACTTTTAAAAACGTTTTTTGCCAAGTGGGAATCTACACAACAGCAACACCATTTACTGCAAAGATAATATGGTTGATATCTAAGTGGTAAGTGCCACACTCTGATATGGCGAAAATCTAACCACTTTTTGTCTTTCCCCGCCTACCACCTTGATTCTGTTATATAAGAATGCAATACGTATGGACGTTTGGTCATGCTAAGTATTAGACTGCTATAATACCTCTTTTGCACCTCTCCTATGATTATACACATTTAAAGGAACGAGCGTGACTAACCGAAGCATTACATAAAAATGCAATATATACCTGTGTCAAGTATTGCTCCAACTAACAAGGGAATTAGTGTTTTTGTTAAATGTTGAGTAGCAAAAGTACCGGGGCTTGTTTAAGAGACAAAAGCGATTGTTATCCCAATATGCTACTAACGGAACAGACTCTGCACATTCTGCCCCTGATGGTTAATACTAGTACCCTCGAAAGGTGAACCATATCCGTTCATGTCGGATAGTGTTATACAATGCACATGATTCTTGGTCCTGGATGCATGGGATTGATAATCCTCTAATCTGGAGTTATGCATAAAAGAACGAGAGACTTACTTTTCCCCCTACACCCCACTTGCAATGATAACCATGAATGCCAGCTCCACTTGAGTCTGTATGAGTAAGTTGTTATTGAAGTCTTGATACTTGGAAAGCTACCTGTATATAGTCGTATTTCATAAGCATCCAGGGTGTGAATTATGTCAGATACATGGTGCCCTGGAATCGGAATACAGAGAGGCGATAAGATTTCATTAGTAATTGCTACTTATATAAATAACGATGGGCGGTGTGCATATCAATTCACATATTTTCTTCGCTCACATGATCTTAAGATGAGTAATACCAATAGCCCACTGGGTCCCATCGGCTGACTTTGGCTATACAATTTCTACACAAAAGTCGGAATAAGGCCCAGTGGACTATTATTTAAAGTATAGGACCAATTAATAGTCCACGTGCATGGGCCCCATCGACCGTCTT
The DNA here is from genome assembly GCA_949317995.1 of Acholoe squamosa. Lineage (NCBI taxonomy): Eukaryota > Metazoa > Annelida > Polychaeta > Phyllodocida > Polynoidae > Acholoe > Acholoe squamosa. The sequence goes on along the minus strand of OX439035.1, from coordinate 79,690,947 downwards.
TGGCCATACAAACCCTTCAAAAAAGTCGTCCGAATATGCCCAGTAGACTATTAGCGTAAGACCAATAGTCCACTGGGCTCCAATGGCAGATATTTCTGTAGAGTGAGAGTGAGTAATAGATGTTTAACGCCATTTCGACAGCTAAGGTCATATTCATGGCGAGAACTACATAACACAATTTCACAGGGGAATGTGTCAGTGCCCGCGCATATGTGCACCACACACATCCCGAGGGGATAGGAAAGAGGAGAAACAGACCCTTTTAAGTGGGCTAGGGAAGCCCTATTTCTGTAGAAATTGTATCGCGAAAGTCGGCTGATGGGGCAAAGTGGATCTTTTGTGTAAGAAGTTGAGTCTTTGAGACAAAATTGTTTTCAGAAATTGGATATTGGTAATCTCCATTAATACAATGGTCCTTAGTTGATATGTGTTTTTTAACCTTTCTCTACCTACAAACTCCTAAATGGCTTACAATGTGTCCTAATATGAGAATGTTCCAGTGACGATATTGCATTGTCTAACAGGATCTGGCTTGTGGTAGTCCTCAGTCGAATTACTTGAGGGTACCCAAAATGAATTCGAGTGCATGTTCTCTGTTTGCATTGCATAATATAATTCCACATGCAGGTAAATAATGAGCACGAATATGATATTAGAGAGGTTATGATCATTACGTGGTTCGCAACGTGTATGTCTAGAATTAAAGAGCATAATGGGAGTCCTACTCTTTGCTAGAATGATAGGAAATGGTAGGCTAGAGACGTTGCCGTACACGTAACAATTAGGCAAAAACTAAATCTCTATCATGGGCAACTGAGGCCCGACCCAGCTTATCTCTACTCCCATTTGTTAACCTCGTTAGCTTCTTAAACTTACTGAACCTTTTTTTCATTTCTTATTGTCACCAAACCACACTGTCTCCTCTGACACCAGGTATTGGCTGCCTGGTACACAATAATTGACTTTCATTTCATGTCCATTTTGCCACACTACTTGATACATGCGGGCGAGATATCCAGCCACTACTAAACGATTTGTTATAAAACGTCTTTGATATAACTATTGGTAGATTACTTTCTACATGGTCGCACTAAGGGGGTTGGAGGCCTAGGCCTATACAGCTAATTTATTATAACTTATGATTTTGAATAGAACACTTATAAATGATATGGCCAATCAACGACCGGGTGGTCTGGTGGGGATTAGACTGCCCTAACCAGGCGGGTGATATACCGTGTATCTATAAAGCTTTTATGGGACTAACTAATGCCATCTACTTTAAATTGCCTACAACAGGGTATTGTTCCCTAGCACTTGATACTAACTACTGCAGTACTACTCTGTTCCTCTATAGAACTGAAATCTCAGAATACCATTGATGTAGCTACCATACTCTCAAACTGCATGACATGCCAGGAACAAGACTAAGTAGTATTGTTCCGAGATGGAGCCAGAAGTCATTCGTTTCAGTCGGCTAAGCTCCTGGAAACAATTAGGTTCCCATCTGAAATAAGGATACACTGCCACTTTGAACTATTAGCTATAACGAAGGATTCCTCGTCCCAAAGTTCCCAGAGATCAATTGTTATCATAAATAACCTCTCTTTATATTGAATACAGGGGGTGTTCGTCAAGGCCGTAACTAGGATGGTTCTACATTTGAATGAACCAACCCATTGGTCCAATGGCCAAAAGGAGTTTCACCAACTGGTTTAAAAATAGAGCCAGAAAATCAGACAAGGTTTTTAGAGTAAAAACCATAACGGAAGCATTTTTATCTTATATGGCCGAATAGATTACTAATTTTACATATAAACCAGGCCACTCAGTGCATTTTGTTTAAAAGGAAATCACTAAGTTCCACCATATCCTAAAATCAAACCTTGCAACAGGCTTGCTACCACCAAGTTAACTGTCTACAGCAATGCCTCCTTCCTGTATACCAATCCAACTGGTTTATACCCCCTGCATCTGTGTATTATAGCTATTTCATATTGCCTGCAGCAATGTTTTGATCCACTAAACTGCTCTCCCTACTTTAAACTGTAGCAGTGTTTTTTTTCTATACACTACTACCACCACTTTAACTGCCTTGTTCCTTTATCGTAATGTACCACTACTACTTCTATATACTACTACTACTACTACTACTACTACTACTACTACTACTACTACTACTACTACTACTACTACTACTACTACTACTACTACTACTACTACTACTACTACTACTACTACTACTACTACTACTACTACTACTACTACTACTACTACTACTACTACTACTACTACTACTACTACTACTACTACTACTACTACTACTACTACTACTACTACTACTACTACTACTACTACTACTACTACTACTACTACTACTACTACTACTACTACTACTACTACTACTACTACTACTACTACTACTACTACTACTACTACTACTACTACTACTACTACTACTACTACTACTACTACTACTACTACTACTACTACTACTACTACTACTACTACTACTACTACTACTACTACTACTACTACTACTACTACTACTACTACTACTACTACTACTACTACTACTACTACTACTACTACTACTACTACTACTACTACTACTACTACTACTACTACTACTACTACTACTACTACTACTACTACTACTACTACTACTACTACTACTACTACTACTACTACTACTACTACTACTACTACTACTACTACTACTACTACTACTACTACTACTACTACTACTACTACTACTACTACTACTACTACTACTACTACTACTACTACTACTACTACTACTACTACTACTACTACTACTACTACTACTACTACTACTACTACTACTACTACTACTACTACTACTACTACTACTACTACTACTACTACTACTACTACTACTACTACTACTACTACTACTACTACTACTACTACTACTACTACTACTACTACTACTACTACTACTACTACTACTACTACTACTACTACTACTACTACTACTACTACTACTACTACTACTACTACTACTACTACTACTACTACTACTACTACTACTACTACTACTACTACTACTACTACTACTACTACTACTACTACTACTACTACTACTACTACTACTACTACTACTACTACTACTACTACTACTACTACTACTACTACTACTACTACTACTACTACTACTACTACTACTACTACTACTACTACTACTACTACTACTACTACTACTACTACTACTACTACTACTACTACTACTACTACTACTACTACTACTACTACTACTACTACTACTACTACTACTACTACTACTACTACTACTACTACTACTACTACTACTACTACTACTACTACTACTACTACTACTACTACTACTACTACTACTACTACTACTACTACTACTACTACTACTACTACTACTACTACTACTACTACTACTACTACTACTACTACTACTACTACTACTACTACTACTACTACTACTACTACTACTACTACTACTACTACTACTACTACTACTACTACTACTACTACTACTACTACTACTACTACTACTACTACTACTACTACTACTACTACTACTACTACTACTACTACTACTACTACTACTACTACTACTACTACTACTACTACTACTACTACTACTACTACTACTACTACTACTACTACTACTACTACTACTACTACTACTACTACTACTACTACTACTACTACTACTACTACTACTACTACTACTACTACTACTACTACTACTACTACTACTACTACTACTACTACTACTACTACTACTACTACTACTACTACTACTACTACTACTACTACTACTACTACTACTACTACTACTACTACTACTACTACTACTACTACTACTACTACTACTACTACTACTACTACTACTACTACTACTACTACTACTACTACTACTACTACTACTACTACTACTACTACTACTACTACTACTACTACTACTACTACTACTACTACTACTACTACTACTACTACTACTACTACTACTACTACTACTACTACTACTACTACTACTACTACTACTACTACTACTACTACTACTACTACTACTACTACTACTACTACTACTACTACTACTACTACTACTACTACTACTACTACTACTACTACTACTACTACTACTACTACTACTACTACTACTACTACTACTACTACTACTACTACTACTACTACTACTACTACTACTACTACTACTACTACTACTACTACTACTACTACTACTACTACTACTACTACTACTACTACTACTACTACTACTACTACTACTACTACTACTACTACTACTACTACTACTACTACTACTACTACTACTACTACTACTACTACTACTACTACTACTACTACTACTACTACTACTACTACTACTACTACTACTACTTTATATCGCCTACAACAGTGTGCCGTCCACTCACAGCTTTTTAGTGAGTTTTAGTCAGTGAACAACTCACGCCACTTTGAACTATTAGCTGCTGGTTTGGAATGTTTAAACGACGGTGGCAGGCTGGACAACACTGTAGTAGTGTAGGTATATCACATGTCTGCTTCTAGGGATGTCATCGATATTCACTATATCTAAATATCGGCAATATTACGATGCTGAAAATCGTATTGACATAACCTTGATATCGATATACAAGGGGTCCATGGTTAGGAGATTATGTTAAGGATTCAATTGAAAATTTAGAATCTAAGATCTATGATCAAGAGGCCCGTGTTAAGGATGCAATTGAGAGGATTCAATTTAGGATCTGTCATCTATGATCAAGATATTAGGGTTTCATATTTAAATTTGACGATCAATTCTGAGTTTAATATCAATTCTAAAAGCAGTTAAATTGCAGTGCGTTTCCCGGATTAGAAATTTATCCCATATTTTCGGCAAAGTAAACACAGCAAAGCTGTAATGCCGTGCATATTCATATCATGTTCTAAGAAGTATAGAATTGATTTACAACATTTTTAATATGATAGTAGATCAAAATTTTCAGAACAAATATTATTTTAATACGGAATCTAAAAGCCCTTCATATGTTGTGTGTTTTGCAATTTATTAATCTATAACATACTTTCAGGAAAGTAAACACAGCAATGCTGTAATGCTGTGCATATTCCTATGATGATCGAAGGAAAAAAGATCATTATATATGAACTCTATGGCCTTTGGAATGGACCTATACTTAAATATATGCTCTGATTGTGGTGCTTCCTCGCTCTCCATGTAAAATCCTGTCCCATTGCTATAGTATGGAGTAAACCTATGCCTGGATTAAAATATGGAAATAAGGAATGTGTGTGAGGGTTGGGAGTAGTGTGGTGGTGGTATTGGTGGTGGTGGTGTCACAATGGTCACTAACATCCATCTGATAACTTTTGAAGATCAAAATTGACCATATATGGCCTGGATCCCTGTGATTCCTGAAACCAAGATGGCCGACACACAAGGAAAACAAAAGAATTAGGTAGTTGAGGTGTCCCAATGGTCACTAACATCTATCTGATAACTTTTGAAGATCAAAATTAACCACATATGACCTGGATCCCTGTGTTTCCTAAAACCAAGATGGCCGACACACATGGAAAACAATAAAATTGGGTAGTTGAGGTGTCCAAATGGTCACTAACATCCATCTGATGACTTTTGAAGATCGAAGTTGACCATATACGGCACATGGCTATTGTATTATTGACCAATGGGAGGCATCCCTGGCATATACTGCGGAGTCGGGGGCTGAAGGTGTTAGTCATAGTGCCGTCGGGGTCTAATGGCGGCCCCCAGCTGATAATGGCTATGTGAGCTATATGGCCTGGATCCCTGCGTTTCCTAAAACAAAGATGGCCGACATATATGGAGAACAATAAAATTAGCTAGTTGAGGTGTCCCAATGGTCACTAACATCCATCTGATAACTTTTGAAGATTAAAATTGACCACATATGACCTGGATCCCTGTGTTTCCGAAAACCAAGATGGCAGACACACATGGAAAACAATAAAATTAAGTACTTGAGGTGTCCCAATGGTCACTAACATCCATCTGATAACTTTTGAAGATCGAAGTTGACCATATATGGCCTGGATCCCTGTGTTTTCTAAAACAAAAATGGCCGACATATATGGAGAACAATAAAATTAGCTAGTTGAGGTGTCCCAATGGTCACTAACATCCATCTGATAACTTTTGAAGATTAAAATTGACAATATATGAGCTGGATCCCTGTGTTTCCTAAAACAAAGATGGCCGACACACATGGAAAACAATAAAATAGGCTAGTTGAGGTCTCCCAATGGTCACTAACATCCCGCTGATAATTTTTGAAGATCAAAGTTGACCATATATGGCCTGGAACCCTGTGTTTTCTAAAACAAAGATGGCCGACACATATTGAAAAAAAAAAAAAAGAATTAGGTAGTTGAGGTCTTTCAATGGTCACTAACTTCCATCTCATAACTTTTGAAGATCAAAATTGACCATATATGACCTGGATCCCTGTGATTCCTGAAACCAAGATGGCCAACACACATGGAAAACAATAAAATAGGCTAGTTTAGGTCTCCCAATGGTCACTAACATCCATCTGATAAATTTTGAAGATCAAAGTTGACCATATATGGCCTGGATCCCTGTGTTTTCTAAAACAAAGATGGCCGACACATATTGAAAAAAATAGAATTATGTAGTTGAGGTCTTTCAATGGTCACTAACATCCATCTTATAACTTTTGAAGATCAAAATTGACCATATATGACCTGGATCCCTGTGTTTCCTAAAACAAAGATGGCCGACACACATGGAAAACAATAAAATAGGCTAGTTGAGGTCTCCCAATGGTCACTAACATCCATCTGATAACTTTTGAAGATCAAAATTGACCACATATGACCTGGATCCCTGTGTTTCCGAAAACCAAGATGGCTGACATATATGGAGAACAATAAAATTAGCTAGTTGAGGTGACCCATTGGTCACTAACATCCATCTGATAACTTTTGAAGATTAAAATTGACAATATATGAGCTGGATCCCTGTGTTTCCTAAAACAAAGATGGCCGACACACATGGAAAACAATAAAATAGGCTAGTTGAGGTCTCCCAATGGTCACTAACATCCATCTGATAATTTTTGAAAATCAAAGTTGACCATATATGGCCTGGATCCCTGTGTTTTCTAAAACAAAGATGGCCGACACATATTGAAAAAAATAGAATTAGGTAGTTGAGGTCTTTTAATGGTCACTAACATCCATCTCATAACTTTTGAAGATCAAAATTGACCATATATGAGCTGGATCCCTGTGTTTCCTAAAACAAAGATGGCCGACACACATGGAAAACAACAAAATTGGGTAGTTGAGGTCCCCCAATGGTCACTAACATCCATCTGATAACTTTTGAAGATCAAAGTTGACCATATTATGGCCTGGACCCCTGTGTTTCCTAAAACAAAGATGGCCGACATATATGGAGAACAATAAAATTAGCTAGTTGAGGTGTCCAAATGGTCACTAACATCCATCTGATAACTTTTGAAGATTAAAATTGACAATATATGACCTGGATCCCTGTGTTTCCTAAAACAAAGATAGCCGACACACATGGAAAACAATAAAATAGGCTAGTTGAGGTCTCCCAATAGTCACTAACACCCATCTGATAATTTTTGAAGATCAAAATTGACCATGTATGGCCTGGATCCCTGTGTATCCTAAAACAAAGATGGCCGACACATATGGAAAACAATAGAATTAGGTAGTTGAGGTCTTTCAATGGTCACTAATATCCATCTGATAACATTTGAAGATCAAAATTGACCACAAATGACCTGGATCCCTGTGTTTTCTAAAACAAAGATGGCCGACACATATTGAAAAAAATAGAATTAGGTAGTTGAGGTCTTTCAATGGTCACTAACATCCATCTCATAACTTTTGAAGATCAAAATTGACCATATATGAGCTGGATCCCTGTGTTTCCTAATACAAAGATGGCCGACACACATGGAAAACAACAAAATTGGGTAGTTGAGGTCCCCCAATGGTCACTAACATCCATCTGATAACTTTTGAAGATCGAAGTTGACCATATTATGGCCTGGACCCCTGTGTTTCCTAAAACAAAGATGGCCGACATATATGGAGAACAATAAAATTAGCTAGTTGAGGTGTCCAAATGGTCACTAACATCCATCTGATAACTTTTGAAGATTAAAATTGACAATATATGAGCTGGATCCCTGTGTTTCCTAAAACAAAGATGGCCGACACACATGGAAAACAATAAAATAGGCTAGTTGAGGTGTCCCAATGGTCACTAACATCCATCTGATAACTTTTGAAGATCGAAGTTGACCATATATGGCCTGGACCCCTGTGTTTCCTAAAACAAAGATGGCCGACATATATGGAGAACAATAAAATAAGCTAGTTGAGGTGTCCAAATGGTCACTAACATCCATCTGATAACTTTTGAAGATTAAAATTGACAATATATGACCTGGATCCCTGTGTTTCCTAAAACAAAGATGGCCGACACACATGGAAAACAATAAAATAGGCTAGTTGAGGTCTCCCAATAGTCACTAACACCCATCTGATAATTTTTGAAGATCAAAATTGACCATGTATGGCCTGGATCCCTGTGTATCCTAAAACAAAGATGGCTGACACATATGGAAAACAATAGAATTAGGTAGTTGAGGTCTTTAAACGGTCACTAATATCCATCTGATAACATTTGAAGATCAAAATTGACCACAAATGACCTGGATCCCTGTGTTTCCTAAAACCAAGATGGCTGACACACATGGCAAACAATAAAATTGGGTAGTTGAGGTGTCCCAATGGTCACTTACATCCATCTGATAACTTTTTAAGATCAAAATTGACCATATATGGCCTGGATCCCTGTGTTTCCGCAAACCAAGATGGCCGACACACATGGAAAATGGTCCCAAGACTCCAAATAATCCAATGCCATGCCACTTAAAACTCCTTAAAAAGTGCATCATACTTATGTGTACATGTATACATAAATATACATGTAGGTGGCCTTTAGTGGGTTAATAGTCAGTGGTGCTGAGAAATGCATCACCAGCAGAAGAGAACCACATGGTGCTGGGGGAGGTGGTGCCAGGCAGGTATGGGGCCACCACAGGAGCACAGCCACCACCACTATTCAGAGGTGGGTGGGGGGGGGCTATATATGCTATATACCATGGCCCTGCCTGAGCTGTCCAGGGCTACCACCACTCTGTCCCCAGGGTCTACAATAACAGGTCCACCAACACCACCACTGCCACCACTTCTATGCTTGACTGATTTGCAGATTTTAATCCAGGTATAGGCATACTCAATACTGTACCTATGACAGGATTATACATGGAGAGCGAGGAAGCACCACTATGAGAGCTTGTATTTAAGAATGGGTCCCCTCCTATAGCCGTTCATTCCTAAGAATGAACGGCAATAATGACTTATTTTACCATTTTAATGAAATTAAAATCTGTTATCATCATCATGGATGAGAAAAAGTGGTCATATTTGTTTTTTTTTACCAATTTAAAGCTTATCATGTCGCCAATGCAGCTAGCTATGTATCATAACCAACCTTCTCACAATTTGTACATCGCATTATTCATTACTAAAACTAAACCCAGTATTTACAAGCCAAATAGATTCCCGAATGCTTAACATCTACTTCAGGGCAGTTGACACAGCTAAAAGTGAAGTTGGAGGAGAGGGGTCAGTTATTTATGCTTTACTATGAAGGGGGAATAGGATCTGCCAAAGTTCAACATTTATAATCATTTTAAATTGGACTTGGGAGGGGGGGTTCAGTGTTCAATAAGGATGAGAAAGACGATTTTTTCTTTTCTTATTTTTTGGGGGTATGGGTTCATTTTGTCAGTGGAAGAAGAATAAATATAGAATATCCCCTCGAAATGACCAGGTCAAGATCATCAGAAGGAAGAAGAATCACTGATAATATCTAGCATCAAAATATGCTGCTACATCAAATATTTTGCATTCATAGAAAGTGGTCTGTTTAAGCATTGCATTATAGTATCATTGTACTTTTCATGTAGGTGTAAAGGAGGATTTAGCATACTCTTTTAAAGCATCAAAATATCGTAATGTATTGGAATACCGAGACCAAAGAATCGTGATAATCGGAAGCGGCAAAATGTGGATGTCAATGACATCCCTAAGTCTGCTGCTCACCCCTGGTGGCAGCTATCTGTGCAAGGCATATGTACACGGCCTTACAACACAGGGACAGGCCAGTGCGACCAGTGCCGATCTGCGGTTGTCCGCATGGCTACCAGGGCCTCCCTCCTCCTGGTTCCCACCTATTCAGTGGCTGACTTTACTCCAAGTTAGGTCTGCCAAAGTAAGGGTGCACCTTATACATAGGGTTTTGCAAAAAGTGCATTCAGGGCCAGATGCGGCTTATGGGAAATCGCCGAGTTATACGCGGGGACGCCTTATACGCAGGGTACTATGGTAATCGCACCACAACAAACTGCCTGCAGCAATGCCTCCTTCCTCTATACTATTCACACCACAACAAACTGGTGGCAGCAATGCCCCTTTCATCTATACTACTCGCACCACTACACACTGCCTGCATTAATGCCTCTTTCCTCTATACTACTCCCACCACTACACACTGCATGAAGCAATGCCTCTTTCCTCTATACTTCTCCCACCAGAAGCAATGCCTCATTTCTATTTATACTTCTCCTACTACTTGATATTGCCTGCAGTAATATCTTGCTTGTCTATACTACTCTCACCACTACACACTACCTGCAGCAATGCCTCCTTCCTTTATACTACTCCCACCACTACACACTGCCTGCAGCAATGCCTCCTTCATGTATACTACTCTCACCACAACAAACTGCCTGCAGCAATGCCTCCTTCCTCTATACTATTCGCACCACAACAAACTGGTGGCAGCAATGCCCCTTTCATCTATACTACTCGCACCACTACACACTGCCTGCATTAATGCCTCTTTCCTCTATACTACTCCCACCACTACACACTGCATGAAGCAATGCCTCTTTCCTCTATACTTCTCCCACCAGAAGCAATGCCTCGTTTCTATTTATACTTCTACTACTTGATATTGCCTGCAGTAATACCTTGCTTGTCTATACTACTCCCACCACTACACACTACCTGCAGCAATGTCTCCTTCCTGTATACTACTCTCACCACTACACACTGCCTGCAGCAATGTCTCCTTCCTCTATACTACTCTCACCACTACACACTGCCTGCAGCAATGTCTCCTTCCTGTATACTACTCTCACCACTACACACTGCCTGCATCAATGTCTCCTTCCTCTATACTACTCTCACCACTACACACTGCCTGCATCAATGTCTCCTTCCTGTATACTACTCTCACCACTACACACTGCCTGCAGCAATGCCTCCTTCCTGTATACGCCTCTCACCACTACACACTGCCTGCAGCAATGCCTCCTTGCTCTATACTACTCTCACCACTACACACTGCCTGCATCAATGTCTCCTTCCTGTATACTACTCTCACCACTACACACTGCCTGCAGCAATGCCTCCTTCCTGTATACGCCTCTCACCACTACACACTGCCTGCAGCAATGCCTCCTTGCTCTATACTACTCGCACCACTACACACTGTTTGCAGCAATGCCCCTTTCCTCTATACTACTCTCACCACTAAACACTGCCTGGGTGCACTACTATAGGGCCGGTCAATGAGGGGCTAATATATGTAGAGAAGATATCTTATGCAACAAGATGCGCTTATCTATACATCAACTCCCTGGTTTGCCCAATTATCATCTGTATTTGAAGCACCTACTGGAGTAGTCCTGGGTTATACTACTGATAATTTAATTTACCACAGGCTGTCACAAATGCTATTCAATATCACTGTATATGAAGTAGTAACCTTATTATATGTTACTAAATGATTACACCAAGAGATAGCCCGTCATTTTTTCTCTTAGCTGACATGATTTCATCCTGACATATTGATACTAGACTTAGGTGAGTGAGTGAGTAATAGAGGTCTAACACCATTTCGACAGCTAAGGTCATATTCATGGCGAGAACAACATTACACAAACTAGACTTAGGTTGTACCCATAGGAACTGTGTGTGTCTTCTCTCTATGCACCTTTGAGACAGCACACGCAGCAGGCACTCTCACCATCATCAAAAAGTAATCTAACTATTTGGAAAAGCAAAAATCCTGCTAACCACTATATCATAAAGATATAGAAAGAAGAATAGTGTATCTTGTCAACCATGTATAGCATATAATATTGAATGAAATATAACTAGCTATTTAGACCCCTGTTAGAACACCTTCTTTGGCACTGTGACAGATAGGGAGCGGCCAAATGGCCCCAGCGCCGAACTCGCTACTAAAGGAGCAGACGGATGTGATCAGATATGTGAGCAAGGTCGGGATATGGCTAATTGAAAACTATTTGTTTCCAAAGTGATACTGATACACGTTTCAAATATTACTTTGGAAATGGGTACTTTAAATTTTGTGGTTCCCCACAGAATGAAAAATCATACAGTAAAATCTAGCGGTGGGTCGCTTTTTAAGCCATACATATCTAGCTATAGAAATAAACAGCGACAGATCCAGAAGGGGAGGTCCAGAAAGGGGTGGGCACAGCCAAGAAAATGTAGTCAAGGGGGAGCACAGACAGGTTTCTGTACCACATTTTCTATAGTTGAGAGTCGAACCAAGGCCCATTTTTAGGGGGTCTGGGGGAGGCACGTGCCCCCGGCCACCTCCTGGATTTGCTACTGAGAACTCGTCTCTTAAACGTTAATCACAAAATAGTAAAACGATGGTATTCCGATAATTATGAGATTTATTATACTTTGGTCCCCATTATCTTCAATACAACACATACTCTGTGTACAGGTGATCATTAGAATCAAGCAATCTGGGCATCATAATCATGATAAGTTAATTGAATGGAAACTAAGTTATTTGGTTTTCTGTGAATGCCCCCCTTAATTATTATTTATTGATAATACAGCTGACCGCGTGTGCACCCAACATGCGCGATACCATACAATCTCTAGAAGGCTGATATCATAACTACGGCATCATATTATCGATAATCCCACACAAAATGTTTTAATCTTATACCGACTTAGCTGGTTTAATTATCAGCCAATGAAATAACACCACCTATTCCGGCTTAGCAGGTCGCCCCATGGGCGCCGCCATCACTGCAGTTTGTTACCAGCGAGTTCTACTGATAAGACCTATCAGATGGGTACCAGTCGGCCCCCGAGAGGACCGCAGTGAAACGTTGGGATCATCTCATTGGCTAATAATCCTGCTAAGTCTGTACTCACTGCGGTCCTCTCGGGGGGCAGTAGTACCCATCAGATAGCTGTTATTAGTGCTAAGAGCTGTGAATCAGCTTCAGCAATGGCGGCGCCCATAGGACAATCTGCTAAGTCGGTATAGGGGACGTATATTTTCAAGAAAACTTTACAAAATGTGCAACACAACTGGAAGGAGTCATTCACAAAATAGCTTTTTACTCCATTTGTGTAATTGATATCCCAATATCAATAGGCAAAGCTAGTGCAATTCCATCTTACCGGCTTGATTTGACTAATTACCCCCAAATTAAGTCATTCCATTTAGCACCAAAGTTCAGATGTTGAGGATTAGTCGATAAAATACATCACAAACTATTCCCCCATTATGGCCTTGTCCAAATCCTTTCCCACCATAGTGGCGGTAATGGAATGCATCTGAGGTTTTGCCTTATGGAAATAGACTGTGGCCTTGCCACGTGCCTCTTGCCAGTGGAACAGGTCCCTGAAATGAGGAATGTCACAAATTAGACTGATATTAATTAGACGATATCACCACGTCGCAAGTTATGTACAGATCAATTACAAAATTCTATGTCACTACATATCGGGCCCTCATAAGAAAGGGACGAGGATTAAGTTACATCAGAGGAAGGAACATTAATTGCAACTGAACTATGTATAGGCCCTAGCAATAGTAATTATGATGGAGAAGATGTACAGAGAAAATTTAGAAAATTGTCTCTGCTGTCTGGTGTACTGTATTGGAGCTTATTCCTCAAATTAATCTGAAAGAATAACTCATCTACCTGAAGAGAGGCCGAGTGAATTTCATTCGTCCTTGTTCGGTGGCCATTCCAATTGCCAGGTCAATCACAGATGATACACGAGCACGTATACATAGCCGAAGCCAGCGGAAGCGAATCTCTGAATTCTTCACTGCATTAAAGCAATATACCTCTTCCATACGGGCTATCTTCTGTGCTGATAGAGGCTTCTGGAATTAAAAAGCATTAAGATATTTTGCTGTTAGAGTGCTTTCCTCAGGGAATCTTTGTTTGTTCTTTTTTGTTCTCTTAAACAGAGAGGGTTTGGGGTCGGGAGGCCAGTTGAGGGTGGGACAGGTCCGAAGTATAAGACATTACAAAAGGTACTTATATCTCCACTACACCTTAGAATGGATAGAAAGAGTGATGTTACACGTATGAGTATCACCTGAGTTGAAATCAAGGCGTTGGTGAGAGTACACTTTAGTAATAATGAACATAAAATGATCGTGGGAAAACAATTTATTGTTATCGAAAGTAATAGAATACTGACATAGTAGCAACATAGTATTTTCAATATCATATTATTATCTGACCTCTTCCAGTAGCTGAGACAGGAACTCCCGCACCTGGGGTGAGGTCATGTCTTTAAGGTCGGCCTTGGAAAAGGCGGCAAGGTCAGCCTCTCCAGCAGAGCTCCACCTCTGGGCTAGGGCCACACACGCGTCTGCCAGACTTGTGTCATATCTATAACATACACACATAGGTTGGTATATGTTTTTGAATGATACCAAATGCTTTCCATATTTCTAGTATACTATACCCACTCCTATTTTAGAAGAATATCATGTATGAGACCTCGTTCTTATCATATATATCATATCTTAGGCTGGTAACGGTAATTCATTAGTCTATGATATAAAAAGTAGAAATATGGAGCATTCTGCAAGTTTCCGCGAGCAAGACTACAGCTGAATACCTACCTCCATTATATCTGCCGGCATTGAGCCTAATTTAACGACATAATTTTACATTAGTCGTGTATTCCAGTTAATACTTGAATTACTCTTGATTGACTCCTTTGATCTAGACAGGAATTGAAGTTAATGTCATTGTGTTTTGTCAAAATCAGTGTCTGTGTGAAGTAGGATGTGTATTGAGTTGTCTATCACAACATTTTCTCAGTTATTTGTGATATCGTACATACATGTAATTACTTCGTCCAGTAGCACATAACAGTTCGCATTATAGACTCGGATACCAATCGTGTGTCACTTACTTTGGTTTCACTGGTGGCATTCCTGGTTTGAAGAACCATGTCTCCCAGTCTACTGAGTCTAGAGTGTCTTTCTAAATTTTAAGATAAAATGCAACTTCGATATTAGGTAACAACAGAGACTTTGTTGAATATATTACAAGTTAAACTTTAAATATCTGCTTCAAGAAAGAATTTGATGGAAAAGTGATGCCTCCTTCAATAAAGCCATACAACTATAATAGATAATCAGTTCTTTCATCAAATACAAAATAGTCTTTCATCATAGGTTCAGTAGCGTGTTTTTTTTTCTGGTGAAAAACATAGATGCCACAAATGGAAAATGAAACATGAAGCACCTTATCGTTAAAGAACTCGTAGAGAAAAGCTTTCCAGTCGTCTGTCGTTATGGACTTGTATTTAAACTTCTCTATGTAGGCCTTCAGGAAGGGTTCAAACACAGCTGTAAATAGACATGATGGGAGTTAGTGGGTAGGACTGTTTGATGCGGTTTCCATGGCTACGGTCATATTCATGGCGGGAAAACTATGAAAGATATCAGTTGGATATATGAATGTGCATCGAGGTGCGTTCACATAATACACATAGGGGAACAGGTAAGAGGAGGTAGACACCCCTTTGGAGATTGGCTAGGGAAACCCCTGATTATATATAAAGAAAGAGTGGTAACTACGACGAAAAGCCTTAGGTAATAAGAAATTAGATTAGAATTTCTTTCAAAAAATGAGTTGGGAGGGGGGGGGGAGTTTAACATTGATGTCTTTCGTACCTGGTCCACCCAGGAGCTGCTCGAGGTACATGAGCAGGTTAGATCCTTTCTCATAAGGCACTGAGGAGAAGGCGTCGTCAGGATCCACTCCCTCTAGTTTGGGCACTAGGTTGGTGTAGGGGTTGGTAGCACCAAACACCTCCTGTACCTACAAGGACATACATAAACAGACCAATAGGTTAAAGCACAAAAAGTAGGAGCCAAACAATAAACTATACCGTTATATTAAAGTGGCATAGTCCGATTTTTTTCATTTTTTAAAATTCTATTCAAATGTGTTTTACACAATGTAATAACACCATATTTAGGGGTCTGTGGACAATTTATTGTTGCCTTCAGCTCATACGCACTTGACAGGCATTTTACAGTGTATTTCCAATGGATGGAGCTTTGGCATGCACGCCAAAAGCAGGAAATGGGGTATAAATCTGATAATTCTTTCAAATATGAGCTTAATTATGAGGAAGGAGAGCCACTAACGTAGTCAACATAGGAAGTATGATCTATGTGAACATCCTGGTTCATTTTGGAGAAGATTGATTTTTTGGCCCCAACCATCGGACTATGCCACTTTAAGTACACCTTAACTTGGCCTTTTAGTATTCTACAGAATCAGTCTTTCACTAATGGCAGGGAAACCTATCATTACCATTGACATCATTTCAGATGAAGGCTGGATGATCCTATCTACAATGTTTATTTCAAAATAATTCTATATCCAACATGTTCTAAATTCAATTCGAACCTACTGTATTCTGCAGAGTCCTCCAGCCTTCATTAGATAAGAAATCCCTCAATTTTTCGCCTCCTCTGAGCCTCGCTACGATTTTTCGCTCTACAAATTTTGTGTGTCCCTCATTTAACCTGCAAATACACAGGAGGCATGCTCAGACTGTCTACAATTTTAAGCATTCTACATGTGGGTGAGGGAGGGGACACAGATGCGACACATTGCATTGGTAACTGACTTTTGAATATAAAGAACCTTTTTCCTTCACCTTTAATATGAATCTAGGCATATTTTTATGCCTTATTCAGTGTGCAAATCACAACAAAACTTTGCCAACCATAACTCAACTGCCATTTACCAATATAATGGGTTATGTCGCCATGCTGTATATTGACTTACTGTGTACGTCAGATCTTTCCAACCTCCAATAGCGGAGAAATGACGTGTCTTGTCTCCAAACATTCTCCCGGCTATTTTCCTCTCTACAAATACTGTGTGACCCTCATTTAGCCTGAAATACCAGTGTGCTACTGTAGGGACAATAGTTAGTATGTTATGTGAAAGCATGCCAGTCTAAGGTTAGATTTACTGTAGTTTCAGACTTTATCCAGTAACGGTATCATGCTCAGGCATGGCCAGTTAATTAGATATTTCCCTCTATGATTTAGGTGTATATAAACTAGATAAAGACGATAGAGGTGTGCTATTTGCTGGATGAATCATCGCATTAAATGCCACACGAACTCAACATAGAATTCATTAAGGCAGAATTAAGAATACCTTATTACTCACCAGAAATGTTCCCAGTTAGCATTAGTAACCAAGTTACCCGTCCAACTGTGGCTGATTTCATGAGCTACGACATCAGCAAGTGACCGGTCTCCCGCCTAGGAAAAATGACATACCAAATACATGTATCAAAGTCATGAATATACATTGTACTTCAATGGCTATAGTTGTAGGGTACCGTAATCTCCCGCGTTAAGGCGCGTCTTATACGCGAGGTTTTAGTACTTCCTGGATCCGAAAGGGGGACACCAAGAGCTTTCTTTTGATATGTTACACTCCCCTTACCTCAAAAAAATGACAGAGGGGGTTTCAAGGGGGCGCGGGGGACCCTAGCTACACATAGTTTTTTGAATTTTGAAAATCCATTCAGTAGAACCAAAGTTATGATTTTTTTATTTTTTTGACAATATTCTTCAACTCTAGGTGCGCCTTATACGCGAGGTGCGCCTTATACGCGGGAGATTACGGTAGGTAAGGTGACTACCGATATATTTGCATTGCCGGTATATTGGCATTGTACTTATCAGCTTCACCATTAGAGGCCCAGTAACAACATAAAAAAGTGATAACAGAGAAACAATAGCACTACTGGAAGCGTCACTGATATCACTATATACAATATAATAATACCGCATCTTAAATCTTATCGCCTAATCAGTCTCACCAGTAGAGTTGGGGTGACGAAGGTGAGGCAGGGGTTCTCCATGCCGCCATATGGAAAACTAGGTGGCAGCACCAGCAGGTCGTATACACCCCATACATAGGGCCCCAGTAAGTCCTCGGCCGTCTTTATGAAGTCTTCAGTCTGCAGTTTGATTAACACATTGGTCATCTATTTAGGTTATTTGCATGGTACTAGTAGGTGTCTTATGTTGAGAACACATTATAGGGTCCCTTATTATGACGAGTAGATGTGATTAACGGTGGATGATGTTGATTTTTGACAACAAAGTCTGAACACATGCATCTTCCCGCCTTCAAACAAATATCAATATAATAGTAAATGCTATGATCATCCATTTTAATAAGTAATTAATGACATAGTGTATTGGTACGCCTTTACCTCAGCAAACTCATGGGCAGCAGCCTCCACGCTTTCTTTCTCTGACCACACTTTGGACCTTGGGCCAATGTTCCTGCATAAATACAATACAAGGATATTCTATACGGCCTTCGACTCAATTTTGGATACTCTTCTATACAAAAAACGTCACACGACTATCATATCTGCATCATCCCTTTATCTAAATGCAAAATTACTCTGAGATTACTCACTTTTGATCTGACATCTGACAGGCCAAGACCTTCAGGCCAACTAATTTTTCGCAGCAAAATAGAATGACTTTTACATATACAAATTAACAATGTAATATATACTATCGGAAGTTTGATGGTTTGGATAAATTTTAACCGTTTTTTTTTCATTGATTTTGCCAAACCCATAGTTAGCTAAGAAGCCTTACCTGCTCTCTAGTGCGCCAGCTACGATGGCAATGAGGTAACTGGGTATGGGCACCTTCTGTACAAAGCTGTGCTCACGTTTGGCTGTGTCAGTACCATGCGGCTCAATGCCCTGCCGCACCGCACTCATCAGCACCACCAGGTCAGTCGGCGCTGAAATCTGCAACATTTTATTATCTTACTATTCCTGTCCACAAAATTATATACCAGTAATTCATATCAGGGATGAAACTTTCAAGTTCGGAAAAAAAGATAAAATACAGTATGGATAGATTAAATGAAATTCTCTATATTTTACTGGGCGTGTTTTTGGATCACATATGGAAACTACAAAACTGTATGATAATACAGTGGTGAAAACTAGTCAGTAGTCATATACGCCAAGTTAGGGATTGATCATTTTTTAACAAGGGGGGGGGTGGTGGGTTTGAGGGGTGGGGGTCAGAATTTTTTCAACCCCTTGACCGGGGGGGGGTCAGAATCTTTTCAATACCTCTGTTGGGGGGGGGGGTCAAACTAATTTCACCTGTTTTCAGTGGAAAACCCCGCGCGATACTATAGGCTAAAAGGGGACGTTCGCATGCAATTTTTGTCCGTTATGGGGGGGGGTCGAAAATTTTTTACCCCCCCTTGTTAAAAAATGATCACTCCCTTAGGTACCCACGATATAACGCTGATCACTATTTGGTAAATTCCTAAGTAAATATTCGACAACTCCTTTAGGCCTTACTTTTGCAGAATATGTCATTTTCACACCAGGAGTATCTTGACACGGGACCATACTCCTTGCATGGATGGCCTGTTAAAAACACAAAGGATAACACATACATTAGTTGATATAAATCCATTGGTTGATGTAGCACATTCATTAGTTTATACATAGACAGCGTTGTAATAGCTCATCTTGACAACCACAATGTCGGCACTAGACTTACATTCAATCGGTCTTCCCAAACCCACTTGAAAGGGTCTAGATCTCCTCTTATCTATCCCCTCATATGTGTGTGGTGCACATATGTGCGGGCATCGGTACTTTCCTCTGTAAAGTTGTGTAATGTAGATCTCACCGTGAATATGACCCTAGCTGTCAAAATGGCGTTAAACATCTATTACTTACTCACTTACATTCAATAAAGCTATCTTTTGTGGTGTGAATGTGGCCATTCCTGCCACCTCGACACATACTGAGCGACTATGGACATGTGATTACAAAGTTACATTCATTTAATTCCAAACCTCTTAACTACCTTATTCAATTGCGTGAAACAATAGCTGACCAGGATTATTTTACCTGACACTGACTGAAGAGATAAGGATGTTTCTTGCCCGCTGTTTGTGCCGGCTCCAACCATTGCAGTGCTGTGGCTTCAGGTGAGGTTTCATATTCAACGGTAACATTGGTGCTACAAGTAAAAATTACCAGCGCTATTAATAATGATAGTATTATGAGCAGGGGTCAGCAAATCAGATTGGATGACGATGTCTCTACTGATGATAATGTGTCCACTGGATGGAAAATGCAAAAAGAATTGACATCTACAGCTGCAAATTCAATATTTGAAACTTGCATTTTTTTCTTAATCGATATGTTCTATCACGATCATAGGGGTATACTCCCTGGTTCTATACAGGAACTTCCAATGTGTATAATGCGATAAACAGTTTTTGGGTTACCATGAAATTGACGAAACATTAGACATACGTGTATGATATTACTGGGAGTTCTACAGATGGAATCATGTAGCACCTGACTTGATGCCACAACTGCGACATATAGATAATACACTTACTGATTGTTAGTTGACGACTCTGGAAGTGTGATTTCCAAGGACTGTCCAAAAGCACCCACGGCATCTCCGTGAGTGTAGGCGAGTTCCTTACCCTCTGCATCTGTCACTTTGTGAACAGTCAGTGCACGTGTGTCAAGGACCTGGAGAAAAGATATCAAGTCCTTTTAAATATCTAATACAAACCAGACTTATAATTACATTTTATTTCGTGTGAATAACAACTCTTCATGGACTTGACACTAGAGTGGCGAACACCCCCCCCCCCATGAAATAAATACAGAACTGAACTCCATGGGATACATTTTCATTGGTCCACCCCTCGGCCTCCCTCAGGGCAGATCAATGGAAATATATCCCACGGTCGTTTAGTTTTATCTATTAACTTACTATTGCATTTTACTGTGAAGTATTCATCTTTCATAATGATATACATGTATATCATGAAGATCTGTTTTACCATAGACTACCTCGCAAATCAGAGGCTTGTACCAACAGTATGTTCAACTCAGGGTGCGCCTTATGGGTGGGGTAAAATACATGAAATGAGTACTATACTACTCAAAAACAGGCCCCTGCAGCACTGTGAGTAGTGATTCCAGGGAGTTAGAACAACACATGTGCGACTTTTATGTCTGACATGCGGGGTGCGCCTTATACATGAGTTTGCAGTTGTTTGGTAATAAAAATATGGCGACCATAATCTCAGTCAGTAAATGACGGGTTGCATATATGTAATCAGTGCCCTGACACAGTGGCATTAGATAAGTGCTGGAAGAACAAAGATAAGAGCTGGAAGAACAATGAGTGAAAGAGACTAAGTAGTCTGGTGTGCGTCAATGGACTTGTTTCTCTTATCACCCTATTAATGGGGCCTATACTTGAGACTGTTTATTTCGATTTGATTTAATGGTGTTTTGATTCAATACGAGGATCAGTCTTGAGATAAGTGAAGATCTAAAAGGTAATCAATCTGTTAGAATCTCTCACGTTAAGTGTTGAAATGTTCTCATACACAATACCCAACAGATGAAACAATGCATCCCTTCATACAGGAGATAGTATGTGACCCTTGATCTATTAAGATAAGGCCCCATTGTGGACAGATCCGTTATCTTTATTACCTGGCAAGTTGAAGCATGTCTAAATGAATAAACTTAGATGACTTCGGCTCATTTCCAGCCTCGGCCAGCGGCTATTAACACCAGTTTAATATCCTGGGATCATCCCTATATTCCACTGAATGTGTATTCCAGTTTATTATTTAATTACCCTTAATCACCCACTTTGATCTAGATAAGAATCTCTTTGAACTGGGATATGTATTCACTCTCCAATCAGAGCCTGAGTGCCCTATACAAGGGTGCTGCCTCTGCGGGGAGAACTAGCTCGCCACCTGGGCGACGATCTGATCAGATGAAGGTCTGAAGCCAGCCCGTAATGTGACGGGCTGGAGAGGGCGAGCCTGGCTCATTTCATGCATCACGGACTGGTATGGCATCATATAAGGTAGCAAGATTGTTTAGGAAATTCTGAACATATTCTCTACTAAAAGATAAAGCAAATTCCTGTCTATTAAATGTATGAGTTATCTTGTGTTAGCATGATCACAAAATTTGAACCCTGATTAAACTCTCAAGTATGGGTTATTGTGGCAGAATATTGGGGTCATTTTGTGTTCTTTGGACGGTCATAACATCACTTCGAATTAAGATAGAGACTTCATTCAAAAAGCAAATCCACTTGTTTTCTTGAGATCTATCCAATGGTATACAAATAGAATAGATATTATATGGTTTTGAAAAATTAGGTGAGTGCCTAACTAGACTAGTGTAGAGTGACAAAACTACATGTTGAACTTACCACAGATTTGACAGTGTCAGATTTCTTCTCCAGGTCTAGCAATGCCTTTCCACAAAGTGTATGTTTGTGAAAATCAACATCTAATTCCAAATGGAGGTGTTTTACCTCGCATAATTCAGGACGAGAAAAGGAACAAGGATCTTTTGGACTCAGCGCCATGTTGACACTTGTAGCCGGTTTCGGCGGAAGTAGAATAATTTCTGACCTCCCAGCGAATGTTGGAGAGCTCCACGGACACAGAACCACGTGACCAAGCGCACTCGTAGCAACACTGATGAGAGATGTGGAACTCGATCAAGATCTTTGGAATTACACCTCTTGTTCTGTAAATTTACGTGCCAAATATGTTCAAAGTGGAATATAACTGCCCTGGTGTTATATATACGAAACAGGTACGTCAGATTCGTCACAATTACTCGATAATCAGTGTCTTTTTGTCGTGTGTTGTGAGCGACTCAGTGTGTTTACCTTGAAGTTGTGCTACTTGAGTGCGCTGCAGAGCCCCTGAGGCTGAGGACGGGCACCTGTTGGGGGTTGTTGCCGCCAACAGGAATCGGTACTTTACCAGTCAGTCCCCGTGCGTTGGAAAGCCAGCCAGCCCTCCACCCCCCAAGAAACAAGACCAAGTACATATGAAGTACATCTATCGGTAGGATGAAAATCATGCATGGATGTGGGTACCATGTATAAGCACCTATATAAGCACCTGTATAAGGCTATTACTAGTATTAGCCATAAACTAAATTAAGGGAATGGACCAATGACCAATTGTCATTTTTAACAAGTCAACAGCCTGGGGAGGGGTTGGTGGAATTTTTCATGGGTACGCTAAAATTTCACCCCCCCCCCGGTCTGAAAACAGGGGGGGGGGGTACATTGGTGATAATCCCTCCCCCCAGCCTCAGGCACTGAAATACCTCCAGTGTGTGAGTCTGCTGCAGTAGAGGTGTGAAACTGTGATAAAGCTGAAAATGGGTGGTGTTAAACTCTCCCTTATTTGCAAGCTTACTCTGAAGCTATTTACTGGAGGATCTTTACGGCCCATCTTTACAAACAAGGGCTCATTTTAACAAGCTTGGCTAGACCTTTAAAATGAATATTTTTTGTACAAGGTTGAATGCAGGGAATTTTGCCTTCTACCCCATTGAAGTTCAACCAAAAGTTTAGAACCACTTTATGATGAGAAGATCATTGAGCACCTAAAAATAAATGGTTCCCACTTGTTCTATGGATAAAAATCATCTAGAAAATGTCTAGCTTTTCTTTATCTAAGGGGTTGCAGTATGTTTGACAGTACCTGCAAATTTTTTGGGTGAGATTATCTCTGGACACTTGTCCCAACCTCTCCCATTTTGGGCACTTACCTATCAATTAAAACTTTATTGTATGCATTTTATATGGTGAGAAATTGATAGCTATGATAAAAATAAGTGGTTTTGCTTTTTAAATGAAGTTTTGACATATTGAATGGAAGTTATGATTATTCAAACATCCTAAGTCAAAAACGCTATTCTGTCATGGTTCTGTCAGAGCGTGCAGTTAAAGGGTAAAGATGACATAAAAAATTTGCTTTTACATTAATTGGTTATGATAAAATGTATCACTATTTACATTCTTGGGGATATATCTTGCTTATCTTAAAAGAAAATTGCCCAAAATAATCATTTTAGTGATCTAGTCTACCTTGGATTGATCTTGCTTGATCACAAAATTGGATCCATATTAAACTCTTAACTATGGCAGAATTCTGGGTCTGATTTGGTACCTTTGACCAGTCATAATTCCATTTTAAATTGGCATAGAGACTTCATTTAAAATGCAAATCCACTTCTTTTCTCAAGATCTATCCATTGCTCATTAGATAAGTCTAATGGGATAAAGTCTTGAAAACTAGGTAAGTGCCAGGCTGGGCCCCAGGGGTCTGACACTTTCTTATATCTCAACATGTCCGCGTGCAGGGTTACTTACTTATCTACTTCCTTAAAGTGATATGAATATATTTGGCTCTGAACTCATATTCATAGACAAGGTATCATGGTACCGGTATAGATTAGTAAGAGGTATATCTTTGGTGATTTGTCAAGAAGTGGTTATTCCATCATACACACACGCCGTCACACGCAAATCTAGATATCTTAGCCTAGACTTTAATAGGCCTTTTGTCTAACATCATAAACATGGCAGATATTAAATACTCTATCGCTTTCATACCTCATTCCTCATCATAATCTTGTTCTGTTTATATATGGCTATCCCCCTGACATACCACTGCTCACAATCCCATACCATTCTGGTTTATTTTGGCTCTAAATAAAAAAAAAACCATTGACAATGCACTGAGACCACGTATTGCATCCCTGCGTTAAATAACCGGCGCCAAATCCGCACGATGAAGTCATACGCCCACCCCGCATGCGCGGCCCTTTTGAAACGTAAACATCCAAGATGGTGGCGGTCAGCATTTCGCAATGACGATGGGTAAATAGGAGTTAATTATGGATTATATTGATGAAATATCGATTAATTATCCACCCAAACACCTTGACATAAATGTAAAGATGATCTCTGATCAGTTTGAGCTTCCTGTTTCTTCACTCGCGTGTCCTGCCCGCTCTGCACTCGGCCTACCGGCCTCGTGCGGAACGGGCAGGACACTCTCGTGAAGAAACGGTCAGCTCAAACTGCTCATCGTTCACCTTTACCAATTTATTATGGCTGTCTCCCAGGGCTGTCTCTCAGGCTTTCCAATTCCCGGTTACCAGGATCCTTGATGGGCTGACCCCTGTTGAAGCTGGTACCTTGCGAGATTAGGATGAAAACAGCCAGCTGATGGGTACAAGGTGTTATGTAATGCACCCTAAAAAGTCTGCACTAAATGAAAGGAATTTTCTCATTGATCAATAATGTATCCCGCTATGTCGGAATGGTATAGTGCGGATGTGTGTGTTCGGCCATGACAGTTCTAACCTCTGAATCTCTCGCGATATTTGGATGGGGCCATACTTGCAATCTGTAGGACTGCCAGGAACAAGTCTGGTTAGAGATCAGAGCCAGAAGTCGCTGATATCAGCGTGCACAAGCTGCTCCTGGGAACCATTTTGATCCAGATTGAGCGCATTATGCCATATTAAAAGGGGTTTAATCTCAACGTCTCTCTGGTGCACATATGCATGGACACATTCTTTGAAAGAATCCTGTAAATTATCTGCCATGAATACAACCTAATGTAGCTGTTAAGATGGTGTTAAGCAATCATTACACATCACTTACTCACTGTCTGTTGGTCTGTCTGTCCCTGTCCCGGGGTACCTGTTTATGTGTCTCTGTTTGTCCGCCCCCCCCCCCCCTCTCTCTCTCTCTCTCTCTCCCTGGGTTGGGTTTTAAAAGTTTGTTCAAACATGTCCCCTACATACTCTATCAACGTAGTGCTACCAGTACTTTTGTCAACACACTTCTATCCTATTAATGGTAACGTAGCTAGCCGAATTGTGCTTGTTTGGATGAGAGATTATAAACAGAAAATCCCAAGAGTCTGGTGGAAACAGCGGGCCAAGTAAAATGGCGTGATGGGACCGGCAGCCTGTATACCCTATAGCTCAAATAAACCTGTAAATCAATGACTGGTGCTGGCGGTAGCCTCCCCTATGGTGGTAAAAGAAATGGCAGACTGTGGGGAGCAATATACAGTAGGCTGTAGCGTGAATGTAGATCTCCAGAGAAAGCTAATGCCGTCCAACAGATTGTATAAGTTATAAATTAGTGATTGCTTCTCATAGTATTTAGCAGACATTGACTCAAAAATAAAGCTTTGAGAATGCATCACTTTTGTCCTTATTGAGTTTGCACCATAAAGGAGCTCCGAATAAAGTTAGGGGTATTTTAGACTGCATAGAGTTTTACCCATTGGTATAGAGGATGTCCTGGGGTGAAGAAACGTTAAAAAAGCGCTGTATAAATCCTGGCGAAACTCATGGAAATTGACCATATACCATTCGATTGAACTGCCTGAATTTCTCATTTCCGGTTCATAAATTCGCATTACACATCGCACAGTAGTGGAACCTTGAGTTTGATCTATCAATCAATGACAAAGAAACTAAGGGAGTGGTCATTATTTATCAACAGGGGGGGGGGGTGGTGGGTTTTCGCGCGGATGCGCAGAAAATTTTTTACGACCCCCTCGACGGCAGTCAAAATCTTTTGCGCCCCCCCCCCCGCGCCGGAGGCGCGGAGAGTTTTCGCGCCCCTCTTTGATCTATAGTAGCGTGCGGGCTTTTTTACTAAAAAGAGGGTGAATTTTTTTAGCCCCCCCCTCAAGAGGGCTCAAATTTTTTTTAGCCCCCCCCTCAGGAGGGGTCTGAAAATTTTACGCCCCCCCCTCAAACCCACCCTCCCCCCCCTGTTGATAAATAATGACCACTCCCTAAACAACAAACTCTACTCTGGTCGTCTGATTAGAAGCATAAAGTACAGCGTTGTTATGTTTCCAGATCCAGACACGTTGACTTGAAAGAAATGTGGCTTCCGATTGAAATCATTTAATGGCTAAGTTCTAATTATGTAAGCCATTAGTGGAATGTGGCTTCAACCGTGGCTTCCAGAAACTTAGTTTAACTCTTTACGCACCTGGACCCTGTTTCTATACTTTTCTAACCTTATTGGGACCAGTGGCATAAATAGGAAGAAATGTCTAGATTTTCAATATTAACCAATCGTTTGCGATGCTCAGGTTGCCATCACACACCCACTTAAGGTACTATACTTTACTACCGCTCCCCCCTTCTTATAATTAACTCAGAAGAGTTATAGGCACCACCATGGATTAAGACGCTTTTGGGGTCACCAAAAAGAAGCAGAGATAGGTAAACTGTGTGGAAATAAAGCATCAAAGGAGTGTAATTCTACAAAAATATGTTTATATACTGTTAGAAGAAAATGTATAGATCATAAATATGTACTTTGGTGGTACAATAAAAGAGTAATGTTAGTACAATAGATGGATAAAAAATTGTTTTCCTGGAATTGCAGAGAGGCGACCCTTTGGGCCTCCAATGGTGAAGAATACACATTTCTTTGGGAAACCTTTTTTCCCGCCCTTTTGTGATGGTTAACTCATGTGTTAACCACTAATTCACTCTACACTACACTACAATTATGTAAAACCACAATCTACTACTTAACATCTGTTTGGAGCTGCAAATGACAATGCTGATGTCAGACAAGTTGCCCCTCCCCTCCCATCTCTTCCGAGTTTGGTGCGGCTACGGCGCATTCCTCTAGTTATCACACCCCTGCTCACTAAAACATATTTAAGCATAATGCATCTACTCCGTTGCCATTCAGATTAAGATAACAGATAATGATATGGGTCTAGACCCCTAAAA
This sequence comes from Acholoe squamosa, assembly GCA_949317995.1. Classification (NCBI taxonomy): domain Eukaryota; kingdom Metazoa; phylum Annelida; class Polychaeta; order Phyllodocida; family Polynoidae; genus Acholoe; species Acholoe squamosa. The sequence continues at coordinate 79,662,747 of OX439035.1, read as the reverse complement.
TCGACAGTGTGACATGGCCTTTTCTTAAAATCGACAAAGGACATGGAGCTTCAAGGGACAAGGACATGGGTCAAAAAAGATAGTGACAGGGGACATGGACTTTTCTTAAAATAGACATGTGACATGGAGCTTAGTGACAAAGACAGAGGAAAATACAAATTTAGTGACATTTGACATGGTTTTTTTTTTTTAAATCGACAAGGGACATGGGGACCCCCCATCTAGACCCCCAATGATCACGCAATTAATTCGATATAGGATAACGTTCCAGGCATACCATTTATTATGTTATTGGCTAGCCAATAACATAGTCATGTAAGGGGAGTCGATGCAATGGAATGTGGCCAAATGGGTAGACTTGCCCACATAAAAGTCTTTAGTGTTCACATAGGATTAGACTGAGAAAAGTAGCTTGGACAAGTCTAAGGTACCTGGATCTAGGGGTTGAGGTAGCTTCCTTAAAAGTTTTAAGGACAAAACTCAGTTTAATATTTCAAATCTGAAAGAGGTATTTGTCATGTTACAAGAGGATTTTAAATCGCAGGATGTGGTAAAGTCATTAGTCATTATAATGACAAAACTCCTTTGTTAGATGGAAGTTATACATGTATTGGGATGAAAAAGTAAAATGCACATGTTGTCTCAAGGTGAGTTTAGCCTTAAGAGAAATAGCCATGTACATGCTCACACATCTGGATGGACCAGATATAATCCTCTTAATTAGGTAGTAATTATGTCATTGGCTTATTGGAAGGAGAGGTTCCAGCTTGCTGCACAAGGGGTTGAGTGGGTTGTACTGTTTACCTGTGACCATTAACCCCTTCAGGGCCACCTACATGTATAATAGTATAAACATATGATACATGTATTATATTGACGGTAGCTATGATGCAGGATGTGAAGTGTTATTGCCGTTCATTCTTAGGAATGAACGGCTATAGGAGGGGACCCATTCTTAAATACAAGCTCTCATAGTGGTGCTTCCTCGCTCTCCATGTATAATCCTGTCATAGGTACAGTATTGAGTATGCCTATACCTGGATTAAAATCTGCAAATCAGTCAAGCATAGAAGTGGTGGCAGTGGTGGTGTTGGTGGACCTGTTATTGTAGACCCTGGGGACAGAGTGGTGGTAGCCCTGGACAGCTCAGGCAGGGCCATGGTATATAGCATATATAGCCCCCCCCCCACCCACCTCTGAATAGTGGAGGTGGCTGTGCTCCTGTGGTGGCCCCATACCTGCCTGGCACCACCTCCCCCAGCACCATGTGGTTCTCTTCTGCTGGTGATGCATTTCTCAGCACCACTGACTATTAACCCACTAAAGGCCACCTACATGTATATTTATGTATACATGTACACATAAGTATGATGCACTTTTTAAGGAGTTTTAAGTGGCGTGGCATTGGATTATTTGGAGTCTTGGGACCGTTTTCCATGTGTGTCGGCCATCTTGGTTTGCGGAAACACAGGGATCCAGGCCATATATGGTCAATTTTGATCTTAAAAAGTTATCAGATGGATGTAAGTGACCATTGGGACACCTCAACTACCCAATTTTATTGTTTGCCATGTGTGTCAGCCATCTTGGTTTTAGGAAACACAGGGATCCAGGTCATTTGTGGTCAATTTTGATCTTCAAATGTTATCAGATGGATATTAGTGACCATTGAAAGACCTCAAATGCCTAATTCTATTGTTTTCCATATGTGTCAGCCATCTTTGTTTTAGGATACACAGGGATCCAGGCCATACATGGTCAATTTTGATCTTCAAAAATTATCAGATGGGTGTTAGTGACTATTGGGAGACCTCAACTAGCCTATTTTATTGTTTTCCATGTGTGTCGGCCATCTTTGTTTTAGGAAACACAGGGATCCAGCTCATATATTGTCAATTTTAATCTTCAAAAGTTATCAGATGGATGTTAGTGACCATTTGGACACCTCAACTAGCTAATTTTATTGTTCTCCATATATGTCGGCCATCTTTGTTTTAGGAAACACAGGGGTCCAGGCCATATATGGTCAACTTCGATCTTCAAAAGTTATCAGATGGATCTTAGTGACCATTGGGAGACCTCAACTACCCAATTTTGTTGTTTTCCATGTGTGTCGGCCATCTTTGTTTTAGGAAACACAGGGATCCAGCTCATATATGGTCAATTTTGATCTTCAAAAGTTATAAGATGGATGTTAGTGACCATTGAAAGACCTCAACTACCTAATTCTATTTTTTTCAATATGTGTCGGCCATCTTTGTTTTAGAAAACACAGGGATCCAGGCCATATATGGTCAACTTTGATTTTCAAAAATTATCAGATGGATGTTAGTGACCATTGGGAGACCTCAACTAGTCTATTTTATTGTATTCCATGTGTGTCGGCCATCTTTGTTTTAGGAAACACAGGGATCCAGCTCATATATTGTCAATTTCAATCTTCAAAAGTTATCAGATGGATGTTAGTGACCATTGGGACACCTCAACTAGCTAATTTTATTGTTCTCCATATATGTCGGCCATCTTGGTTTTAGGAAACACAGGGATCCAGGCCATATATGGTCAACTTTGATCTTCAAAAATTATCAGATGGATGTTAGTGACCATTGGGAGACCTCAACTAGCCTATTTTATTGTTTTCCATGTGTGTCGGCCATCTTTGTTTTAGGAAACACAGGGATCCAGCTCATATATTGTCAATTTTGATCTTCAAAAGTTATGAGATGGATGTTAGTGACCATTGAAAGACCTCAACTACCTATTTCTATTTTTTTCAATATGTGTCGGCCATCTTTGTTTTAGAAAACACAGGGATCCAGGCCATATATGGTCAACTTTGATCTTCAAAAATTATCAGATGGATCTTAGTGACCATTGGGAGACCTCAACTAGCCTATTTTATTGTTTTCCATGTGTGTCGGCCATCTTGGTTTTAGGAAACACAGGGATCCAGCTCATATATTGTCAATTTTGATCTTCAAAAGTTATGAGATGGATGTTAGTGACCATTGAAAGACCTCAACTACCTATTTCTATTTTTTTCAATATGTGTCGGCCATCTTTGTTTTAGAAAACACAGGGATCCAGGCCATATATGGTCAACTTTGATTTTCAAAAATTATCAGATGGATGTTAGTGACCATTGGGAGACCTCAACTAGCCTATTTTATTGTTTTCCATGTGTGTCGGCCATCTTTGTTTTAGGAAACACAGGGATCCAGCTCATATATTGTCAATTTTAATCTTCAAAAGTTATCAGATGGATGTTAGTGACCATTGGGACACCTCAACTAGCTAATTTTATTGTTCTCCATATATGTCGGCCATCTTGGTTTTAGGAAACACAGGGATCCAGGCCATATATGGTCAACTTCGATCTTCAAAAGTTATCAGATGGATGTTAGTGACCATCGGGACACCTCAAGTACCTAATTTTATTGTTTTCCATGTGTGTCAGCCATCTTTGTTTTAGGAAACACAGGGATCCAGGTCATATATGGTCAATTTTGATCTTCAAAAGTTATAAGATGGATGTTAGTGACCATTGAAAGACCTCAACTACCTAATTCTATTTTTTTCAATATGTGTCGGCCATCTTTGTTTTAGAAAACACAGGGATCCAGGCCATATATGGTCAACTTTGATCTTCAAAATTTATCAGATGGATGTTAGTGACCATTGGGAGACCTAAACTAGCCTATTTTATTGTTTTCCATGTGTGTCGGCCATCTTTGTTTTAGGAAACACAGGGATCCAGGTCATATATGGTCAACTTCGATCTTCAAAAGTTATGAGATGGATGTTAGTGACCATTGAAAGACCTCAACTACCTAATTCTTTTTTTTTTTTCAATATGTGTTGGCCATCTTGGTTTCAGGAATCACAGGGATCCAGGTCATATATGGTCAATTTTGTTCTTCAAAAGTTATGAGATGGAAGTTAGTGACCATTGAAAGACCTCAACTACCTAATTCTTTTTTTTTTTTCAATATGTGTCGGCCATCTTGCTTTTAGGAAACACAGGGATCCAGCTCATATATTGTCAATTTTAATCTTCAAAAGTTATCAGATGGATGTTAGTGACCATTGGGACACCTCAACTAGCTGATTTTATTGTTCTCCATATATGTCGGCCATTTTTGTTTTAGGAAACACAGGGATCCAGGTCATATATGGTCAACTTCGATCTTCAAAACTTATCAGATGGATGTTAGTGACCATTGGGACACCTCAACTAGCTAATTTTATTGTTCTCCATATATGTCGGCCATCTTTGTTTTAGGAAACACAGGGATCCAGGCCATATAGCTCACATAGCCATTATCAGCTGGGGGCCGCCATTAGACCCCGACCTTCAGCCCCCGACTCCGCAGTATATGCCAGGGATGCCTCCCATTGGTCAATAATACAATAGCCATGTGCCGTATATGGTCAACTTCGATCTTCAAAAGTTATCAGATGGATGTTAGTGACCATTGGGGGACCTCAACTACCCAATTTTGTTGTTTTCCATGTGTGTTGGCCATCTTTGTTTTAGGAAACACAGGGATCCAGGTCATATATGTTCAATTTTGATCTTCAAAAGTTATGGTTAGTGACCATTTGGACACCTCAACTACCCAATTTTATTGTTTTCCATGTGTGTCGGCCATCTTGGTTTTAGGAAACACAGGGATCCAGGTCATATGTGGTCAATTTTGATCTTCAAAAGTTATCAGATGGATGTTAGTGACCATTGGGACACCTCAACTAGCTAATTTTATTGTTCTCCATATATGTCGGCCATCTTGGTTTTAGGAAACACAGGGATCCAGGCCATATATGGTCAACTTTGATCTTCAAAAATTATCAGATGGATGTTAGTGACCATTGGGAGACCTCAACTAGCCTATTTTATTGTTTTCCATGTGTGTCGGCCATCTTTGTTTTAGGAAACACAGGGATCCAGCTCATATATTGTCAATTTTGATCTTCAAAAGTTATGAGATGGATGTTAGTGACCATTGAAAGACCTCAACTACCTATTTCTATTTTTTTCAATATGTGTCGGCCATCTTTGTTTTAGAAAACACAGGGATCCAGGCCATATATGGTCAACTTTGATCTTCAAAAATTATCAGATGGATCTTAGTGACCATTGGGAGACCTCAACTAGCCTATTTTATTGTTTTCCATGTGTGTCGGCCATCTTGGTTTTAGGAAACACAGGGATCCAGCTCATATATTGTCAATTTTGATCTTCAAAAGTTATGAGATGGATGTTAGTGACCATTGAAAGACCTCAACTACCTATTTCTATTTTTTTCAATATGTGTCGGCCATCTTTGTTTTAGAAAACACAGGGATCCAGGCCATATATGGTCAACTTTGATTTTCAAAAATTATCAGATGGATGTTAGTGACCATTGGGAGACCTCAACTAGCCTATTTTATTGTTTTCCATGTGTGTCGGCCATCTTTGTTTTAGGAAACACAGGGATCCAGCTCATATATTGTCAATTTTAATCTTCAAAAGTTATCAGATGGATGTTAGTGACCATTGGGACACCTCAACTAGCTAATTTTATTGTTCTCCATATATGTCGGCCATCTTGGTTTTAGGAAACACAGGGATCCAGGCCATATATGGTCAACTTCGATCTTCAAAAGTTATCAGATGGATGTTAGTGACCATCGGGACACCTCAAGTACCTAATTTTATTGTTTTCCATGTGTGTCAGCCATCTTTGTTTTAGGAAACACAGGGATCCAGGTCATATATGGTCAATTTTGATCTTCAAAAGTTATAAGATGGATGTTAGTGACCATTGAAAGACCTCAACTACCTAATTCTATTTTTTTCAATATGTGTCGGCCATCTTTGTTTTAGAAAACACAGGGATCCAGGCCATATATGGTCAACTTTGATCTTCAAAATTTATCAGATGGATGTTAGTGACCATTGGGAGACCTAAACTAGCCTATTTTATTGTTTTCCATGTGTGTCGGCCATCTTTGTTTTAGGAAACACAGGGATCCAGGTCATATATGGTCAACTTCGATCTTCAAAAGTTATGAGATGGATGTTAGTGACCATTGAAAGACCTCAACTACCTAATTCTTTTTTTTTTTTCAATATGTGTTGGCCATCTTGGTTTCAGGAATCACAGGGATCCAGGTCATATATGGTCAATTTTGTTCTTCAAAAGTTATGAGATGGAAGTTAGTGACCATTGAAAGACCTCAACTACCTAATTCTTTTTTTTTTTTCAATATGTGTCGGCCATCTTGCTTTTAGGAAACACAGGGATCCAGCTCATATATTGTCAATTTTAATCTTCAAAAGTTATCAGATGGATGTTAGTGACCATTGGGACACCTCAACTAGCTGATTTTATTGTTCTCCATATATGTCGGCCATTTTTGTTTTAGGAAACACAGGGATCCAGGTCATATATGGTCAACTTCGATCTTCAAAACTTATCAGATGGATGTTAGTGACCATTGGGACACCTCAACTAGCTAATTTTATTGTTCTCCATATATGTCGGCCATCTTTGTTTTAGGAAACACAGGGATCCAGGCCATATAGCTCACATAGCCATTATCAGCTGGGGGCCGCCATTAGACCCCGACCTTCAGCCCCCGACTCCGCAGTATATGCCAGGGATGCCTCCCATTGGTCAATAATACAATAGCCATGTGCCGTATATGGTCAACTTCGATCTTCAAAAGTTATCAGATGGATGTTAGTGACCATTGGGGGACCTCAACTACCCAATTTTGTTGTTTTCCATGTGTGTTGGCCATCTTTGTTTTAGGAAACACAGGGATCCAGGTCATATATGTTCAATTTTGATCTTCAAAAGTTATGGTTAGTGACCATTTGGACACCTCAACTACCCAATTTTATTGTTTTCCATGTGTGTCGGCCATCTTGGTTTTAGGAAACACAGGGATCCAGGTCATATGTGGTCAATTTTGATCTTCAAAAGTTATCAGATAGATGTTAGTGACCATTAGGACACCTCAACTACCTAATTCTTTTGTTTTCCTTGTGTGTCGGCCATCTTGGTTTCAGGAATCACAGGGATCCAGGCCATATATGGTCAATTTTGATCTTCAAAAGTTATCAGATGGATGTTAGTGACCATTGGGACACCTCAACTACCTAATTCTTTTGTTTTCCTTGTGTGTCGGCCATCTTGGTTTAAGGAATCACAGGGATCCAGGCCATATATGGTCAATTTTGATCTTCAAAAGTTATCAGATGGATGTTAGTGACCATTGTGACACCACCACCACCAATACCACCACCACACTACTCCCAACCCTCACACACATTCCTTATTTGCATATTTTAATCCAGGCATAGGTTTACTCCATACTATAGCAATGGGGCAGGATTTTACATGGAGAGCGAGGAAGCACCACAATCAGAGCATATATTTAAGTATAGATCCATTCCAAAGGCCATAGAGTTCATATATAATGATCTTTTTTCCTTGGATCATCATAGGAATATGCACGGCATTACAGCATTGCTGTGTTTACTTTCCTGAAAGTATGTTATAGATTAATAAATTGCAAAACACACAACATATGAAGGGCTTTTAGATTCCGTATTAAAATAATATTTGTTCTGAAAATTTTGATCTACTATCATATTAAAAATGTTGTAAATCAATTCTATACTTCTTAGAACATGATATGAATATGCACGGCATTACAGCTTTGCTGTGTTTACTTTGCCGAAAATATGGGATAAATTTCTAATCCGGGAAACGCACTGCAATTTAACTGCTTTTAGAATTGATATTAAACTCAGAATTGATCGTCAAATTTAAATATGAAACCCTAATATCTTGATCATAGATGACAGATCCTAAATTGAATCCTCTCAATTGCATCCTTAACACGGGCCTCTTGATCATAGATCTTAGATTCTAAATTTTCAGTTAAATCCTTAACATAATCTCCTAACCATGGACCCCTTGTATTATATTTGCATGTAGCATACCACTTTTGCATGTACATGTAATTTCATATAGAGTCTAGCCCTTTGAACATAGAAACCAATAACATCTTAGGGCTGTGAAATAGCCCTAACCTTAAACATTTTATTATACTACATGTATACAATACATTGTCTTTGCAGGTTTTCTGCCTATCAGTCCAATGACGTGACTGACACCATGTCGACGTTTGTACGCCAGGACGTGATCCGTCACATGACGTGCCAAGACATCTTCGACACAACCTTGGACCTTACCCACTACAACGTGAAATTTTTCTGGAAAACATATTACTGCCTGGTTCCTTCTGTTCGGTAGCGTTACCTTCAATACGATTAGCACTAGTCTTCTCCCACATCTCCAAGACTTCACTCAGCAAAGGATCTTTGCATGGATACCTTTGTAGATCTATAGCACTGAAGTCCAACATATTTAGGTGCTTGGGAGAGCAGTTTCTCCGACATGGGGAATAGATCAAGTACTGACGCTGACCCGGATACGGCATGGAAGGCCCAGAACCGGGAGCAGCAGGAGAATCTGCTCTATCGTTATGTTAACCTCAAACAGGGAGGGGAGTTGATAAGGGTGTATGAAAAGGAGGGACCCGCGGCTCTTGAACGCTTTGTGCGACAAGAAGTCGAACTCCTCCTCTATAATGGAGGGCAAGGGGACACAATCAAGAAACTAGATTGGATACGGTTTCAGGCCAAATGCAATGCCAGATTAAAGGTAGGTATTCTGTTTGTTATCGATGAAGTGGTAATGTAGTTTTTGCGGATTTTATTGAATGAATTCTGAGTTAATAAACATCGATATGCCAGATACTGATTACATATTCTTTGCAGGAACTTCTTTTTCAGTTTTTTTTTTCATAGAGTTTGATTGTTCAATGGTAATGCATAACGCCTTGCACTTCCATTCTGGATTGGTCGTTCATATAACCGTTGTGAGTATACTGATTCCATATCTGCTAAACTACTCTGAATATGTTTCATATTCTCTACCTCAAAAGTTGAACCAGACCCCTCTTCAGTGGAACCCAATTACATGTATATAAACCCAATATCAGCCTATCGGGACATTTAGACTTTGATATACGCGTACAACCCAGCGCTATAATTAATTCCATTTAAATGATTAATAGTCTATTGAGCATGAAGGTTTAATATGGACATGACTTTATCAATAGACCATTTTCATCTCATGAGAGAGGTCTGTAGCTCTATGGACCATTGAATCTCTACGTGCTCTGGAATCGAGGCAATGGCAGCAAAGGAAGGCACTTCTCTTGACCCACTACAAGTAACAGTTTTAGTACTTTTGAGTGTCCTGTTCACTTCCCTATTCATAGGCACTTAATTGATACAGTGAGAATGTGTCTGACAAATTGGGGAGGGGGGAGGGGTATGCGTAAGGTCCTAAGGAGTGTATATTAAGGGAGCTATAACCAGTCACTCAAAACACCAAGAATTTCTTGTACGTCGCTATATAATATGAATATGTAGGTGCCGTGGTATCAGGCCTAGGTCAGTCGTATCTGAAACCTCCCCAGCCGGGAGGGTGATGTGGGCAGAGGCTGTGGGGCTCTAAACCTCTGAGAAAATTATCTCCCATTTTCTATTACCCAAAGTCTCAAAATCATTGATAAGTCATAAGAAAAATTTACAGAAAATCTAAAACAAATCAGGAAATGACTTGATGAAATATAGAAATGAAAATCAGCCTATTTGGTAATAGAAATTACCTCTTTAAGAAAAACAGAGATTTGTAAACCAGGGGCCAGGAGTAGAAGGCCTTAATTGGACCCTTATCTTATCTCTTATCTCTGATCTTCTCAAAACTACTCCCGACTGACCACCAACTGGGTATTACTCATACCACATTGATGATTATTTCATAAGCTGTGACAAGAGCATTGAAATGCATACATGTACATTCATACTGTAGTACATGTACATTGTAAATGACCACTGCCACTTCTGCCTTTGCACTGGCTTATACAAAGCTCATCCTAGTTAGGTGATCAATAGACCTTGTCTATAATTATAGGCAAGTGACCCTTTTCTCTATTTCTATGAATATGTGCGCACTGCTCAAACGATGAATTATGTAAATTCCAATGGGTTTAGTATACACGGGCAACTCAAAGGGAAGAATTTTCTGTGGGCGTGTTTTTACTGTTTACAATGGGGCGGGGTCATATTTTTTTTATCAAATTTAAGTTCTCATGTAATTCAATTGTAAGTTTTAAGTTTTGGCCACTTATTTTCGTGTGCTCCACTTCCACTTGTATCCCGCCAATAAGAATTGATATACTCATGTATCAATTGGTTCATTAACATAGAAACAACCCCTTCTTTACTGCTTTCCCCATCCTACTCCCCAAATAATGCCCCAATGGAATATGGCCTTTTCTAAACGCCATGCAATTATTTGTCGCCATTCCTATACCAACAATATCGGTATTAGATTTATGACATAAATTATATTCATAGATGTTTACATGTACCATTAACTTGATAATGCAGCTATCGCATTAAGCAGTGGTTACCTAGTCAGCACCCAGGAGGCACAACACCTGTGTTTCCCACACTCCAGCTGGGTGTGCTGAGAGAGGCAGCCACAGGAGGCTCACTTAGGGCAGATTAACAGCCAACCTCCTCCATGTTTGGCACACACCTATTGATTAACGATAGCACACACAGCCTGACTGGCTCTACGCCTAACGTGTTAATACTTATTGGTCTGCTGCAGTACTGTGGGCTCAATTGACTTGTGTGGCCGAGACATATGCTAGGGCTTAATTTCAGAGGAGCTATGGCTACAATAATCACCGATAATTAGGTTCAAAGCCAAGTAATCCGCATAAGAACCTATGAAGAGAAAAGACACAGGAACACAAGCTTGTTGCAGACACCCAGAACCGTAAAGCTAAAACCTCACTATGTGATTTATGTACCTGCCACCTCGGTGGTAATAAAAATAGGAGTAGTTTTTGACCATATAGGAGGGTCTCGAGGACTGACGTTCAGTTGGCTATATGTTAATAATTTAAACAGTTTCTACTGAAACTGCTGGGCATATCTACATTTTTTATCATTGAAAGGTATGGGTATCAAATGGCACTGCAACTTTCTTCAGGATAGTTCTGGAACTCATATCAGTAGTGCGACATTGCCCCCACATTGATGGCCATAAAGCTACCAGAGTCCAATATCCTAACAGCAGCCCGCATTAGTCGTTACTTATCCTTGATTATGAAAGTCATACCAAAACTGCACATTTACCAGTAATAATCAAAACTGCCAGGTGCCTTCGACTATATATGGGCCTACTAGTTGGTACTTCACAGCGCTTTGTAATGAGTACTATAAAAAAGTTGAAGGAAAGGTCATGTATATAGAGGCATAGGAAACATATTTTTGAGGGGGGGGGGGGGGGGCAGGAGTCTCGGTTGGGGAGAGCGACCGCTGTACAATTCATATATATTGGTACTCTCTAATTCATAGCATATATATGAGGGGCCAATCCCCATGCAAGTAAGACTAGTCACTCGAGATTTTATAATATACATGGAATATACAGGAAGGAACGGTAAGATACAGGACTTGGGATATGGGGCGACCAGAGCAATGGTAAGATACAGGCCATATAAGTTATAGGACCACATGAGGACATTCCTTATACAGAGCCACCTGAGGAACGATAACATACGGGATATTTATGTAAGATACAGGACCACTGGAGCAATGGTAAGATACAGGACCACTTCCCACACTATCACAAATGTCCTGTTTCTTACCTGTCCCGTATCTTATAATCCTTATCTTGTCTCGTTTCTTAGTGTCCCGTTTCTTACTATCCCTGTCCTGTCTCGTTTCTTACACATTCTGTTTCTTATAATTGTTCTAAGAAAAGACTGTACTTGGAGAGGATTTAAACCCACGATACCATGATCAGAAGGCAGATGTCTTATCTATTATATACCATGGTGGCAGATACTGATTGAGCCAAACATTGGTAAATATATCTAGAGTCAAACAAGTCCTCTTTCCAGTGTGTCCCGTTTCTTACAGTTTATCGTCCCGTTTCTAATGTATTCCATCTTTAATGTGTCCCGTGCCCAATCTTACAATATACTTGGAGCAGTGAAAATGGTACTTGCCCAATATACATACATATGTATGTTTTAAAACCCACTGGAATGTATCCTTCAATCAAAAGTGTAAGCAAAGTTAATGTGTATTTGATGATGTGTAGGCCCCGATATTTGTACGTGTATTCACACTTCCCTACAGGAACAGGTGACTAAATATACGTGTTTTCCTTCAGTCAGCATTAGCAAGGTTTGTCCCAGTGCCAAGTAGGTATTCTTGAAAGGATTGTCGCTCAGCATAGGTTAGCTTAATCGTTAGACGTCCGCTAATGTACACATTCTACATGAGTATTTCTCGAGACTTGATAGCTGCATAACTAACCCTCCCACACCAACAATTGATTTTATTAGAATCTAGGTTCATGATAAGGGATTCATATGTGCTGTATTTCAATAGTATAATGCCAATGGAATTCAGCACATACCAAACCCCTTATCATTAATGGATTTATAAATATTTTATCATTTAATTATGTGATTGACTAGACGTCAATCACATACTTATATATACATAGACTGAGGCACAAAACCACATTGAAACAAAGAGGGATTCTGACAGACATAGGAACAAAGAGGGAAATATGGCCCATACTCTGTCTCTGTACACATTGCTATTGGTGTATATTTTTTTGGTATACATGTATAATATAGTTGAAGGTAGCCCATAGGCCATGTAGATGGTATGGGTAGCATTTACACCTCAGAGACAGAGAATAGGTTGTGTACCAGTTCAGTGGCCATGAACAATAGGGGATTAGTCTATTTCTTCCAGCCTTCATGCACCAGTGGTCATTAACCCTTTCAGTGTCACATAGCACCAGTTCACCTTTAGATACAACGGATCAGGAAATGGCATCACATTAACCCTTGAAGGGCAGCAGAATGAATAAAAGAATAGAGATTCTGTGGTCGCCATTGAACATAGGACATAGTAGTCAATTACACGTAGGCCTAAGGCCTAGCCTTTACCTTCATTATGTCACAAATGGGCCATGTACTTTGCACCTTGAGCCACCCACTTGATATCCACCCCTGAAATGTAATCATTGTAATGAAAATGTATGTTTTATAATGGCTAAAATGGAAGGAATATTGTGGAAAATGTTATGCGCATTATATTGTAAATTCCCGCGCATAAGCACACCTGCATGTATTCCGACCTAGCGGGATACATTATTGACCAATGAGAATACTCCTTTCATTCAATGCAGACTTTTCAGGATGAATTACATAACACCTGGTACCCATCATGCTGGCTGTTATCAGTCCTTATCTTGCAAGGTCCCAGCTCAAGGAGGGGTCAGCCCACTGAGGGATCCGCAAACCAGGAATACAAGCCGCGCCCCTAACTTTGATGATAGCTATACGGCACATGGCTATTGTATTATTGACCAATGGGAAGCATCCCTGGCATTTACTGCGGAGACGGGGGCTGAAGGTGTTAGTCATAGTGCAGTCGGGGTCTAATGGCGGCCTCCATAGCCTAATGTGCTAATGCCCTATAAGCCACATCTGTGACTTGAACATTGTGGTCTTACTTCTTATCTATCGTGGTAAATACCTGTCTATAAGCCACACCCCGTCTGGTTGGCTTATACTCTGGGTTTTACGGTGGTTGTAATTCTCATCAAAATAGCGGCTTTATTTTAGCTTCACTTTGATTACCTTTCAATGTACACTATAGTCTAGCCTTTGCCAGACACAATCATAATTGTATGACATTTGAACTTTTCGTAACTTCACTGAAATGCTGTATCCAAAATTACTGAAATGGATAGTTGATCATGATCAGAAAAAGTAAAACGTGGGTTCTTCAGTATAACTTCATGAAATGTTATGTAAGTCACTTCCTATATCCACAGCAATTATTCTATGTGGCACTTTGAGACCTCGATTTTAAATCTAATAGGGGATTTATAGCTTATAGGGCACATTGAAAAGGTTGATCAAATAGGTGACAGGTGGCCGAGTCAGGGAATATGGACGTCTCAAGGTTAAACTACGGTACCATACACTTAGAATAGCAGATTAAAAATACACATAGTAGGCCGGCGCCTTTATGATAGGATTCATAAAGGGTCTTCCAAGAAGTATTGTTATTCGAGAGTTTAACATGGACTTTCTTCCCCATGTTATGCTTCCTACACACCATTAGGTACCTGTGCTGTGTGAACAAAACATCGTTATTCTAGTTCTATTTAAAAAAAAAAAAAAAAAAAGCAGCAGGGTACCTCTTACCAACATAACAAACAGATACCCCACTGTATTTATGCATATTACTAGATTTGGCAGCAACAAGCATAATGCCATGGGGAACATCCACCTTTATCAAAATTAGCTATTTTCCTATTGACTGTATACCTTTAGACGTGTGTAGTGATAAATTGATTGTATCAGGAAATAAATAATTGAAGAACTGTTATACGACCTTGGCATTTTAGAACGGGGCGCCAAGAAAGGAACTGAACGGAGATTTCCGTCTAGGCTTGGCATAATTTATGGCTGACAGGACTGCAGATTTAATAGTTTGTTGGTCCTACTGATTACGTTGATAAGGTTAAGTAATTCAACATTCTTGAAAGTATGGACTGGTCAATACTACCGGGGGTTGTAGCACTCCTATTCAGAAGAGTAAAACTGGATAGGCCCTGATCCTAAGTATCTTCGCTGCATTATATCTTTTTTGTATAATGTCGATAGTAAAGAAACGTGGCATATACCATCCCTTTGTAATGTCGCAGTGCCCCAAATCCAATACGAAAGCTTTGTACCCACTTGGATAGCACATCGTTGCAATAGAAACTTGCTTTCAGACAACAGACATTGTATTTAGCTTCACTTGGCCTCCACAGATTACAATAGGAAAAGAGGGCGAGCCGTAAGGCTGGCTAAGGGGGTTAGGAGGTCCCATGGTGGCTGCTCCCCACACACCTACAGGAGGAGCTGGTAGCGTGTGGTATCTATGGTGACAAGCCGACCTTTGGTTTCCTCTAGGCGGTGGTGAGCTGGTGTTAGCGTGCCACCTGAATAATAGACAGACTCGGCGCACCCTGCTCCAGCCCTACTCATTGATCACCCTGCCCTAAATCACGGGGCGCAACTCCTAACCCCACAGAGGGGCTGCCTTTAGGGACCAGGGCCTTTCATGCTAACTCCTAGCTCCGGATACTGGAGGTTTGTGGACTGGATTCACACAAACACGATCCAACCACAAAGCCAGCTAGAATTACCTCTTGAGTGGTACACATGCAGCATTTCCCTGCCATGCATTAATATAACACCACCCAATGCCTGTTCTATTCATTCATGCATAATTAATTGCCGTGTGAATGGAACGAGAAGTCGATTATGGTAAAGCGATGTAACTTCTAAATAGCGGTCTTTTATATCTACAGGTATAGTATGATTGCCATGCATGTCAGCACACCTTCAGTGGGATCAATGGCTCATAAATCGAACAGTAAATATAGTAGATCTATGCCCTTTATTGCATGTGTAACGTTGTCCGGCGGGCGCTGACTCTTACCTAACGGGAGAGTCAGGCTTCCTGCATAGGGCTAATTTGTCAGGTGGCTGGAATTGTAAGACATAAATTTTTTATGTCAATTTCCTCTTAAGGATGGCTTCCTAAGACATATTTGTTGCCATTTTGTGAGAAACCTTTCATACTGGGGCCCAGATTATTTGGTTCTTGCAAATCTGTTAGCCTTCACATCAAGTTTAGCTGCCACGGTCGGCCATGATGGAAGTGGTTTCAGGTCTCACAACAGAGGTGTTATTCATGAAATAATGTTATCCATAAGAATCTGCTTGGTGAGTGGAGATTGACTTCCTGTCTGGCAGAAAATGCACCTGCTTATGGCTACCTGTTGCAGCCCACACAGCATGTGCCAAACCTTGGAAAAAGGTGTGATCTAAAAGTTTCCAACAAAAGACGCTCTTCCCACTCACAGACAGCAAAACTAAGGTGGTACTCTTGTCAATATTATAAGCTGATTGTTGGGGATTTGTTTCTGTCAAATGTTATTCTTAGAAACTTGCTGTTTCTAGAGCACCTGCAAGTTTTAGCTAGGGCAGTCCCAGCGACTCAGTCCTTAACTGAGTCGCGCACAGTGACTAGTGTAACGGGACATAGATTGTATAGCAATTGCATTGGTGTCCCTTGGCCGCTTACATGCTGCGTCCTAAGTGTCTTGGCTTCCTCCAAGTTTGGATATAAGGCTTCCCTTATGAGTATATGGTCAATTGCACTGAGATGGGGACAAACCCATTTTTCACCATGGGAAGGGGGTAAATGTGACTAAAGATATAACATTTTGGATATTTTTCATTTCCATTAGGTGGGTAAGGTCAGGATCTTGCTTGGAAACTATGGTTTTGCCCATGTACCATTAATATTTAAAGCAGCAGACTACAAAATATAAGCTTTTTATGGGGTATTTCAAACGTTTTTTCATAGTGCTCCCACTGGTATGGGGCAAAGTAAAGAGAAAATGCATTGGAATCTTTTTATATTTTCACTAGCCCCCAATATTTAGCATTATATATAATCAATTCAAGAACTATTCCACTTATCTGCCTGGAGTTATTGCTAAAAACCTTGTGGTGTAGGTAAAATGGAACCATACATGCCTCATTTATTAATACATGATAGTGGGGAGAAATAAATCATATTTATCAAATGCAAAAAAAAAATAATTAGAAAGCCGTAGGTGTCAACTATCAGTCATTAGGTAAAGAATTTTAGATTCATTAACATTACACCTCAGTATTGCCCTATTTGAAATTGCAATGTGATTTGGTGTAGTTTTAGAGGAACCATACATGCCACATAAAGTGAATCCTCCGGTGCTTAGTTATGGGATTTCCTAGAGATGCATTGTCATAAAGATTAACCACTTATGCACCTATCTACATGTAAATATTACAGTCCCATTATACAACTCAATGGAAATCTATGACAGTTTTTCCATGTCAGGAACCGTATGTGCCACATAGAACCATATGTGCCACAATATGTATTATGCCTGAAATATCATGAATTAAGAAGTCTTGTTGTTATGACAGATTGCTATTATAAAAGGATAATGCCCAGCATCATGCAAAAATGATATCATATGAATCTGTTCACTTGATGGTGGAAAAATTAACTCTCCAAAAATGAGCCTATTTGGACCGGAATCCCACAGGAACTAATGCTAAATAATGGAATTGACTCCAAAATTGGCAATTATGATATAAGTGTTCCCAAATTTCAGGTTAGGTGCCTTTGTGCGCCAGTATTTTGGACACACAATTTCAAAACAATCCAAGCAGTTTAATTTTTACTGATTAGTGAGCCCTGTGTGACCTTAACTCAGAGCAATTGACCATATATACATGTAAATAAACCACAGCTCTATCTAAAGTTTGCATAGCTTGATGCAGCTCCATAGTCCTTAAGGCAAATGGACGATTAGGATCCACTATGACTTGCCCCTCCCCCTCCCTCCCTTGACAGCTATACTTGGTTCTGAACCAGAGACCCATTCACAGTGAGGACACATACTAGGGTAACTGCAGTTACCCGATCCAACATGGCAGATGTTGTCTGACCCATAGTGAAATAAAAGGGGAAATTTCATGACATTCACTTGGATTTGTATGTTGTAGAGTTACATAGCTGTTGCTCATAAAATTCCCAGTACTCTGAACTAATAACTGTAGGTTGACATGTCCTAGAACAGCAGTAAATAGTGCTGTGAGATTTGGGTGTACTAGAATAACTGAGCTGGTCAACAATAACAAGTACTAGGGTAACTACAACAGGGGTACTATGGTAACTGTACTCTAGTAGAAGGGATATAAACAACTTCGATCACTAAGAAAAAGTTGTTGTAGAGTTACATAGCTGTTGCTCATAAGATTCCCAGTACTCTGAACTAATAACTGTAGGTTGACATGTCCTAGAACAGCAGTAAATAGTGCTGTGAGATTTGGGTGTACTAGAATAACTGAGCTGGTCAACAATAACAAGTACTAGGGTAACTACAACAGGGGTACTATGGTAACTGTACTCTAGTAGAAGGGATATAAACAACTTCGATCACTAAGAAAAAGATAGTTAGGCCAAATGTCTAACATATTCATGACGTTAATGCTATCTGAATAGTATATGATAATAAGAACTACAGAATCCAAATAGAATGGCCATAAATGAGAAAAGCAGTTCATCATAGGGACCATCTGCACAGAAAAAAATAATGTTCAAAATCTTAGTCAGATGTAAGTCAAAAGGGCTAACTTTCTAACAATACCTAGTCAAAAGCATGTGCCTAAGTGTCCAAGTTTTTCTTAGTCAAATATGACTAACCATTAGTCAAAGTGCCCAACTTGCCTTGGCTTGCCTGATTTTGACTAAGATTCCTCAGTGGTTTTGACTAAGTATGCAATCTAATAATGGTGAGTGTAAGCTCTGTATAGGATCCACATCCCACAAATAATTATCTCATCAATTAGGAAGCATACGTGTGAGCCCCAGTGTCAATTATTCTGGGTTTCCCACAAAGAAGCAGATACATCTGTGGATATTTTACTTATCTAGATTCCCACAGAAAAGGTGTAATTATCTGTCTACCTAGTTTATTTAACAAATCATTAAACTATTTGACATATTTTGCCAAGCTTGATGTTATATTGAATTGTAAAAGCCTCAAAATTATACAGCGCTTGAAAATCACCATCATTTTGACATCCATCAAATAGTTTATGGTACACAGCCACCAGAAAAAAATCCTGTTTCAAAACCACACTGCCACCTGGTGTGTAAAGGCAATACTATGCCAATATAGCTTAGTCAAAGTCACTAAGAGATCTTAGTCAAAGTGACTATGTGACAGTGACTAAGATAAGTTAGCTTGCCTGAAACTCCCAGTAGATACCTTATACAAGATTGTGGTTGGAGAGAGAAACTGATTTGGGTAGTCAATGTGACTAAAATAAACTAGACATTGTTAGTCATACATTAGTCATATGTACTAACTAAGATTATTTGGGCGTTTTGACTAAGTTAAGTTAGACTGACTAACATGGATTTTTTTCTGTGTGTCAGGTACTAGGGTAACTACAAAGTACTGGGATGGTGTTCCCTGTACTAGAAAGTACAAGTAATTGTACTATAATTGCCCTAGGCCCCTAAATTCAACATGCCAGGTGACATGGGCATTTCTTGAGTTCAACATGCGACATTGGCATACAAGTGACATGTGACACAACGTTTTCATTCTCTAGGGCCCATAATCCAACTACAGGTATCCCAGCATGCCTTGTCTCTAGAAGAAGTCCCTGTTATAACACTATGAGCCTAGAAAGACAATGGGATTAGTTAGATTCAGCAATAATATTTTTCTAGCCTAGAATTTGCAACAAAAAAAAATCTAATAATTTACTATAGAAAAGACGGGCTAATTTAGAATTTGGGCCACTTTCGGCAGGGGGAGGCCATACTCATGCAGAAATCCATGCCCCCCCCACCTTCCCTCTTTTTAGACAATGACCACTCCCTTACCATGACCCCTGGTGGGAGGGTAATGATTTTCCCTGGCAGAAAATATGTGAATGAGCCTGAATGTGTAGGATTTCTAACCCGTCATGGTGGCATTCAAACATATCCCTCTGCCCTGAGCAAAATAAATCTGCAACTGAAAAGCCCACAAGATTACTCTATATCCGGAAGGGATGTGAATATGTGTACCTTCCAGCTCCCAAGGGGAGGGGACAAAAAACTTTGCTGTGCCAACTGAATAGACAGAATAAAGGATTAGTTACCCTAGTACACTTTCAACCAGGCACCCAATCGCAAGCACTTTTTTATTGTGGCTCCTAGAACACATTCCATGTGTGTGAGGGGTGATAGGTAGGTGGTGCTGGTAATAGTCGGTGCGTTCGGAGTACGGCCAAGGGATCAATGCTGGTTTGTAAGGCCACCCCCTATTGGTCTACCCCATGTGGGTCAATGTTGATCCCTGAGTCAACTTACTACCCTCCCAAGCATAGTAAGGGACTGGTACCTAGCCAGACCTGGCTGGGTGGGAAGGGGGTGGAGGGAACAAGCTAAGGTAGTGTAGTTAGCGTTCGAGGTCACCCCATCCCAGCATGCACTGCATATTGATCGAAAACCGCTGCCCGAACGCCTCGAGTTGGAGGAGTGGTCTGGTGGTCTCACTCGGTGCGTTCGGGCAGCGGTTTTCAAAGGATATCTATTGCATTATGGGTAGGGGTGACCTCGAACACTAACTACACAACCTTAGCTTGTTCCCTCCACCCCCTTCCACCCCAGCCAGGTCTGGCTAGGTACCAGTCCCTAACTATGCTTGGAAGTGTAGTAAGTTGACTCAGGGATAAACATTGACCCACATGGGGAGGACCAATAGGGGGTGGCCTTACAAACCAGCATTGATCCCTCGGCCATACCACGAACGCACCGACTGAGGCCTGCCGCCGGTGGTGGTGGTCTGCAGACGTTTTTTTGTGGTGTCCAGAACGCATTCCAGGTGTGTGAGGGGTGGTAGGTAGTTGGTGGTGGCTTCGTAAGGTCTGGAGGCGCTGGTGTGGCGTGCAGAACGCATGACAAGTGGCACAAGTGTTTACATTAACTTACATTGACTCTATAGGGCTGACCCGGGATACAATGTCAACTAATGAGATGCCTCCCTCCATTCACTGCAGATTTTTTTGGGTACATTATGTAATGGCTGGTACCCACTATGTAGGTTGTTATCAGTGCTTATCTCACCAGCTCCCAGATATAGCAATGGCGGACGCACTAGGCCACAGTACTAAGCCCTATACGGCACATGGCTATTGTATTATTGACCAATGGGAGGCATCCCTGGCATATACTGTGGAGTCGGGGGCTGAAGGTGTTAGTCATAGTGGCGTCGGGGTCTAATGGCGGCCCCCAGCTGATAATGGCTATGTGAGCTATAAGGTCAGCATGATGCTCCAATGCAGCCCTATGACGATATGAACTCAGTAACTACTCACCAGAGCTGCATTCATGCATCATAATGACGAAAGGGCAAAATACACCTTGCTATAGTCATGCATAAGGTCAGCATGATGCTCCAAAAGCATTTATTTGTCATTAAAAGATCCCTCAGGTGATGTAATAGACTCAGAACATCAATACCCTTTTCCCTATTTGGCAGATAAATATCACCACAATGATCGCCAGCTCGAGATACCTTTATGTCATAGGTCACACTATGGGAGAACTCCTATATGAGGTTTTCGCCTCCCCCTACCCCCCCCCACCCCCTCCAGGCAAATCTTTTGCCAGTCCCTCACTGACATGAGCCCCCCCCCCTAAAAAAAAACATTTTTGACCTACTCCTGCCTCAAACATAGCATATTTTTTTGCCGGTCGAGCGTAAAATATATAGCTTTTAGCTGAAGGTAGTGCGCATCCATACTGTGATAAGGACACAGGTGAAGCTGGGGGTAAAATTAGCCCTAGTTGAAAAAATTCTTTTTCAAATCCAATCTTTTAGACACCCCAGATTGATACCGAACACTCCATATCCGTGCATATTATTTGAAACTACTAATACATGGTGACTGAGTGTGTGCGGTGTTTTGTGTTTCGTCGCCTTTCTGTGTTTTATTCAGTAGGGCCTATTTAAGCCTACTCACTATTTGTCAGCAATTAGTCAATATATGTCAGTACTTACTCAATATTTGTGAGCAATTAGTCAATATATGTCAGTACTTAGATATAATACACTTTGCTATCTGTCAATAAATAGCTGAGAAATAGGCATTGATTCATTGGTGCATCATGCTTTGCTTGGCATCATGTCAAGATTCAAAACAATTTTTTTTTTCAGCGGGGGTTCATAATTGGGATTTGTAGTTTTTTCATCCTGATGCTAAAGTCGACCTTAAAGTAGGCATCACGTCCAGATTAAAAAAAAAAAATTCTTCAGCAGGGGTTCATAATTCGGATTAGTAGTACATCTCATTGCGTTCGGCACATTCAATTTACCCTATTTTCAGAACCTGCTTAAGTCGACATTAAAGTAGGCATCATGTCACAAAAGTTTTTACTTCAGCGGGGGTTCATAATTCAGACTTGAAGTATGTCTCATTGCATTCGGCACGTTTGATTTGCCCTATCCTCTGTATCATTCTGTCATTAATACCTCATTAATATCCCCAGCTAAACCAAAGGGGTCAGAATGGTATTGTAGTCTAATGTTAAGGGGCTTACTCTGTGAGAAAGCCCCCTACACTATAAACTCGGGAAATCAACTCTGTGAGAACGTTCCCCTAGAAAAAGACAAATGGGCCATGAAAGGAATTACAACTGCTTAATCCACTTTCATGTGTAAGACATACTGTCTTACTTTCTATTGGTACGAATGTTCTAACTTAGGGTCTCGTATAAAACAACTCATGAAATCATAAGAGACAACAATGGACTGTATTTTTGTTCACATCTCATTTTACACCACTTTATTGTACACATCTTTGTTATTTCACCATTATTTGCTGTGATAAGCATGGATGTATATAATGCATTTTCTACATATTTGTAATCGAAGATCATCTATGAGATTACAAATAAACAATTAAAAAAAAAAGACAAAGGTTCACAAGAATTGGT
Source organism: Acholoe squamosa (assembly GCA_949317995.1). Lineage (NCBI taxonomy): Eukaryota > Metazoa > Annelida > Polychaeta > Phyllodocida > Polynoidae > Acholoe > Acholoe squamosa. Next base: position 79,639,952 of record OX439035.1, on the reverse strand, counting down.
CTATCTGAGGATTATCCACGTGAGATAACCCTCAGTCAGACCGATGCTATTTCCCCTTGGTTGACATGAAATATAATCACAGTTATCTGGTCAATAAGGATGGTGCAATTAGCTGCGACATACTGGGGAATGCATTGAAATTTTGCTATATTAAACTTGAGATACATCTCATATGACTTTACCTGCTATAGTCACAGATTACTGACCATGTTAGTCATTATAGTCTAGCTATGGCCATCCAATAGATTAGCTGTATTTTGGCTATCAGCTATATAGTCAGTGTGACTACTGAATTTAAGGCATCAATGTACATCTTAGTCACAGTTACTAACTTATAGACACTTAGCCACAAGGAGGGAGTTGCCATTGTAGGTAACCAGTTGCCACTTGTGGTTGCCAGCTCCCTATTGTTCTGGCCACTTGTAGCCCAAAGTTGTCTGTAGCACTAATTGGCAGTTGGAGAATTTTTTCCTCTTGCTAATTGTGGACCTGTTGCCAAATGCAAGATATCTATAATGAATTGCCTGTTGCCTTCTGCCAGTAGTTAAGGGTAAAAGCAACTAATAAAAGGTTACAAGAAACATTAGATTAGCAATTGGCAAACCTCAAACTAGGAATGAGCGGCCCTAGTTAGCTAGCAACAGGTTGCATTCATGGGTTGCCAGTCATAAGTTACCTATTGCTAGCTATGGATTGACAGTTACCATGGAAGGCTGTTGTTACTTGTTGCCAATTGCCACTTGTGTATTGCTACTTAGCTAATTAGCAGTTACCAATTTCAGATTTGACAGTTGCCAATTGTCATTTGGTATTGTATATTTAATACCATCTACAAGTTATGGGTTGGCGCAATTGCCAGTGCACCATGTTGCCAGTTTGAGCCCCATTTGAGTCGACTCAGCTCTGCATCCCAGTAAAACAAGGAGCACCAGAGATTTATCTCACAGTGGGAAAGTAGGCAGGGGGCAGTGACAAAACGTGGAGACAGAAATGTCAACACATGGGCATCTATGGGCTCTGTATATTTATCCTGAAACCTGTATAGCCCCATGGTACTTGTTACTTGATTGACTAGACGTCAATCAAGTATTTACTTCTATCTAAACCTTAACATATTTTGCCAATACAGTGTCTCCATGAGCATTGCAAAGCTGTTACCTTATAGGACAGGGACCCTGTATAAATCTATTGTGCTGACAAGGCATATTTAAAGGGCTAACAGCAGATTATTTACACATGGGAATAGAGTATTGATGTTGTCACACCTCCAGGTAATCCTTAACCCTTTAACAGGCCACCTACATATGTACAACCATACAAAGGCCTCATTACCCTAAGGTAGGTATGATGCACTAACACTCTGTGTCCATTGAGGCACTCAACTAGTTCCGCTCTAGCCAATCTCAAAATACCACTACAAGAGTGTTGTTCAGTCCCCACTGCCACTCTTAGAACCCCCCCCCCCCCCCCCCGAACCTTCCAAACTCCCACGCCTGGCCAGGCGCCTCTCTGTAGGGAACCTTTAAACCTTGCAAATATCAGGGATGTAAAATCTCTGCGGAAACGCGGAAATCCGCGTTTTTGATGCTCAGAAAGACCATTCTTGAGATCCATGCAAATCCACTGAGAAAAGAAATTACCATTTGTAGGGGGGGGGGTCTGACTTAAAATTTCTGCCAATGTCATTCCAGATTGAGAATTGTTGGCCTCCAAATGGTATATTTCAAACATCCCTGTACAACAGTCTGCTCAAATAACATTCGAATAACTTTTGTTAAGCTTTATCCTACATAAAAAAAAAACATTAACTAGCAAGCCATATATTAGACTTCAGAGGAAATGGGTTTCGGGATTTCACACCCCTGACATATGCATCACTGACTTTTTTGCCCTTTAAGAACAGGATCACTTACACACTCTTATTATCTGATTGACCAGACATTAATGTCTAACATTGAAGCCCTGGTGAGTTATGGCCAAAGTACATGATAGTCAATCATACTTGTGCCTGTGGCACAGCCTTAGACATTTCTTCTGTGAGGTACACCTCATGAAGCTGAATTGCCTCTAGAGTCAGGAGTAAATCTTATTTACTTTAAACTTACTTACAAGTTACCTATTTGGCAGTTGCTAATTGTAATCAAAATAGGGACGGTCCAAGTTGAACCAGTAACTAGTAATCAATGTATAACCATATAGGTATCCTCTGATTAGCAATTGGCAACTGGCCATTTGTTGAATTACTCTTCCATAAATTGTCAATTTCAAAACGTTCTTAGTATTTACTAGTTATGGGCTGTCGGCTGACATGAGTATACGGCCATATTGCTTATCATTAGTTGTCAGTTGCCATATATTTCATAGTTTTGATATTTCAGAATTGTCAACGAGCAACTGGCAACAAGTGACCAGTAACTAGCTGACCTTCTATACTCTATAAATATGTCTAGCATGTATGTATATCTATCATCAGTACTATGGTTTACACATAAATACTGTTTATTTCCTGTATTATCAAATTTTGATCAACTGGTCATGATTATTCGCCAAACTTAACCAACCAAGCCCTCTCCTCATCTCTTTGGAGCTGTACTCCAGTCCCCCATTAAAATGCTAATTCTGTGTGCCATTGAAAGTGGTCGTTGGCTCAGGGACTCCCTGAGTCAAGACTGCTGGGTAGGCAGCGTCTGTCTCAAGTCACAGGAGGTCAAAATCTGAATCTCAATATAAAGTATGAAATTATCATTTTCCGATTACATAAATCACCACTAACAAATAAAACAGTTCAAACCTCACATTGAATTACGTGTTAAGAGACAAAAATTACTGCTTCTTTGTGCAAATAAGGTTTGAATGTGGGCTTTGCAAAATAGCTTATTTTCAAACTTTCCACTCCCCCATTGAAACATATGTGTGAGTCAAGTCCCTGTCTGTCTTAATTAACTTGAACAGAGTTATAAGAGTCGGGTAAAAATTTGATGGATTCAGTGCTTCTTAACAGTGAGAAAAACTAAGACGATTTTCCGGTCTATGTTAAATCCCATAAGAGGTGCGAATAGGTTCAACGTTCCCATGCTTTTGGTCTGGAGTGGTGCGAATAATTTATGAATGTTGATGAATTTGCAATCATTCAATCCGTCCACACGTCTCTATTGTCGTAAAAGGGGTCGTTATTAATTTTTTTCAATAATTCTCTGTTATGATATAGAAATATGGTACAGAAGGGCAAAAGCATATCATTTGAATCGATATGTTTGATTAAAAATGTAAAAAAATTACGTGTTCGCCCTGTCGTTAATTCGCATCACAAAGCCGTGGTCGTGCAAATTGACCCAAATAACCATGGAAATTGGGTCGGGCATGCGCAGATAGAACCAAAATCCAACATGGCGGACAGCGAGACGATTGATTTGTTGGGCTATAACAGTAAAAAGATAGGGTGTATTCGATTCAAGGAGAGGAGTTATTTGCCAATGAAACATACAGGCGATAATGGATGCATTCTTCATAGGCTTAACCATTGACAGTGATAATGCTCGAAGAAAACATGAGGTTAGTACATGTATCAGAAGGGGCCAAAAAGTAGAGATTAAGTGCCCGTTCGAGTTACTTGCATTGCAAAATGCTGTACTATATTTCCTACATATGGAGATGTCAGGTCGACCTTAATCCATCTAAAATTAAGAAGCTTTTGGTTGAGAACCCGATTCCCTGTTAATTCCTATATGAAGGGCAAGGTCTAGCAGTTGCCTCATGGACATGTGGATTGATAGAAGATAGGGGATCATGGGGCATGGGCATCATGGGGGTTGGGACCCCTGAGCCACTTGTGCTAAATAGCACAACGTCTATTCATTTTATAGCACCTCATCATCATCACCATATGTATAAGCAGTGCACATATTGGTCAATTCAAAGTGTTTCACACCTTTAAGGTCGAATCCCACATGGCGAAAAAATGCCTATAAATATCTCTGCGATTTTGAATCTGTTGCGTTTGTGGGACCTTCCCCAAATTCGCAAGGGTGATGAGTACAACTGGTTGTATAGAACACAAGGATTCTTTTGTGATTTTAGGCCAGAAAATATATAACCCACATATAAACATCAACAAAGGCAAAATACCCCAAAGAGTACATGAATAAACGCAATAATGCCCTTGTGTTCTATACACCCCAATGTAGTTATATCCTTGAAAATTTGGGGTAAGCCCCAAAATTCCAACAGATTCAAAATCGCAGAGATATTTGACCCAATTTTGGTCATGTGGGATTCGAGCTTTATTATTTTATTGGCTTGGCCAATAAAATAGTCATATAAGGGAAGTAGATGCAATGGAATGTGGCAAAATGGGTAGACTTGCCCACATAAAAGTCCTTAGCATGCACATAGGATTAGACTGAGACCAATAGCTTGGGCAAGTATAAAGTACCTGGATCTAGGGTTTGAGGTTGCTTCGTTAAAAGTTTTAAGGAGAAAAACCAGTTTCATATTTCAAATGTAACAGACATATTTCTCATGTTACAAGAGTTTTTTTAAATGCCAGGGTATGTTAAAATCATTATTCAATACAATGAGACAACTCCCATTTGTTAGGTGGAAGCTGTACATGACTGTTGTATTTGGGTGTAAAGGTAAAATACACACATTGTCTCAAGGTGATTTTTGCCTTAAAAGAAATAGCCATGTGCATGCACAAACACCTGGATGGACCAGGTATAATCCTCTAAATAGGTAGTAATTGTGTACAGTGAGACAGAACGTTCAGTGCAATTGAAAACTAAACCTAACTTGTGTAGTTTAATATGAATCATTCCTAAGAACAATGGCATTAAGCCATAGGGGTAGCTATGATATATTAGGATCTTGCTTCAATATTATCATTCTTACAGCAACCGCCATGGAGGTAGGAGTTACCCCGAGGACCCATTGAACACTAAACCTAAATTGTGTAGTTTAATAGGAATTATTCCTAAGAGCAATGGCAATTATTCCTAAGAGCAATGGCATTAAGCCATAGGGGTAGCTATGCTATATTAGGGTCTTGCCTGCATGTTATCATTCTTACAGCGACTGCCATGGAAACTGTATTAGAACTGTAACTATAAAACTGTAACTATAGAATGATAACGGACAAGTCAAGGAGTTACCCCCTCCCCCTACAATTAGACCCTGGGGATTCTATTGGTGCCGTCGACGTTTCTGTCCGACGTCTGTGTTACTTTCTGTTCGACGTCTACATTGCCTAGCAACAGGTATAGGAGGTATTTGACCATGCCTACTCCCCTAATTAGACCCTATGGATTCCATTGGTGCCATTGACATTTCTGTTTGACATCTACATTGCCTAGCAACAGGTCTAGGAGGTATTTGACCATGCCTACTCCCCCTTATTAGACCCTGGGGATTCCATTGGTGCCGTTGACATTTCTGTTTGACGTCTACATTGCCTAGCAACAGGTATAGGAGGTATTTGACCATGCCTACCCCCCCCCTAATTAGACATTGGGGATTCCATTGGTGTCGTTGACATTTCTGTTCGATGTCTACATTGCCTAGCCGACAGATCTAGAAGGTATTTGACCATGCCTACTCCCCTAATTAGACCCTATGGATTCCACTTTTGCCATTGACATTTCTGTTTGACATCAACATTGCCTAGCAACAGGTCTAGGAGGTATTTGACCATGCCTACTCCCCCTAATTAAACCCTGGGGATTCCATTGGTGTCGTTGACATTTCTGTTTGACGTCTGCATTGCCTAGCAACAGGTATAGGAGGTATTTTACCATGCCTACCCCCCCTAATTAGACATTGGGGATTCCATTGGTGCTGTTGACATTTCTGTTTGACGTCTGCATTGCCTAGCAACAGGTATAGGAGGTATTTTACCATGCCTACCCCCCCTAATTAGACATTGGGGATTCCATTGGTGCCAATGACATTTCTGTTCGACGTCTACATTGCCTAGCAACAGGTCTAGGGGGTGTTTGACCATGCCTACCCCCCTTAATTAGACATTGGGGTTTCCATTGGTGCTGTTGACATTTCTGTCCGACATCTACAATGTTCAAATAAAACATAATCTTAGGTTTAAACCATCAACACCAACTGACATAGATATCGTTACTCAATATATTTTGTCACTATAGTATGATCATGTTGTATAGACTATAGCTCTTTAAACAAAGAAGCTAATAAAACTTAGGGCTGTGCCCTAGCCTTAAACATTTTCGACCATGAGAGACACGGCTGTGAGACACTGGTTATATCTCTCAACCCTACAGAAGTGTGGATGAATTCAATACCACACATGGGTGGAAGGATGATGGGAAACCATGGCTATGATATATCGCTGCTGTAGTCGATGCGGTCCACTGGGAACATACACCCGCCCCCATTCGCCAGGTTGTAAATCATTCGACTGCGATGAGTGAGATATACACCTCGTTTGGTCAGTGTAGCTAGCACAGCCACCACATGTGTGACAGCCTGCGGGGAATATATTGAATACAGTGACCAACTCATTACATTGGGAGCCTGGTATGAAATTTATATGTGCCCATTTTATGAAGTGTCATCCAGGCCAGAACATGTAACAGCAGCCCAGGTATTCTAGGATCAATAAAGTAATAAATATTAATCATTAAATTTGAAGTCAATTGTTGTACTGGCTGTGGTGTATGATGGCTCAATATTTAACTCGAAAGGGTTATAAGAGCTAGGGTGAAAATGCAGTTTTTAAGACACTACTAACAGTTAGAAAAGTGAAGAAATGCTAAACCCCATAGGAGGTGCAAATGGGATCAACATTCCGGCCCTTTTGGGCAAAGGTGGTGAAGAAAAATTGATGAATGTTGATGAATAAAAGATGGCTCGAATTTTATCTCACCTCGTGCCTTCCTTGCGGCCGACACTCAAGGGCGAGAGGTCCCGCGGGTTGTATCCACACAGAAGTGAGATCACCCTTGTGGCTTTGCTTGCCCGGACCCTAGTCTAATGGGGAGGGGGGATGATGGTGACCGCATCTATGGGAAGATAGAAAGCACGCCCCTACACTTTTACCGAGGCAATGGTTCTTTAACATCCGTCACTACATAGGCAGTGAGAGATGGACAGGCCTGTTTTAAGTCATTTGTCTGTCATGACCGCCGAGAGACTTTCCAGCACAGCCTAGCCAGAGCAGGGAGGAACTCAACTGACACCTTACGGCGACGTTTGGAACCACCACTTTGCCCCGGCCGGGCTGGGAACCGAACCCACAACCTTACGGCCTGTGAGCGGATGCGCTACCAACTGCGCCACGCCTGCTGATCATATATATTTTAGAAAGCCACAAATAAAGTGTGAAGAAACGTAGAACATAACACTAACATTGTATCATCAGTTTTTGTTCTCCATTTGAGCATTCCATAATGTTGTGGCATGTTAGGGAATGAACAGAAATCATAACATCATCTACACAGAGTTTGAATATATCTTTTTCAGTCATCTAAAGTCACCTAGATTCTCAAAAATAGAGAAATTGTCTAGTAGTGTCACCTAGTGTTAATTCCAGGAATCATTTAAAGACACAACACCAGGTGGCAGCAGCGCTATACTATACTTGGCTGGTTCCGCTGCCCTACCTAACGGATAAGGACAGGTAGCTACCAGCGGACCTTGTGACGTCACGAGCTCTCCTAGAGCTTGTGACGTCACAGAATATCATTATCATAAATTATAATTTGCATATCACTCTCCAAGCATTGGCAAAGTACAAAGCCTTGGTATAGGAGAGTGCGTCACTCTCCTATACCAAGTCTTTGTACTTTGCCAATGCTTGGAGCTGACCTATATTGCTAACCACCTGCGGGCTTATCTCATCGATCCCGCAGCGGGACCAGCGAATATACTATACAAGGAAGCTTTTTATAATGCTGCACAACTGAATAAGACATGCCTTATACACTGGAGATTATGGTGATTCTGATTGATTTGGAGTGCATCAACCTGTGTATTGGTTGGATAGGCCCTTATTTAAGACCTGTTGACATGATGGAGGGCTTAACTCACCAAGAGAAGTTATTGGCCTATGAGGAGAATGAGTGATAATGGTGTATTTGCCCATAGGCTTAAGCATTGAGAAACTATACTATGCTCACTAAACGAAGTTGGTTAGATTTTGCTTTAGATGGGACATAAAAGAAGAGATTAGATGCCCTTTTGGGTTACCTGCATTGCACAATGCTATTCTATATTCATTTTTTTCAGGAAGCATTTACATGTCAAAAATGGCCAAATATTGGTGCTTTGAGATAAAAAAAAAAAGTTAAACTTATATATTTCTGATAATAGACGTAAAATGGGACAGCATGTTTGACATTGTTTTCTACTTCACCATGGGACTGGAGATGGTTCTGGTGATATGGACTGATAAGAGCTGATACAATGGGTAAATGCAATGGAGACGGGCATTATCCAGGGACAAGGTACCAACCGTGACATGTCTCACCATTGTGTTTTACAACTTTTGGCAGACCCAGTGAAATTCCGAATGTTGGACCTACTGGGTATGGGTCTACCTTCCTGTAGATACGTGTTTTCTGCGTATTGCAGTATTGCCATTAGGACCCCCGTTATCAAAGGATTTGGATAAATGCGGCGCGATTACTCTCATCAAGATGATAACCGACGACGTTGGCATTGTTTAGCACTACATGTATACATGTATATGTATGGATGGTTTTCTTTCCCAAGATGACACATAGATGTGTCTTAGTCCAATGGGACATGTTTCTCGTCACCGTTCTTTGAACGATATTCATGCACATTGATCATATTTGTCAATAACCTTATTAACATGTGCCACTTAATAAACCATACTAACCAACCATTGTCTTTTAATCAAATGCTAACAGCTTTGGGATGGATTCCGTGTTGCAGTGCAACCGAAGGTATAGTGATGAAAATAATAATCAACTCACTTTTCAAATTTCGATTCACAACTTATTTTTCATTCTGTGGTTACGCTGTTCTCTCCCAAGAAGACATCATAATGTCTATAGCTATCTTCTCTGTTTGGCCTTACTTTATGTATTGCTTGTCATAAATACAGAAACATGTCAATAGTAAGCAAGCTTTTATCTCTCTTTCGCAATCGTGCTGCTTTTTTTTCTTTTGCTGCAGCAAGAATCGCACCCAGACATCCCTCATGTTGACATCTGTACATCTCAATTATCTCTTCTATCTTCTTATATTCCTCTTTTTACCTTTCTAGTGACACTTTTTCGTACCTGTAGCCTACACGTGCATACATGTATGAGCGTTTCCGACTTGTGCACCTGTTTTAAATGTTCAAGTATGGTACTTTCACAACCAACTGATGAGTACTGTACGCTGTGCGCTGAACCATTTTGCATATACAATGTAGTACCTGAGTGATATATTCCCATATGACATTGAGATAACCAGGAGGATATGTCGCTATGTATCATGATTACACAAGTCATATTTCCCAGATAAACACTAATTATATTGGAATAACAATTGGAATAGCACATGGTACTAGATACTTTTGCAAACTTCAAGCAACCCCCCGTACATGGACCCAACGATAATACCACGCCATTACGTGGCCTTCAACTATTAATAGGGTTTCATAGTTTGCCTTTGCATAAAACAATTTACTTTTTGACTTAAAACTATGAAGAAGGGAAAGGTAAGACTCATGTGTTTTGTACGCGAGTTGCAACACCAAATCATGAAGTGTCATTCTTGTGTAAATATTATACTGATTTACGGCGTGGTACGAACTACCACAGTTCTCCACACCAAGTTTCATGAGCCTTGGTTTATTTTCAAGTACTGGAACATCTATGATAGATATCATTTCTATGCTTTTCAATATAGTATTGATGTTGTCATTGTGTGTTTGAATTTGGTGACTGTGTTTTTTTTAAATATCAATGTATACAAGTTAGATTAAATCCACCTCTTGCAGTGTATCCATGGTGTACGCACTGTGTGTTTGTATTTTTTTTTATCCCCTTTTACCCTTTCAAAATTAGGAGCAACCCTAAAACATTTGTAAAAATGGACTTTTTGTATGGCTAGACTATCACTTTATTCCCGTGTACTACCGGTGATTATGGAGTATTTTAGGTCCCGAAAATGAAGCCAAACTAAATGAAGCCATTGAACACATGACTCGGCCATGTGATATTTTACATCGTCGTCATAACATTAGTAGTCAAGCATGTTCCAATCAATATGCCTATTTTAGATGGAGTATGTAAATACAGGGCATGCCATGCCATCACTTCTGGAGCGGACTGTATAATTGACGAGCAAAGCCTACCAATGTGCTCTATATGGCCATCGCACTACACTATCAGCACGGTACATTATGTAGGGAATGGCTAATCACTCTTGGCCCTGAGCTGTTGTGTTTGCCTCTAGCCTCGTGTGGCTGAGTGTCCATGAGTGGTATATTATCAATAATAGAGGTGTTAATGCATTAGGCTACATAACTGAGTGGTATTTATGTGTCTAATCAATAGATTATGCCCTTTTGAAAACGCTCAGCATTTAATGTGGCAGAAACTATACAATGAGGGTGCAGCTAATCTGTGGTATACCACCATTCGGACACATTTAAGGTAACAAGAAGCAAAAAAACGATATAAGATGTTTGTTGAGAAATACGAGAAGCTGTTTTACAAAAAGATGTGAGGAGTCGCCGTTTATATTAGGACACCCCGATAATCAGAATGCCCTATAATCATACACTTGAACAACCATATTGAGGTGATCTGTTTCAAAGGAATGTCCATGAATATCACCAACCCCAGTTTAGGCTCGGTAGAATAGACTAGAATAACCATAATGTCGGTTCTCTTTTACAATAGTGAGATTATTGAAAGAAAAATCACGGTAAACAGATTTTTTAATGTGTAAGTAGTACATAGGAGAGGTAGCTTTGCTGCAGGCGGTCATTCACGCAGGCGTATAATATGCCGGTGTTGATTGCCCAGCCGGAGCATGTACAGTGCACAATCACAATCAAATGAGAATAAAACACGGTCAGGTGTTCCTCTCTCCAAAGCATATTTCTGGTAGGGTCTCTAAGCGTTCAATATCACATTGTATAAGTTATGAACATAAGCCTGAGACACTATCCCAGAATAGGCGTTTGCGTCGTTGGCCAGCTAATGGTTCGTCTAGGAAATGATTATTTTGTGGCCATATTAGAGTAGGGTACATAAAAGAACTGGAAGGCTGATACTAAACACCAGCCTTCAGATCTTGAGTGGCTTGCATTGACCCAGAGAAAAGCTCTCAGGCTGGATATTTGCTTCTTATCGATCCAAGGACTTTGGACACCAATCGTTCACTAAGGACGCCGCCACCCCCAGCAGCCAATGGGAGCGGCTAAGTAAATGTTGGCCCCTGTATACTATAGAGGCTGCTGCCGTTCTAACCAGCGTCCCTAAGCAGGTAACCCTTGACAACTGGTGAGGACGTGGGTGGGGGTCAGAACTGGAAGGTATCGGGGAGTGGAAGGAAGGGGGTAGCCTACTTCCGCACTTACCCTCTAATGTACCCCCGCCTTTACTCAATGGTCTCTGTTACAACCCCCACTCAGAGCCTCCCGTGTGGGGTTGCTAGTATACACCACCCCATTGTTTTGGATAAACATCTGGCACTTGTTGACGCAGACAGCTTTAGACTGGAGTACAACTAGATGTAACTAGAGAAGTCTACAGCCTTGACTTTTCTTGTGTAATTGATGCATCTATATACCTAATGGATAAAAGAGTAAAGCGTCTTATTTGCAGAGTGTTCGATGCAGTAATTAACCCAGCAGACCTCGCCGCTCAATCTTTATTCAGAACCAACAGGCCGACTTATTAGTTTCCAGTCAACCTATAGAGAGACTTCTAATACATGTACTATTAAATATATAGGACCGTGTGATAATTTAGGCTCGTTTTCTTTTAGAAAGCAATCTTGTGATAGTAATTCATTGTCCTTTTCAACGTCCCGTCCACAGGTAACCTGTAAAGAAATAAAAAGAACCACAGACATATGAAATTTGATTGTTAACAGTCATAGCCAAAAGGAATTTGGCCTGCTACAGTGCACATATATGTGAATCAAAGTCACTTGACTTCAAATACCGATGGATAAGTACACAACACAAATCCTAATGTTATTTATTAGCAAAGGCTATTTTCACATATTTTATTAACAGGGAACGCCTGGCAGAGCCATGGAAACTATTACATATAACACACGATTGATTCCAGTACAATGATTAATTTTTTAGCGGCCTTGAATCGATATACCCTGATGGTATCGTTTTAGAGGTAGATGGGACTGCGAGGGGTTCTGTGCCGGCCAGGCATAATGGGCGTGGTAATGGCTGATTGAAGGAGCTGGTGAGCTAGGTAGAGGGGATGGGGGTCCCCTAACGAACATTGACCTACACTGTATGGGGCATTGATTGCTGTTAGGAACACTGCCTCCCCATACCTACACACCCTCAGTATAGACTACCCTCACCCCCTCACTTTCTCTCCCACGTCGATGAAGCACGCCGCTGGTGTCCTAGAGACGCAGTCTTCCTCCCATCTCCCCGTGCGGTACCAGCTGCAGTAATTATGGCAACTATTGTTCCCCATCAGTTCTAGGAATCAGTCCTACACTATACTTTGGTATAGTGCTACGCATGATAGCACCCATTGAGAGCTGTTTACGTTCTAAAAAAAATCACCCTAGATCTAATACTCTTCCTTCATAACATAGACTGACTTACGATTTAACCACAAAAACTTTTTAGCAGTGGACTGTAGCGTAAAAACACCCATATTCTGCCTAAATTTGCATTAAATATACTGCAGATTCACTATTTCTAATCTAACCCTTTAAACCATCGATAAACACTCTGAGAAATGCCCTCCTGTTATCTTATCCAAAGCAGCGTGCGTACTGTGTTTATACTTATTGGCATTATTTTCAACATGGTAATTGACCAGTGCTCCTGCAGTGTTCTCTTCCAACCGGAATTGTGTATGACTTCCGGTTTGCCGCGGGATTTCCCTCATTGAAGCCATAAAGCTTCCTAGGTAGAACAATCTAGTGTAGTTATAACTGGGAGCTGCTCCATTCGGATTGCACCCTATCAAGGGTTTAAACTAACACATTTCTGTCTCAGTACCGATTTAAAGTGAATGAGATTCGTTTTACGGTTGCATAAAGGATATATCCTATCGAAGCCTTGAAACAAAAGGAAATGTATTTGTCTAATTGTTCGTTAGATAACCAGCTATTGAAGTCGACCTCCGGCTGTCCTATTTGCTTTCTCATCGTAAAATCGTTTTGCTTATTTCCGTAGACATATACTCAATGGTTTAAAGGATAAATGTTCATGTAAATGTCTCTGTGTGATTGCCCCAGCTGATTGTCTCCGAGTGCAATATTTTATGCTTAAAAGCAATTTGTTCTCCACTTGAGGTGACTGTTTATGAGCAGTTTGTACAATAACATGCTTCGTGGTATGCAATAGCGACCATGTATGCAACGTTGTGCTGCAGTGTTCAACCTTAGTTACTGTATAAAATATGAAACACTGTCTGATTAGGAGGTCATTACACGATATGTTACTATAGCTCACATCCACTATGAGTTGAAACCCTCCAAATCATAAAGGGCGGTTAGTGCAAATGTCATAGGGTAGGGTAACCTAAAGGCGCCCCCCCCCCCATACTTTGAGACGTCCACCCCATGAAATAACCATGACATTTGGCTTTCTGCTGAAACAACATTACCAACTGATTGATTTAATGCTTATCAACGAATTAGCAATGTTGGTTCAGGGGTAAATCAATATTTATGGCTAATTTGTGGGGTGGACGTCTCAAGGTATATGGACGCCCTTAGGTTAACCTACCCTACTAATGATTTGTACGATTGGCCCTTATGTCATCATCATATAGGAATTAAGGAGGGTTGTCATAATAACATAATATTTAATATGTACTAATGCAGGTTATTGTTTAGCTGTATCTACAACATCGACTATTTGAGGGTCTTTAGTCGTAACATATTCTGCAGTGACCTCCTAAATGCCATTTTGTGAGGTGGCTAGACCTAAAACTAGGCCTATATACAGACAACAGACCTGTACTTTAACATGTACATGTAGAATCGACAACGTACCATTTGCTAGGGCCCCAGTAACTACGCTGCTATTGAGCAGCCTGATTTCAGAACGTGCATTTATGCTGGCACTGATGTTAATCCAAGAAAACATGCTTTTGCATTCTTCAGCTCCTGAGATAATAACCAAGTCTGTTTTCAGTTACACAGTACGTCCAGTTCTCAAAGTCTATTATCTGTGGATATTATTGAATAGGACTTTGTTGGGAATAGCCAGCAATCTGGTGCAGTTCCATTGAGAAGTAAATTTATGACAACTAACAGATTGCATAACATTGTCAGTTAACTCAAAATTTGTGCCACTCTCACATACCAACCAACTGAGCTTAGCCCACTGCTGGCTCTCACATATTGCATAGATTTTGCTTGGAGAGTTAATTTTGCTGCGTTCCACCAGGGGTCCCCTCTGGATGACATTGACAGGACGGACGATTCCCGCCTGGAGATGGAGTATGGAGAGTGTGAACGGCCCTTCACCCCCTTCGAGGAACACGAGGCATGTTGGAGGTTAGACTGTCGAGGGTCCATGGGAGAGACAGCCATGCACCTCCTGTGCCTACAAAACTCCCCTACCCATGCCGAAATTGCCAAACTCCTCCTAAAGATGTACCCTAAAATGGCCCTGGACATATATGAAGGAGATGAATATTATGGTAAGATACAGTGTATGGTAGTGTATCTGTATGTTCCTGTAAAAAGTCAAATTATATAAAGCACTCAGTATCAGTAGTCAAGGATTTGATTAGAAACTATCATGCTGAATTAATCTGTCTTTATGGCATTGCCACACAAAAGGGTTTGGTAATAATCGAAAGAAATATGATCATCTGAGACTGACTTCATTCACCGTTTTGCAAGTGATGCAGTTAACAATTTGTAATCCATATGGGAATAAGTCAGACCACTCTATATTGGGAATGCCAAATGTGTTTCTAACGAAAACTATAGGTGAGACAGCGTTACACCTGGCCATCTCTAACGGCGACCAGGCCTTAGTCAGGATACTGGTAGAAAATGGGGCTGATGTCAACCAAAGAGCCACGGGAAGATTCTTCCTGCCTGAGGACCAGAAGAAGATTAAGAAAGCAAAGGTCACTAACTATGAAGGTGTGTAGGCTATGTTTGTTATTTTGTGGTCTAAATTGCATTGCATTGGTGCTATCTAGTCGCATGAAGATAGTATACACCAATGTCAAATTGATGGAATGACGTTTGTCAGCCATTTTGGTCTGGATTTTTCCTAGTGCACTTCAATTGCTTATATAGATCAGTCATATCATTCATTAACTGTGAACAGAAGTGACAGAATGTGCACAAGTCTTTGATTTGCAATTTTTCGTACCTTTCACATGGTGCAGACATATTAAATCATGAAAAACAGAAATGATGCAACTTCTAACCAATATATCTTTTCCACCATATCAGGTTTTGCTTACTATGGGGAATACCCATTAGCATTCGCCGCCTGCTTTGGTCACGAGGAAATCTACGACTACCTCATAGACCATGGAGCCGACCCTAATGTACAAGACTCATTTGGAAACACAGTGCTTCATATGTTGGTCATAAACAACAAGCTTGTAAGTCTTAAGCATTGATACTGAACAATGAAATATAATTGTGTCCTCCAATAAGATTTTTAAATATACTGTGGTACCATTTCTTTACCCTGTTGTATTAATGAGTTAGAGATGAAGCAGATACCATGTTATGTTGTGCTAGCTGTAGCGCGTTTTGTTGGGAAATCGCTCTGACGTATTACATGTATATCTGTGCATTTACAGAACATGTTCAACTATGCTGTAAAGCATCACTCTAAACGAGCAACAATGGACATCCAAAATGGCGCCACCCTAACGCCACTGACACTAGCGAGTAAGCTAGGTCGGCACCTCATCTTCAAAGATATCATCGAGTTGCAAAGCTTCGTAAGTTATCAATTTTCTTCCCTTTTTCCATACAGGCGGAGGTCAACGTGTGTATACAATATCACTATGAATATAACATGTACATACACTGCATATATTGCTTAAGCTCATGCCAAGGATGGTGTTCGTTCAATAGAAAAATGTGTCATTATTATCAATTGAACACTATTGTTGTACTTCCGATAACATATACTAATGTTATTTTATTGCAATCAGTCCTAACAACCTATCAATGCAGTTGAATTCCCAAGGATGAATCAGGCAATGATATTATCAATATATGGCTGGTATCAAATGGCAGTCCCACTAGTGACCCCAGTAGTCGTTTATACATAAATTAAAGTTTCCTTCTTTCTTACCAACATACATTTAAGCATAACTTTAACGAGTGTTAAATTAATCCCAACAGGAAGTATGGCGGTACAGCAACATTACGTGTTCCTGTTATCCTCTGGCGCCGTTAGATACCATAGGGGTCGGTGGAGGAACAAGTAAGTGATAGACAGTCTAAATGAATGAAATTATAGTTTAAAGTGATCTTCATCTATGGCTTCGCCCAGGAACCCAGAAATTGAATAAATTGACCCAAAGCGTTTTAATCAATTTCACAATTTTTATAATGATGCCTATCCTGTCGTGCAGCCGGAACCATATATACTGCTTTATTCATTTTCTTTTGTATTATGTTACGTGTGATAGGGCATGTAAGGTGAACATATCGAAATATCAATGACAATCAGAAATTATCATTTCTTTTCTAAATCACAAATCAAATAAGAATCAGTTTTAGTCTATTGACACCACATCATTGCTGAATACCATTGTATCCTCGTCTTAGATTGGAGCTCTGTCCTTATCTACATGACGGATGGTAAGACGGACGAACATCTAGAGATGTTGGAAGGCGGTGTAATAAAACAACTTCTCGACGAAAAATGGAAAACCTTTGCACAAGTACGTATTTCGTGTTCACATCTCGTCATGGAAAAACTAAGCTGGCAGTATTACAGCGTTACATTTTGTATCACTATCAATGCTGGAACAAAGCCTGCATAACCCTTGCAGTAACACAAGCAGCGTCCATTGATCACCCGATCATCTTCTACCCATACCGAGAATCGCTCAAAAAAATAGACCATTTCCCTACTCTAAGTACACCCTACTGTTTGTTCTATAATGCAATACTTGGTCAGGGTCCTGGAGAATGTGTACCTTAAAGTAGAGAAAATTACGTTGTTCAGGTCCTAACCTAGACGGGCACTTCTCTTTTATTCTGATATTTCAAACTGATCAGAACAAGCTGAAAAATAAATAATTAGAATGGTCGATTATGTTTTCTAACACTGAGACAATTCATATTAATCACATTGTTTGAGGGAAACCCACAGCCACGGCGTTGTCACCTCTTCCTTGGGCCTGGTTCTATTATAAATAAGGGTCGTACACGTGCATTCTCTTGGCGCTACTGTGTCCAGCAGACCTACAGGGTTTTCTTACGTTCCCTCAATCAAACTACTGCATATACCTACAATAGTCTGAGCCGCTAGGTTTAGTATGGGAGGAACAATTTCAATTGTACTACTTGAGAAAAAATACCATAGAATAATGCACTAATTCAATGCTGGTTAATAACAGCTATATGATAATTGAAAATATACAGAATGACACACATAGTTGGACATCTAATATCTTGGTAACATATTAAGATACTGACACACTTAATATGCTTCTGTGCAAGAAATACATGAAAATATTGGGCGGAAATTAACGTTATCTAATATGTCAAAATTAATCCAAACTTAATGCAGGGTGCCCGATTATTACATCAAGATGATGTACATTTCTGTACCCTGATAACTGCTACCCCTAGTTCAATTAATTCAGTGGCGGATTTAGACGGGGCACCGGGGTGTCTGCTTCATTATTACAAGTACCTAAGAGATTTCTCTGCCTCTTCAAAGCCTCATGTTTAGCCAAATGTGGGGCGCTTCCTCCTACTGCAAATGCTGGATCCGCCACTGCAGACAGCAAATAAACAAGTGAAGCATTCCTACCGATGAATGACATTTCTTCCAATTGGTCCCTAGATACATGTATGCATATGTAGGAATAAGCTGCTGCTTTTTCCTTAATGTGGGATAGGTACTCTTTTAATATAATGCCAGAATTCAGATCCCTTCTTATCAAACTTATAGATGAATTCATGTCGACGATATTCTTTTGATAGAGACGGTTCTTCGAGAGGTTTGCCGTGACAGCAGTATACCTGATCATACTCAGCATAGCGGTCTACCTGCGACCACCCGAGAATCTCCTTGGACCCGTCGATGCACGAAATATTGTAATTATACTGACAGCCCTTTATGAAATGTTGTATGAGCAGATGCTGGCGAATTCATTCTGCTTGTAAGAAAACATCAACCTCAGATACACTAATTTCATTACCGTAGTTCTCACTCACTTTGTACCTTGGGAAGATAATATCTATTCCGTTATATCAAATAACCTTTATATTTCAGAAATCATATCAGTCGATTCTAAACACTGTGTGGTAATCGTTTCAGGTGCGATACATAGCAGAAATCTTCGTCGTTTTGTATGTGTTCCTCCAACTCTGTTTTCAATTTGATGAGATGCGTTTGCAAGGAGTTGTAGTGTTCTTTAAGAATCAGGTGAGGATATCCGTGGTTTTTACAACTTGACTAATCTTGACATGATATCTATAGTTAAATAATGTAGTAGTATATCATGCCGATCATCTGTGAGTATATCACACTCATAGGGTCAACAACAAGTATGAAAGTAGCTCTGGCCTATTAAAAAAAAACAAAAAAAAAAACTCTGGCCTATTCATGCACCATAACACCCTGACGACATGATGCCTTGATATGATCGCATACTATGTATGTTTTATTCCAATGCTCTCAACGTTTTACCGTTAAAAACATCGTTTTACAGACTTTCTTTTATCTTGACCCTTCACAAGCATTCCCAAACGTTACAAATACTTTTCGTCAAGTAGAGATATGTAGCAGAGGACTAGATGGAAAGCATATTAAAGTCTATGAGAACCCCACAGTTCGAGCATGAGAATATCAGTTTTTATGTCTTTGATATATGATATATTTCTGTGTGCATATTATCAGCAGCTATATCTTTTTGGTTCGTGCATTGTGATGGTAAGCCCCATTAAAATGAATTCATATTTATTTTCAGTTACAAGCTCCAGCGAAGTCTGTTTTCAACATATCCTGTATTCTATTGATGCTAGCCGTACCTTTCCGGTTCGTTAAAATGGAAGACGTGGAGAATGTTTTTGTTGCACTCGCATGTCCTATGAGTTGGTTTTTCCTGCTGTTTTTCTTGAGGTAAGACATGTTTTCTTTTGTCGGTATTTAATATTGTGCCTCCTGTGTCAAACAAATTGATGTGCAAGATCATACAGCAAGTATCAATAAACCCATGTTTGGTGTACAGTGTAGCTCTATTCCAATATCAGATAGATTATATTCTTGTCTGTGAAATGCGAATACCGATAGATTTTGATGAAAGGTGTATAATGAATTACTACTGTCTTGTAATCGATGGAATCTTAGTAATTGTGCATGAGTACCGATTCAGTATACCACCTCCCCAAATGATTAGTTATGGTTGTCCTGGAATCAACAAGCACTGCTGCTTTGTTTCAACCTAATTGTACAATTATTGATTTTGTCCATCCTTCAGGGGTCACGGCGTGTTCGGTCCCTTCGTCATCATGATCTATCAAATGACTGCCACAGACATGATACGATTCTTCATTATATACTTTATTTTCATGGCACAATTTACACAAGGTATACATGAGCTTGATAATACCAACATCCTAAGCCTGCGCATTGATTAGAATTCTTGGTGTTTCTTTCACTCTTGTTACCTGTGTCACTATTAATAATAGTTAAGTCAAGCTAGCACAAGGAAACGCACAGCAATGCCAGTGGCGGATTTAGACCAGAGCACGGGGGCGCGCGCCCCCTCCTTTCCCCCTGTACTTAAGAGTTTATTTACCTATTGTGATCCTCAAATTGAGCCATGAATAGGGGCTGTAAATGCGGGGCGTGCGCCCCTCCTTTTCAAAGATTTGCCACTGTAGCAATGACATTATATCAACACATGAATGAATCAAATGATATGTTTGCCACATGTGCAGAGATATCAATTCTCTTCTTGAAAATGTTATTAATTTCGGTCCTGAAAGTACAAGCTCCCTATGCCGTCATTCGAGGCTAGAGACTATTCCTAGATCCCATGTAACTTCACTGTTCTTTTATTCACGTATAGATTGACATAATAGCCTAACTATGTCCTATATATTTCACTCACTCTACTATACAACACGACAAACTATTTATACTAATATAAAATATACATTGTCTCACTGTCTATTCTATTAGTGTGGATCTGCTTCAGAGTTTCTAGTCGTCTAATCTAGCTTCTTGAAACTAATAGTTATATGTGTTTCTTCTACGTCACTCATAATACAACACCGCTTATATATCTGAGTTTGTTCTAACAGCGTCCTTCTTTTACTCACTTACTCATATAACTCTGCACTACTCACCATTTTCACCTGTGCTGCGTCCAGGGGGATCCGGCTGACAGGCCCCTTTGTCATTGTCTTCTACCGCATGATCAAATTTGATCTGCGACAGTTTGGCATCATTTACATGATCTTCACTCTGGGCTGCTTCATGCCAAGTAGGTTGACGCTGGGGATAATATCAAACTGACGCTGTCTAGGTTAAAGTGGGAAAATAACCACGAAGGAGATAGTCCTAAAATCCAAAGAAATAGTAGTTTTTGATGTGCTATTTTATGTATCGGTAAAAACACTTCCATCTATGTTTTCCTCCTCCGATTTGTAACAAGGATTTTTCCTGTCATTCTACAGGTTTTTTCTTCCTATTCCACGATGCGGGTTCCTCTGTATTTAGTGACGTGATATCCACTGCACTAACTTTGTTCCAAATGACATTTGGAGAATTTAAGGTAAGCCATTAATAGTTCATGAACATTTTTCATTATCTCTGAATTATGAGAAACCGGAAGTGTTTTGTTATAAAGCACTGTATGTTTGATACTCACGACTTCTAGGTTGCTGGTTTTATATCTCAATTTAAATTCTTGCTTTATTTATGATAATGTTTACAAATACATGCTTCCTTGAAATACAGGAACAAATAAAGTATTTTACTGATGTTTATGTTGGTTTCTTAATTTTGAAGTTGCTTATACAGGGTTTCTATTCAAATACGACGAAAGGGTGTACCCAGGTTGGATTTGTCCCAAATATCACGTAATCGCTTCAAGTCAACAGCTTGCTTATGTCGGGGCTTGTATATACATATATACATATACGCGCTTTGTAATGTAACTATTTTGATGAAATTCACATCCCAGTGTATCATTTGATGTTCATGTAGGCATTCTCTTGTGTTAAAGTTGCTTCTACAGGCTTTCTATCCCATTATGAGGAAACTGTGCTTCCAGGTTGGATCACTGTTAAATATAAGCTCTGTTCCCCCAAAACCAATATGCATGTACTTAATGGAAATGAATTAAGACGTTCTCATTATGGAGTGGTCTTCATTGGCCATACACTCTGATTAACCTCATACCTAACAGACCTATGTGATCTCTATTTTCTTGTCATCGGGCACTGGGAAATATCGAGAGAATTATTCATTATTTCTAACTCCCTGTATAACCCTTGTGATAAACTCCTCCTTGACACCAAATATTCCCCACTGTGGCCATGATGTCCAATTCTTTTTTTATCTCCCATAATTCTACTATAAAAATGATGAGTTCAATTCCCAAAACAAGAATTCATGATACAAGCGATGATGATCATGAGCCGCAATCATATATAGGCCTGTGGATAATTAGTAGCGCCTTACTCGTCAACCACATTTGACATTGTGGAATACCCATAGATCTAAGATACTTATTGATGGCAACTATAAAATTAGGGGGCAAAACAAGTTGAGAAGTACAATGTGCCGGACTTGTGTCCTTGAAGTCGCAGAGCATTATGAATAGTCCACCAATTCTTGTTATGAACTTGACATACATCAGTGTATGAATCAATTACGTAATCATATTACCCATCTGGACAGATTATAATGTCATAACTTAATGAGACATTTTTGTGATTTGTTGATAAAATGCATGTGCACAGGGACCCATGGGTGTGTCCCTGTTCTATCTACAGTTTGTCTCACTGTATTCATGATACATTTGGTATCTAAGAAAAGTGTAAGATTCATCAGAATATTAACTTACATACCATTTTAAACAATCAAGCATTTTGGAAGGAAAGATCCCCTGTTTATTATAACGTAACATTAGTGGGTCGCTCCTGACTAAGAAAATCTATCTCTATGAATGTACTACATATACTCTCTACCTTCCAAGTTTACTTGTGTTTTGTGAATCAGTATGCTATTTTATATTCATTTAGTATCTACTCTATGATATTTGTCTCAACATATTGTAAAATGCTTACATTTGAGTGATTATACAGAATGCCTCTAGATAATAGCTATATAATATAATAGCAGTTTTGTGTGTTGCTTCCAGTATGACGAATTAGAAGTGTCACGGGAACCTAACCTGACCAAGCTGGTGTTCGTTATGTTTGCTATACTCGTCCCCATCCTGCTGCTGAACATGTTGATTGCCATGATGGGCAACACCTACAACCAAGTCATCTCCCGCTCAGAAAAGGAGTGGAAACGACAGGTAAACCCCCAATACATTTTATACATATCCATTATCATTTATTCAAGGGATTACATAAAATTAAGATTGAGATTATTCTGTAAGAGATCTTGGACGTACTAGATCAAAGCCCAAAAAATGCACAGCATGAAAATGTGGTTGAGATTATCAGTTGCTATAGTTACCCCAGAGTGTATCATAAACAGGCCTGGGCTGATAAGACAAGTTGATAATATCATGGATAAGGTCAATGCTTAAACAGTCTATGCTTTTCACCACCATAAATGGTTATCAAATAGAACTACCTGGTATTTATATGTCCTTTATGTAAGACTCATGCAGAGAGGAGACACACTATTCTTTAGCTTGAGATTGGGAAGGGGAGGGGTTATCATAGGTAGAACTGAATTAAGTTTTTACCTGTCAGGAGCCATGGGTATGAGATATGGAGCTATATCCTGCTGGCAGTATTCAGAACCTACTTTTAATAAATAATGGTCAGACCTGCTAGAGGTGCCCCCAAAGGCGAAATAATAGTTTTAAGGAATAAGTACGGCGATATCTTTGACAATTATTGGACAATCATATATGCATAAAGGTATTAATGTTTGGTCTGTTAAAAGACGTGACCTGCAGTTCATATTCATATTTCTATATGTGACTTTTTGATAACAAATTGAGGCAAATAACCTTCATTGTGATCTTTTCAGTGGGAAAATAACCCTCATTGTGATCTTTTCAGTGGGCTAAAATCATAATTGTGTTGGAGCGGTCATACTCTCGAACCAAACTGCTGAAGTTCCAAGAAGACTATTCTGTACCTTTCATTGGCGGGTCGTCACCCGATGAACGTGGCCTGATGGTCATCAAAACCTCGAAGAAAACTAAAGCTCGCCAGAGGAAGGGAGCCATTGCCAACTGGAAGGTAATTGCTATAGAGTGTAATGATAGTCTTTGAGATCGTTATGGTAACATAGATGGACAACCCATGCTCCAAAGAACAAATTTCTAAGGTGCAATGTAACTCCTCGTGTATACGTTTCAGCTTATAATCAAGGGCTGTCCAAAATGAAGCCTCATGTACGCCTTCCAACATCTACGTTAGCTCAGGGTGCATCTTATGGTAATGTGCGCCTTGTATGCGAGGGTTTACGGCATTGACTCCCACAGTTTTATTACAAATGTAAATATCGGTATTCTCTTTTTCAGCGCATGGTCAAAGACGTAAAAATGCTGCTGAAAGAGGCAAAGAAACAAGGTAAAATACTCAATCTGCATTCCAAGGACGTGCTGGAAGTGGCACCCTTCATAACCAACCGGGCTCCTGTGCAGCCGATTGAGGAGGATATCGACGACGGCATGTCAGCCGATGGCCTTATCTCTGCCATGACTCAGCTCGCCTGGGAGAGGGACATAGATTTGACAAGGGGACCGGCTTTCAAGGATCAACCTATCCAAGAAGAACCTGTTAAAGACATGACTGACACTGATACCAAGCCCACCGCCAAGGGTAGGAAGACACCACACGGTACCAACACAAGTAATAATAATAACGAGCAACGGCCTTCAAGCGGAAACGGAAGTGGTAGACCACCACGCATGCGCTCTGCAAAAGTGGCCCCTGAGGACAGTGTGTCAAATACTGAAGGAAGTCGGGAGAGTTCAGGGGGAAAGAGCAAGCCGAAGCCAAAGAGCAGGAAAAGCATACCTTCATCTGCCGAGAAAGAAGGGGATGATCAGAAAGTGTATTCAATTAGTGGGAATTTTGATTCCACAAACTCCTTGTCTTCACTTATCAATAATGCTTGGGAGACAAAGACAGACACTACAAATGTATGAAGGGACTTCTGTAACTACAGACAAATTCGATATGTAAGTCTTGCACAACAGACCCCGGGCCTCTGTTGGTATGTGCAATGCCCACATGACGACAGGATCATGGTGACATTATTGTCTTTAATGAAAGGTGATGAGAATCCACATCACTAATGACAAGTAAACAAGATGGTGACAGACAAGGAGTTGGTGATGCTATGAGCCTATCTTATGTTGCTAAATGCTATGATATTACCGACTAGACTAGATCTTCCAAGATTACAACACCTCCAAATACAGTAGTTTGACATTTGGCTGGCCACTAATGCTAGGAAGATACACACAAGTGCAAGTAATGTAGGCCTACGTTTAGAATCAAACCGTTATAGAATACATTACCATTACCGGCAATACATTGTCATTTATTACTGCTGCGTATATGTAGAGATTTTTGCCAATATTGTTTGAACACCCATACCTAACATGTACATACAAAATCCTTATCACTACCAGTCTGTGATATGTCTTAATTTATTCCTCTTTGTTAACATATCTTGGTGTAGGTGATACATATCTAACAGGTAACAGTATAACGTCATGAATGCAATACAATGTACATATTTTGCCATTAAATTGTTTTTACTCTACTTAGAATCTCATTGTTTTAGTAGCCTTAATTAGGATGAGGCTAATCACGGTTTAATGGCCTTGAGCAGGCTGCCTTGCCTATAATGAGATAGACAACAGTGCTAATTGCTAAAGTAAAAACTAAGTGCCGCTGCATTATGCCAAGTCCCCAATTGGTCATTGATTTATCCAGGTGAGTGCATTTGCCATTGTAGGGAAGAAATGTTATTGATGAAAGGAATGCCGTGTCTAAATAACAACGATGTAATTGTCATATATGGAAACGCTTCATTTAGTGTGATATAACAATGATACATCATTTTTTTTATCGTTATCTGATTGCAAATTAATCAATCTATTTTCAGAAAGAGGAAGGGCAAATGCTGATAACATTTTCAATGCTACTTGATATAACTTTCACATAGAATGTATGGGAAGTGTGTATGGATGCCATACCTGTGGCAGTAATTCTGGGCTAATTTTGTTCTTATAACTATGAATCAGGAAAATGGAGAACTAAGGGCAAATAAAGCTTAACTGCTCCAAGATAAAAGAAGACAACCGGGTATTTGATTTGTATTGAATTTGGTCTATGTTGAGCATGATCAATAATTGTTCAATTTCGAATTAATGTGACATACCTATCGGGGAGTGAAAGGGAATACTACATTGACATATCACAAGAAAACTCTTCATATAGTCATTAAGTGATACTAGATGGTATGGGAACTGAAGTTCTGATGCTGCATATATATTCCAATGTCCCTTCCATGCCTTGCCACGCAACTGTATTTCTCATCACCGGCATGTAAAATCACTATTTATATATACATGTAATTCATAAAGGTTTGAGGATTATAGTCCGCTCTTGGTGATTTTTAGATATATACATTTATATGTTGACACCAAAGTGTAGGATTCAAACTGTCCTCTGATGTTTCTAAGGGGGTGGGTCCACAGAAAGGGATTATGTAGTCGTGTTTGTGGAAACAGACTCCCGCAGAGGTCATGTAAAACTAAGCATATCATTACGAACATTACGACGAACATGGGTATCCCCACGAGATAATATGATCACTAACAGATATCTGAGTCTATGAAAAACGCAATGTTATCCAGCGTGACTGCATATAGTTATACATATTTATTAAGCCAAGACATATACACCATTATCTGTATGGACATGCGGTTTGACAATGACAATGGGAATATCTGTTTATATCAATTATTTAAATCCTCCTTTTTGAGTCAGTCACAGTACCGATGTTGTTGTACTGTTGTCTAATATCTGTCATATTCAATCTTAAATGTACTAGCCATGAATTAGGTAGACCTACCCTTATCAGTTAATCGTTAGAAACTGCACCTGCGGATGGATTATTCCTGTATTTGTTTAAGGAAGAAGTCATAAGCACACATTGTAATCTTTTCATGTGCAGGCTAGTGATACGCCCATCTGATTTCTCCTGTCATATGGTTTTACCATATCAAAAGTGTTCATTTGCTCCTCTCTGCCCTTGGATATCAGTTAGAAGAAGCAATTCTTATTAATCACCTTTTAATGCGAATCTCTACATCACCCCTAGTCCCTCACAGGCATGTTTAATATACCATTTGCAAATAACAAAGGTTGGTAATCCAAGGTTTATTTCACTAGTATAAATATGAATCTACAATGTTTCTCTCATACCTGGATTGTTTTGCATAGCTAATCCAGTTGACACATTAGGTACAGCTAATTTCATTTATGCCTCTAACGCTATATATTTCTAACACAGCTTTTTGCTGTGGTTGTAAGTCAATCATGTAAATAAGAAGATAAATAAAGTAAACCAAGAACAAAACGTGCTTCCTGTTACATTTATTAGAATAATTAGAATCAAATGCAGTGCCTCCTGGGGTATAAGATGAACCCCGCATGTAAAACGCACCCTGAGTTGCTGCCAGATATATAAGGTGCAGCTAGAGGATCGTTGTGGTTTATTACTAAATGTTATTTTACACACACACACACACACACACACACACACACACACACACACACACACACACACACACACCCTCTTTTGGAAGATTTTATAAAGTGTGCACAGTAGGCCTCGAGATTCATGCATAAAAAAAGCGGGCCTTTATTGATGGCTCACATAAGGAGAGCCACACGGTGCTGAAACATCTCTTCGGGGTTCAAAGCAATTTAGGTGATTTGGGCAGCACCCTGAGTAGACAGTCCCATCAATCAAGCACCCTGAGTATGGTTGTCCATTCAAACTCGCAGACGCCATGTCAAAGTATTTGTATGCCTCTCACTAGATGCCGCTCTCTCATTTAACATATAACTGACTCACAAAGTGAGATGACATTGAAAACGGGGTGGTCATGTTATGGATGAATATAGCCCCCAATGATGAAGAAAAGACTGGAAGATCTTGCATAGGATTTGATTTAGTGGAAAGAGCACATGGTACACAGAACCAACAGCAACCCCATCTTTACCTATTCTTCCTACACGCACTTACATATAACCTACAGCAAACCTCGTTTCCCTATACTATTTACAGCCTCTCCCTCACACATGTATACGGTCTTTCCCCATACTTTAAATCATCACCCACTCACACATAACTAGCAGCAAACTCATCTCCCCCTATACTACCTACACCAACTTGCACCTAGCCAGCAGCAACCCTGCCTTTCCCTATACTACTTACAGCCCCACCCACTCACCCATACATATGTTTACCTATACTACCTACACCCACTCGCATATAGCCTGCAGCAAACCTATATTCCCTTATACTACTTACAGCCTCCCCCATGCATTACAAATAATACTATACCAGCAGCAAACCCACCTTTCCTTACACTACCTGCACCCACTTACACATAACATACAGCAAACCTATATATCTCTATTCTACTTACAGCCTCTCCCACTCACATAACCAGCAACAAGCCCATCTTTCCTTATACTACCTGCACCCACAAGCACATAGCCTGCAGCAAACCTATATTTCCCTATAGAAGTTACAACCTCTCACACTCACACATGTATACAAGCAGCAAACCAATAACTTTCCCCATATTTCAATCTTACCCACGCATACATAAACAGCAGCAAACTCATCTCCCTCCTATACTACCTACACCGGCTTGCAACTAGCCAGCAGCAACACTATCTTTCCCTATACTACTTATAGCCATACCCACTCACAAACACATAGCATGTACCAGCAGCAAACCTATCTTTTGCTATACTAATTATACCCTCACCCACTCATACATAACCAGCCTCAAAGCCATCTTTCATTGTGCTACCTGCACCCACTCCCACATAGCCTGCAGCAATCCTATCTTTCGCTATATGACTAAGTTACAGCCTCAACCACTCACACATAACCAGCAGCAAGCCCCTTTTTCCATATACATGTACTACCTACACACACTAACACATAGCCTGCAGCAAACCTATATTTGCCTATTTTCCTATACTATTTACAGCCTAGCCCAGTCACACATGAATACCAGCAGCAAAACAAATCTTTCCCTATTCTTAATATATCCTAACTCACTCCCAGCAGCAACCTCATCTATCCCTATACTAACTACCTGCACCAACTTGCACATAGCCTGCGGCAAAACTACCTTTCCACACTCACCCGCATATAGCCAGCAGCAACCCTATCTCTCCCTATACTACTTATAGAGCCCCACCCACTCACACATACATGTATACATATATGCCAGCAGCAAACCCATCTTTCCCTATACTCGTTATAGCCTTACACACTCACACATAACCAGCAGCAGCCCTACTTTCCCTATACTACTTATGTACAGCCTCAACCTCTCTCACATAACCATCAGCAGCAAACTCATCTTTCCCTATATTACTTATCCCTCACCCACTCACCCACAACCAGCAGCAAACTGATCTTTCCCTATGGTAACTGCACCCACTCCCACATATCCTGCAGCAATCCTATCTTTCGGGAATGTTAACTGAATTTCAAAGAATTATAGGACCTATTATATATATTGGGACATTTGACTCCAGTAGATATAATGACCCCCCACTATAATTTTCTTTATTACTGGTTATGTGTTGAGCTGCCGAGAGGGTTAGTTGCACTGTTTCTTTTTTTTCTATTTCTTTTTTTTTTTTGTGATTTATCCTTTTCATCCCAGCCGCTTTCTTGTTCTAGAGGTTACGACTTGATTTAATATTAATGGCTAGGCAATGTTCCGGTTTAACTTCTCTGAGGGGATCCCTAATCATCCATTGATCTGGGCTGACAACCAACAAACAATTAGGGCCTATTTGGCAGAGACATGCCAATTTAAAGGTCTCCTTCCTAGTAGAAGGTATACCAACGTTGTGGTCTGCGTCATATGGTGATGGAGGTCTAGATTGGTTACACATGTCCCCGTGAGCTCTATGGAATCAGGTAAGAATATAATCTTCCTAGTTCTCTTATCTATAGCTTTTAGGTAAATAGTTGTAACGGGATATGTAACAAAGATAGATTAACTCACACTTTCTCTCTATTTTAACAAAGACAAGTTGATTTCCTAAAAGGATGAGTGTCTTATCCTTTGCCTTTGGTTATAAACCATGCGTACTTATATCTGTGTTGTAATTGTTTGCAAGTAGTAATCGTTTCACTTTCGAGGATGAACCGACTTGGCCCCCATCACTCCTTTTACACCTGTATGGTAACCCTACTTGTACAAATGATCTCATGGAGTTACTCACAGACGTTGAGAGAGCAAGTCTTTTCCTTACACTACGACTGTGCACTGGCGGCTCCTGCCCAACCCCCTGCCCTTATCGTCAATCCTGATGTTATGATGGAATGTGCAGCCATGTGCCTAGAACAGGGATGCACAGTGGCAACATTCAATGAGCCAGCTGGAACTTGTACTCTGCATACAGATCTTGTCAATATAACTGGAACATTGTCTTCAGGGGAAGGATACCTTGTACCCAATCCACCAGAAGGTAAATACCGTTTTAAAACCACACACCTTCTTGTACTAATCTTTTCTTTTTTGGAATACACACTCTGGCGTTTCTTAAGTTTAAAACAAACGATAGCTAAACATGTATAAACGAAGATAACGTTTTTGACGCAAATGAAATCGTTACTTAAGATTTATCTTCCTATACCAATCATACAAAGAAATTTAGGATGTCAACGTCCTCAAGCTGATGATTCGGGGTGGTTTGGTTGGGCCTCCCTGCGCCCCTCCAATAACAATTTTTACACCTCTGAGGTCTAGTACATTTCTATGTACTTCAATTCAGAGAAAATGGCATAAGCTTTTACTCTATATTTTGTTTTCTTCACAAGCTGGAGCCCCTACTTGTACCTGTGGTTCATTACCAGTAGGACCAATGTGTCTCCACTTCCTGTCCGACCGTGAGGTTCCGTGGGAGACGGCTACCCGTGCATGTACCACTGATAGTCTACTTGTGTCATCTCTGCAACAACTGGACATGACAAACTTCATAGCTTTGTATACACGTACAATGGCAGGTATGAAGGGATAGTTGTGATTACCTAAATATAGATATAACTTATGAATGATAAGTTCATGCCTCGTCTCTATTACAGTGGTGGATCCAGGAATTTGAAAACGCACCCCTTATAGTTAGCCCTTATTTTGAGGCCTAAAAGGGGTATATATATATATATATATATATATATATATATATATATATATATATATATATATATATATATATATATATATATTCTTAACTTCAGTCAAAGATCCGCCACTGCCTATGATCTAAAGCAACATGGGATGTCATGAACATTATTTTGTGGTCTCATTGACATTCACGGGCCATTGCTTATGAGCTGACAGTGCCACGGGGCGATCGAGTTCTCTTCATAGAGCCTTTGCAGAGCGCCAAATAAATATTATTTACACCAGTGCTTTCCCCAGTATTTTTATGGACAGTAAATGGTTACAATGGGAATAGCAAATGTAAATCATACACACATGTATATCCATATAACATCATTATTTCACTAATCTTTTAATGGAATATAATATATGATTATAAAGAACTATTTATTCCCTGTCCCCAGTCCCTCTGTTTCTGAGCATTCACTGAGGTCTTTCTGGGGCTATTTTTTTTCTTTTATAGTTAACACCCAGAAGACCTTTTGGACCATCATACGTGCCCCAAGCAGTCCCACTTTAGGTGAGGCAGTTTGCTAGTTGTTATAAGTATCCAATTCATATCCTATCCTAATTGAATTAGCACAGCATATCAATTTCCGAGCACTGCGCAGTGATGGATGTGTACTATCATATAAGCAAGTGCTACGGCACTTTAACATTTCAATGCCACTCTATCCCGGCGCTTATACAAGGCTGGAGCTTTCCATTCTAATACCCCTGTATATCGGCGCTTACAGGGACGTAGGAAAAGGGGGGCAGGGGGCCCTGCCCCCCAATCATAAAGGAGGGGGCTGAGTATGTTTACCCCCCCCCCCAACATTTGCCAAGAACTCATAATGAAATGGAAAAGAAGCCAAAAAATTGCATCTCAAATAAGATTAATATGGTAATACTGTATGCTACAATTAGTCTCTACGGCAGGGGGCCCTGCCCCCCAATCATAAAGGAGGGGGCTGAGTATGTTTAGCCCCCCCCCCCCAACATTTGCCAAGAACTCATAATGAAATGGAAAAGAAGCCAAAAAATTGCATCTCAAATAAGATTAATATGGTAATACTGTATGCTACAATTAGTCTCTACGTGTACTTGTAGGACCTTACTCGGCCACGACAACTATTGGTCAAGAACAGGATACCGGACTTGATCTGACATCTCTTACATGTGGAGTCTTCTCCATTGATGGATGTTCTGGGCAAGCTACTATGATCCTTAGTGATGGTCCGGCCACGACTGCAACAGACTTTTATCTGATCAACCTGTTTTCGGGTAAGAACGATATGATGTGTTCCTTCTTAACCATTTGCGGGTGGCATGCATATAACATTATATTTGTCTGGAGTCATTTATGTAACTATGGCGATACTTTCCGCTACATTATGACAACTCTATAGGGGCGTCATACTTAGGATGAAGAAGATGGCATGCTAATAGCTTTAAGGGTCCTAATATAATGTATAATGTCCCATGTGCGGTGGTCATCACGATGCCTGGTTACACCGCTGGTGCGTCTCCTTGTAGAGCTGTATTCAGGTAATCTCAACTCTACAAGATTGAGAGACTCCCGAAGGGTCTGCATGATGTAACAATGAATTGCTCGCGAACACTTCATTGGTGCATCATGCGATCAATGGGCACGATGCACACATGCAACTTTGAGGGTTAAAGTGTAGACTCAAGTTTCTATTCTGTACCATACATTCGGCAAGATCACACAATTCCACGGAAAGAATTAACGTTCAGGTCTTAATTGGATACATTTAAACAACACACATCGGATTAAATTAACATCTAATAAGTCAGTAAACTTGTGAGAGAAAGCTCATTATATGTTAAAATGCCCATAGATGCGCGGGGCCCATCGATTCACCGGCATAGAGCAGGCAATCCCATCCCAGATACAACAAGTGTGCCGTCCACGACCCCATCGTACCAAAAACTTGTCTGTGGTCAGTCTGTTGTCTACTGGATAACGTGGGCTGGTGGTAAAGTAGTCGTTGGAATGGGACAGAGCATATCTCACAGTTTCTTCATCAAGTATGAGGACAACACTCCACCCACAGCCCTGGACCACCTCGCACTGCGGGCATCAGGCACGGGAACACAGGCAGACTGGGGCATCTCAACTTGTCTAGGTAGGAGTATATTCGCCACATGTGTAGGGAGGGGTACTTGATTCATACATGTCGTTGCAGGAAGGGGGTATAGAAATCCCGGGAGGGAGACTCAGTGCAAACTATACCGGAGATTTGGTCATAATTTGGAGGGATATGTGTCCTTTTTCAGGCTTCAGGGAGGGGAATGGCGAACTCCAATGTGGGCATGTTTTAAAGGGTTACTCCATAATGGGTGTCAAATGTGTGATTGGGGAAGGGGTGGGATTCGTTTCCTTTCATTTTCTAATTAGCACTCGGACTGTAGCTATCATAACAGAGAGATGCTTATAGGTAGTGGAATTGAAAGATGGGGATATTGTATCAACATAGTGTTATGGGGAAGTTTTTCGCCAAGTGAGCATTCACTAGTAGAATAGCTACTTCTCAGCATTGGCCAGATGGCTACATTTTAGAGATGAAAGGAACTCCCACCCAATTCTTTGTTGTTCAATGTGTCTTTATATATTATATTATGTCTCACTGGTAATCCTAATGGGCTATTCGTTCTTACTTTCAGACTGTGAGACAGTTACTCTAAGTAAGTCGGCAGATAGTACTGTTACATCGACCAGGCAGTTTGGGGACTGTACGCAGGACGCTGGTTATGTCTGTCAGTCTCCACCATAGGGTATATCATACACTCATTGAAAGGAAACTGCGATTGTACAAGAAAATAAGAGAGCCACAAAAAATAGCAGAGCAACCGACAAACTATACTTTTTTTCTACTGGAGACCAGTAGACTGATTAGTGGCCAAGTGTTTGATTCCATATGTATTGTTAATGCGCCAAGGTGGCATTTTCCCTACACTTACATGAAGACATGCCTTTTTTTTTTAATCGATTTAGATTATTACGTCGTTAATTTATTTTCCAAAGGTTTCCAACGGTAAAAGACCATACATCGGTAGTTTCCTTTTATATTTCTAAACGTAATGTATGAAGGAATAACGGTAATAAAAATTTGAATGCTTCTATATTTCTGTATCAGTCACGCCTTTGATTTATACGAAAACGAATGGTTGAATTAATCTAGCTGAGTAGTAGAGATGTTAATTAAATTTGTCAAGGGACCAATCACCCATCTTCAAGTAGCATATAGCTCATTGTATAGAAATGTTAATTTCTTTAGGGTCCCGTATTCATAATTATGTACCTGGCAGGTAATATACAGATTGTCATTTGTCCTAATGTACTCCTTTAAATCAATTTGCTGTTTGTGTATAAAGCACCATTTAATCTTTATACCCTCTGAATTATAACCCCTCCCCGAGTAGTTCTTGGCCCCACTTGGGAATATGTGAGTAGTGTATGAATCTGTTCATTTGTGCATGGCCTTTCCCTGTGCGTGTTTCTATAAGTAGTATAAGGAATTGTTAATTTGTGTAAGGTCCCACTAAGTAATGCCATATTTCATCTGTAAATTTCCCGGCTGTTCTGATTCTCGAGTGGGCACAATGCAAACAGCATACCGTATTTCCCTGTGTATGTTATTTTGACTATGCTTATACACAAGGCATGCTTATAAAACGGAACCCGTTCTATACACGAGGAAATACTGTGTTAGCATTGAGGATCTGAAATTTGGTTTCCTGGAATAGAAGTCATATACTACCCCTCTCTGGTCCCACAGGCTCAACCTAAAAGTTGTGAGGGCTTTGGATACATGTTCATATTTGGCACCTGGGGCCCATCAATTTCAAGAAATCCTTATCTATGGATGCTAATCATGTTAGTGCTTGTCCCAATTTCCACCTTTTACATGTATATAACATGGATATAACATTTTCCTTTTTACTTCATGACCACTACATGTTAACCCAGTTTCTCCGCAAAGACACCACAGACCAATGGTAATGTTTCTGGTTTATTATAGACAAATGCACGGAATATGTACAATATTAGTAATTTTGTTATGAATGATATCACACATGACTGTACACTATCGGCCCTTGAAGTTAAACCTGGTTCATAAAACCTTGGAAAATATAAAACAGCTTCGTGAGTAATATGATATATATATATATATATATATATATATATATATATATATATATATATATATATATATACATACAAGGTAACATTTGTATATGGCTAAGCTGTGTTGGAATCGTGTAGAATATAGCAGAATGTTTCGTATACTGATATGAGAATTAAATAATGTCTGGTGTCACAATAAATTACTTGATTACTGTCCATGATTCATACATCCTGCTATATATAGTAGAGTAATTCTCATAGAATGTCATTGATGTGGTTCATAATCAGTGATTCTCTAAAGACACCTGGGTTCATGGCTAGCACAGTTATCAGGCATTGGTCTGAATTTTGAAGAAATATCCAAGACGCCTCCTTAATCACCTCACCAGGATGGAATCTAAATTGAGGTGAAATGTCCGATTTTTTTAATTAATATATTCGGGAAAATCCCCATGCCTGATTTGTATGAATATTGCACTCCAAAGTAAAATACCGTTGAAAGTACCACACATGTTCTTAATTCTTCAAGAAGTTATCATAACGTATTTCTTTTCATTACATTGCCATTTTTTCTACATTCTGTGATTCCCGCAAAATCAGAAAATAAATAAACTTGTTGAGATGCATCATATGTTCTGTGCTCTTAGTGAATGGTTCACAGCGGATCAGTGTTTAACACTTGAACAAAAACTGAAAAATACAATTTCCATACGAGAACAATTACCTGGGGGGAAATTCTGTTATTTGTATTTATTCATTAACATCGAATGCACGATCTTATAGATGTCACATAAATTGGAAATTGAGTATGCATCTTTCCATGGATTTCCTTTGAAAAACTCACCTGGATAGAAGAAATGCAACCAGTATATATACATACTTTATACCAAGTTGCTAAAGGCTTGAGCTTATGACATACCTGTATATATATGGACTTATTTTAACCTGTTCTTTTGGAATGTTGAGCGATTTCAGACTATGTGTATCGTTGGAACAAAAAAAAAACACATAAAAAAACTAACAAATTGCAGTTCAGTGCATGTGCTATATGCGAAACCACCTTCAAGAAAACATACTGTACTGATAAAGGATTTCTTAGCGCATGCAATCTAAGTACCGTAATCTCCCGCGTATAAGGCGCAGCCCGCGTATAAGGCGCACCTAGAGTTTTGGAAAATTATCAAAAAAATTAAAAATTCATAACTTTGGTTCTACTGAATGTATTTTCAAAATTCAAAAACCTATGTGTAGTTTGGGGCAACTTGGACCCTCCTGTGCCCCCTTATGTCCTATTATGACCAAGGGGGCATGTAAGATATCAAAAGAAAGGTCTTGGTGTCCCCCTTGTGGATACAAGACGCGCCTTATACCCGGGAGATTACGGTAGGATACACCTAAGAGAGCATTTATAACGGTTTATGAACAAATAAAAGGGGTGAGATTAAGATGTCATCTTCTTATTATTTGACAAACAATAGTCTACTGAAGTCTGATGTGCCAAAATAGTTTGCAAGGTTTTGCTGTAACATACAAAATATTATATTGTCTAACTATTTACATGTGTGATTGTCCCTAATATAATGTGGCAAATGACTTAGACACTGATATCTGTGAAGTATATGTACATTAAATAGTAAACTGCATGTAAAGTCGTCTATCGCTGACCACCTTCTTGTCAGAAAGAGTGAGTATATGTGGAACAGCATGGTAAAAAATATGCCCGCGCACCCCCTCGCGGGCTTAGCTTTTACCGTGTTGATCCACATATGGAACATATGTCTGGTCAAATCGCACCAGATGAATCTAAGAACAAATTTCCCTCTTACTCAAATCAAAATTGATAACCTATACGATGGTTACAAAGGCATCTGCGACTGATGTTGCTTTTATAAATATCAATCTACAGTAAAATCATACTACTGGTACATTGGATGTGCACATGATTATTTCAACGATAGGTAACAAGTTAGGATACACCCAAAATAAGCAATTAACATGTATGCACATAGAGATAATATCAGTTCAGTATAGACGGTTTAAAGTTTGAGCCAATAAGAGCATATACTCTTTTCCTCTAAGGCCACCTCAACTTCAGATACGATAATATTTTCATATGTACATTAACATTAAATAGAAATCTATCTTACACAAACATTTACAATTTTCATACAAAACATCACATGAAAGATTCAAATGGCCAGGATTATATTTTAGTTTGTATGGGAGGCGTGGGTTTCTGCTTGTGATTAATAAAGTAGTCATCACCCCCAACATTATAAAGTGTCGAGAATGGGGGCGTCGGGACAGCATCCATTATTTAAACGTCAACCTCAGACCTAGGGACTTGCCAGAAGTCGTTTTTTTGTGGAACTACAGGGTATTGCTCACTTCTCACATCCCACTATCGTAAGATCTTACTTACTAAGCCCTATAAGCCGCATTCAAATTCTGGGAACATCCTTAAAGCTGCACCTGGGGTTGTGAGTTCTTGCAGTTTTAGTATTGCCCTTCACTGTTTGATCCCTAACCTGTAGACTGAAACAAAGCCATAGGAACATCCTACAAGCTGTATTATGTCCCCAAGCATTAAAGGTATTAATATTTTCTTCATAATCATAATCCATTGTATTGCAACTAGATTGTGGTGACCCACATGGCAGTGAAATAACCATGTAATAACAAGAGGACCCAAAGGATCAGGGAACTAGATTACAGCTACATTATGTCTAACTGTATACGTTCAGCTTTACACGATACATCACTAGTTCCCGCATGGACCTAAACAATGCATGTAAGAAATACTATTCTGCATGTGGATGGATGTGCGGTAGTTATTCTAAAACGCAAAGCTGAGTCTAGGCTAATAGACT
Organism: Acholoe squamosa; assembly: GCA_949317995.1. NCBI lineage: Eukaryota > Metazoa > Annelida > Polychaeta > Phyllodocida > Polynoidae > Acholoe > Acholoe squamosa. The sequence goes on along the minus strand of OX439035.1, from coordinate 79,601,919 downwards.
AGAATTATAGCAAGGCCAGTCCAAAATAAAAAGTTGGTCTATTGATTTCCCGCACCACATTTTCGGAAATCAATTTTTTTTTTCTTTGAAAATCATTTTGTCTATGGATTGCGCCCACACCATTTTCTGCAAAAGTCAGATTTTTTTTTGGGGCCATAATTTTTATGTTTTTGCTACTAAAAACATTATCATAGGTTTAAAGAAATATCACCTGGTAAATCATTGGTCATAAAAAAATAGCCCGCTCCGCATCTGTGATGTGCAGAATCCATTACCAAAAAAAAAAATTCAAATTTTTCTTTTTAAAAATTCGCCCTCACTCTCCATTTTTTCAAAACGAAAATCCATATACCAACTTTTTAATTTGGTGTGGCCTAATCTCCATCTGAATAAAATTCAACTCGGCGGCCTAAATATTAAATGTACATATTGTTGTCGGTAAATCGCTAAAAACCTTTTTATATTATTGCTTACTCTATGACGAGTTTTAAGACTACAGGTGAAATACATAAATTCTGGCTCTTTATTTTCTATCAGTGCCAAGCTTAGCAGGTCGGCAGATGTACCCCCTTCTATAAGACATGCATCGAGATCATGAGACTACTGTGCCTAGTACATGTACCACTATAGTCTATATGCATTTTACTAGATTACCGTATTCGACGTAATAAGGGGCCACGGCTCTAAAACAATTATGTTTATGGCACTCTGTTCGTTAAGAGGTAAAGCGACCCTAAAATTTGGTCTTTTTCTTGTCTGGGGAAAAGAACCCAAGTGAGTGTTATGCGTTTACTAGGGGATGGGCGCTTATTACACCAAATACAGTTATAGAGATTTTAAGGGAAACACTAATGCATTAGCAAGGTCCTTCTCCTTTTGATGATAACAATGTCATAATATGTATTTTTATACAACATTCTGTTGAAGCTTTTAGCTATAATGTATCACATCAAAGTCCCTACAAGAAATAAATCAAATAATTAAATCAATAATGTTGGTGTCCAGAAATTGTTCACTAAATTATAAGTATCATAACTAACAACTTTGAAAAGCATATAACCATGTTTTGATTTCACTTTTCTCAGATGCCATCTGCCAGTTCCTAAGCTTTTCCATTTCTGCCTCTTAATTAGCGAACACTCCGAATTCAAACTTTATCACTGACCCATACTTTCAATGGTATTGTTCAATATAACAATACAATTGAATCAAACCATAGGTCTATGACCTGAAAATCTCCTCCATCCTCATTCTCTTGTCATGAGAATGAATGTACCTACATGTCCATGGCCCCTTTTAAAGTTCAACTCTCTTTTTGGACATTGGGCCCGCCCTTTTTGTCCTCTACTGCGCCACTCCGCTTTATTTGTCGCGGTACACCCATGAGGACCCCAGAGTGCGCTATACTGGGACCGGGTGGCGCTCCTAGCTAACTGTTGACGCTGTGGTATCGTGCAACTGGCCCAATATCATCATCCATCGAGATTACCCCGTTACCAAAGAAGTCATTACTGAAGGTTAGTTGGGCGTTTATCGGGGGAGGCATGTCTGAGCTGTACAGTGGATTTGGTGAGTGTGAATCAAAGTGAGTACTGTCATAGGAGCCTGCCTGAGGGGGGTAGTCGGAGGGCGAGGAGTCCTTGTGGGCATAGATCTGGTGTGGGAGGCTGACCGTATCCTCCTCCAGGGCCTCATCAACCTGCGCTTTGTACGAGAAGAGGATGTTGGGCGGCAGCGCAGTCCTAGAAATAGATTGCAAAACTATTGGACAAAAGCACATATTGGTTACTTTTTTAGATACCGTAGTTTGCTTCACAAAACTCTAAATTTGAAGTCGTTATTTTAATCACTATTATCATTTTCTATTAGAAGGCTATTCTGGCTTGAAAGGCCTTTAGCAGATCAATATTACATTCATCTGTTTCTTTGGGTATTTTTTTTGTATTAGATGAGCGGTAGTGGCAAAATGTGACTACGAGAGCAGACTTACGCAAAGAAATCTCTCAAGAAGGTTCCATACACCAAAGGTGCAAAGCAGGTGAAGTAGAGATAGGCCGTAACATCAACAACACTGTAAAATAAAGGAACATATATAAATCCAATACCACTTCATATTCTACAATTGATAGATCTTGGTTCCGCAAAAAAGGTGGTTGTGATCCAAAAATGTTTGCTTCTGTTGTAGAATGAACTGCTTTTAGTGTTTGTGGGGGTAACGACATGGATTCTGATGTGCATGAGCTTGGCCTATAAGATGCAACCCAAAACTCAGCCCAATCCTATAAGGCACACCTGGGGTCTGATTTATGTAAAAGACGTGGCTTCTATGCGGGTAGCTATGGATATGTTATACCCAACGGTCTTAATATGCACATACTTTAGGGCCTTAGATAAACCAAGCCGCATTTAATACTATGTAGGCCAACGCGGGTTATAAATGAGGAGACCTACCACATGCCATGCCCCATGTGATAGTACAGCATTCCACTGCCTACAGCCTGCGCCAGGTTCAGCACCGCCAGCAGTCCACAGTACCAGTAAAATGACCGTTTTGCTGAAATAGGGTACAGTTAGTCAGTCAGTAATAGATGTTTAACGCCATTTCGACAGCTAAGGTCATATTCATGGCGAGAACTACTAAACTACACACTTCACAATGGGATGTGTCAGTGCCCGCGCATATGTGCACCACACACATCCTGAGGGGATAGGAAAGAAGAGATATAGACCCTTTTAAGTGGGCTAGGGAGGCCCGAAAATAGGGTACATGGTGTATCAGACAGAAATAAGAACATGAAAAGGGCACAATTTTAGGAGATTGGTTAATACTCTCATGGCGAAAGCATATAAAAAGTATCAAAAGGCTGGTAAAATCCATAGAAAGTACATGCTAGAAGGAAATAACAAGAATGGAGTAAAGGTGATGCTCTGTTATCGATATAAAAGTCAATATACTATTCATGATAATTTACACAATGGGTGTCAATAAATGTCTTTATTATGGGGCACTGTTACTTTTTGAGCATATAAATGCAAGTCAACTTACTCGGTAAGGCAAATCGTTGTCGCAGGCTTGTACATGGCAAGAAGCAAATCCCAATATAAATCTACAGAATAAAGCATAATCATATTTCTATTGAAAGGACGAACAAGATTATATTGTATCAAATATAAAACAAATGGAGTAAGCTATGAAATACTGCCCAGTACAAACATTGGTTTAGATATCCAGTTATTTAGATATATGTTCTCAGAAATGAACAATAAACGTCGAATTTCATGAGCCACATCAATCAATTATTGTTTGATAATACTGATGATAAATCGACACCAAATGTACTTATTATATTTACCAGAAAGAAGAATATGGAACTTGCGAACCAAAAGAGCATGCCTCCATGGCCAAATATATCATATTCTCTTTGGTTGTTCTTCACATGAAACCGCTGGTCTGGGTACATAAATTCAAGCACTCCCTGCAAATTAAGTCCAACATTGTACGACAACAAGAAATAGGGAGGGTTTTCCTGGTGTGACCGTATCACGATGAAAGTAACTGCAGATAATTTTCAATTATATGACACTAAAACAAATACATAATTGATATGCTACACTGATAAGAAGTGAAAAAATGCATATATATTTCAAATGTGAGTGGAATTTTTCTATTAGATCACAACTTCCTCATTGTCATACTATATTTTACGAAAAGGTTATGTACAGAAGTATATGTTATGGGGCTTACCTGCGTGCATGAATAAGCCAAGGCAATAAATGATGTAACGAGTAATACGCGTCGGATACTAGTTTTACTGTCCAAGTGGCCTGAAAGATAAAAGTTCATTTTAGCTATTCACGCTTTAACACATGACAGATGGATTCGGTTGTATTATACCCTAAATGTCGTGGTTGGTCTTTCCAAGGGTAGTGAGTAGAAGTTACCAGCTGTGGTAGTAGAAATCGCGCTCTTACACATCTTCTGGAGGTTCTTTTACTTTCCAAACACCATAGACATAGCATGTGAAAGAGACCTTCAGGTTTTAAATTCTATACTCGACAAATACAACCCCCCCCCCTCCACAAAAAAAAACACATCATGTGCAATACCCCGCTAAAATGCAGAATTTAACTTACCAAATGCCAAACCGAATATTACAACTGACAGCTCTGTTGCAAGCAGGAAAAAACGTAGTACAAGCCACAGAACCTGTAATGTAAAGCACAGTTATTATTAAAACATCAAAGATCCTTTAATATGAGACTGGCTATATTAACTCAATTATCCCTGTGTACCTTGAAGTCGATTGAACATTATATTGATTCCCTTGAATGATGACTGCAATGGAGGCAAAGGTACATGTAAAACAGGGGTACTTACTTTGTCGGCAATGTCTCCAGCTCGTACAGCGGCATTAACAGTCATTGATACCACACATCGTAACACACTGATTATCGCCACTAGTAAAACCTGAAAAAAGAAAAGACATGTCGGCAATCACATACCGTTTATCTTTTGGGAAGAAACATTTGGTAATCATGTCCACATCTCAGACTTTTAGAAAGTGAAAATGAATATATACCAGCATTAAAAATGGCAGAACTTGGTATTGAAACGTCGCCATATAGAACTTTTATGCATGTTTGATTGTGAATTTACTGATGCATAGATACAGGTGTGTGCTTACCATTCCATAAAAAGCTAGAAAGATTGGGCTGCTAGTTCGTTTGAGTTTTACAATTGCCGTCCGTAACCGCAGCAGCAAGAACAGGAGGAATAACACATTGGGTATCAGGATGATGAGGTCCCATATGCGTACCCTGAAAGAAAAATGTGTAGAAACGTTCTTTTAGTCACATTTCAGCTTCATTCAGGCACTTATTTCAATACATGATGAATGCCTCTCCAAGTTTTCTGGCTCATCCTTTATCATGGAAATTGTAAGGATTATCGAGTGGCAATAGACAAGCAAGATTCAGATTACATGCAAGAGGTGGAACAAGATCTTTGTGTGTGTAGTCGCAGTCGTAGTAACTACGACTGCGCTTGAAAAGGAATCCATATGACAGAAGCAGTTATATTGAATACACATGCAATAGCGAGGTAAGCCTGTTGTAAATCAAAGGAGTTGTAATTTACACAAAATTAACACTTAAACATACCTAGAATGATTGATTTCTTGGTAGAGGATCCACTGGCACGGGGGCTGTCGGACGGGGATGCTAGTAGTATTACCAATAGGCAGGGCCGTCACATTGGGAGCCAGTGTGGTGGTCGTGATATTAGTATTGTTCTTCGTGAGTAACAATGACTGATCCATGTGTGGTACCAGTTCATGAGGGGGTATAAAGGCCCCTTGGAGACCCATGGTATCCCTTCTCAGTCCTGCCGAACCAAGGGTCTCAATCCTGTAGATACTTCAAGGCAGCTTAAATGTATGAAGAGGTGCTGCAAGAGGAAGACAAGACTTAAGTTTCTTGAGTCAATCCTATCAGAGTTGACAATTTTTGGGTTTAATCTTTCATATTACCGGTACTTTTCAATATGTTTACTATTCAATGTTGAAGGTAACAGAACAAGTAGCCAATGATCACGGAATCGACTTTGGCAGAGACAAATCCAAAATACTCAAAATGGGCCCTCAAGGAGAATTTGAAGCCCCCAGAATAAACGTTGTGGAGATTGAGAAAACGGATACCTACAAGTAATTAGGGATCACGCTTAACACGAAAAACAACCTCAACAACCACATCGAGCAAATAAGATGGAAAAGCAAAGCATCACTCCAAACCATCCTATGTATAGCGGTCGATGAAAACTATAGAGGAATCAAAATGGAGACCCTATGGAACCTCTTGGTAACCTGTGTTATGCCAATCATTACGCCAGAGAAACTAAACAGAATGCTAGACAAAATTATCACCTTAGCGCAAGAAAGTTGTAACTCTACTTTTCAAATTTTGCAGGAGAGGCAAAAGAAATGTTCCACTTACTACAGCACCAAGTGGATATAGCAATATTGCAATGGGGCCTGTAGGCACAGATATCATAGACAGAGCTTCAGTATTTTAATACATGCAGTCGCTAGATAAGGTTCAATAGATGCTGTAACAGTGGAAAACTCATTTTTCCCAAAATGTCAGTTAGGCCACACCAAATAAAATAATTGGTCTATGGATTTTCATTTTTGAAAACTGGAGCGGGAGGGCGAAATTTTTATTTTATCTTTCTGAAAAAAATTATTTGTCTATGGATTTTCAATATCAAAGATTTAAAGAGGGCGATTTTTTTCATGTCAAATTCATGTCTACTAGTATTTTGGCTTCTAAATGCAGTATAGACACTGAATTGTTCAAATCTGGAGACCTCTGCCTATCCTGCTGTTGCTGTATCTTTATTGGTTGACACTGTAAGGACTTTGCAAAAAAAAAAAAAAAAAATCAATTTTCCAGAAATTAAAAATAAAATTTCCATTTAGGAAAATCAGGAGCGGGAAATCCATAGACCAATGTTTTAATTTGGTGTGGTCTTACAACCTTCTTACACTAAGGCAACAACATAATCAAAAGAATCCTTGATCCCCATGCCACCCCAAGAGAATGTATCTACAGCGAGGCTAAAACCCTCGATATTGAACACAAAGTACTTAGTACTAAGAATGAGAAATGATAACACAGATTGAAATGAATGAAAGTTATAAGGCCTAAAAAAATTGTTGTGTTCAGTTAACGCTACCTACCCTAATTTTTTGGTCCTACCCTAACTTTTTTATGGGCATTTTGGGAGAAATCTGATATTTTGCCACTTATCGAGACATGGAAGTTTTTTCACTATCTCGGGCATCAAATGCGCGTCGCGTAGGCGCGAAAATTTACAGCTGGCCTAAAAAAAAAATCTCAAAAAAAATCTTTCCCTACCTGCCTACCCCTATTTTTTTCGACCCCCTTACCTGAACACAACAATTTTTTTTAGGCCTAAGTACATGTAGGGTTAGAATTAGGAAAATACACTAAACCGATACAGGACAATGGACATGCTGCCCTCCAGAAGCCAAAGAGAGATCAAGTTGCTGCTGGGGGAATAGTAAATCTGAGGTTTACCCTAAATTATATACAAATGAGAAACTCGATACCATCATATATACGCATTCAAAGGCTGTATACGCGTTTCAAATTCTATAAGAAGAGAGGTGTATTATCATGGATTTAATATCATCTGAATATGTCGATAGAAGCTGGGCGAGGCTGTCTCCTATCTTAAAATCAAAGGGATAGGCCCACAGGGCCACACAGTACCGGGGAGAGGGGGTACAGGAAGAATTCCGACAGTACAGAGTAATGTGTATTCAAGCCTGAGGTACTAGCTAGCCTGAACCTGAGCCTGAGGCTGACAGTGACACATTATAAAAGTCAAAGAGTGAAACTGAAAGAGATAATAATACATTTGGTAGGTACATTAGATTCCAGTGGTGGTGCCACTGTGCATCTGTCATCATCACTGAGACCATTTCCTATGACCCAGGCCAGAACCACCTTCCCCTGACATGGGTTTAGCTTTTGATTGATAAAACACATTTCATTTGGTTGTATCATTTAGAATGACCTACTATTTGAAAAAGAACACTTCAATTCACATCCTAGTGGAATTCTAAGAAAAAAAGTTCATTTTGAGCAAGATTTTGATAGATATGAAATTATATATCTTGGTATTACTGTAAAATAAATGTCTGAATCCCAATAAACCTAGATGAAACCAAGAAAAACCAATACTAGGAATCATGCCTTTGATTTTTGATATAATATTTGAAGAGATATTAATATTTATTACAGAAATTAGGTCATCACAATTTAATTTAATTAGGATAAGTAGGTCATATATATAGGTCACACAAAAATAACTTTTGTTCGCATGGCAACAAGGGTCAATTCACATTTTTAGGCTAATCAAATAAATCAATCATACTGAAAGATATATATGTTTCATGATCATGATAGCTTGAAGTCCTAGAGAATAATCAAACTTTTCCTGGTAGAAAAGGTCACAAGATTTACCCCTTCTCCTTAAAGACATTTTGGTACCATTGAAGAAAGTGAAAATCTTGAATAACTCTGGAACCGATTGGAATTTTTGAATGATTGGAATTTTTGAAAAATTCTAAAAGCACAATCTAAGTCATTCCTATATCTTTACATTAGTTGAGATGGAAAGTCCCGTATCCTTGGTGACGTGCCGTCGTTGGCAAACTGGATGCCGGGGACAAAGTGGATCTCTGCGCTCTATGCTCCCCATTACGTACCATAATAAAAATGCTATACTGGAACCCTGCACATTTCTTAGTTTCATGTTACGGCCGTTACACGATACCAATCTCTTATTTATAAATACAGTATCATCTTCTCTTCCTTTAGATTGCACTGGCTTGATGACAATATGGTGCTTTTTATGTAATTGGAGAATTCAGACATTGAATGGTCTGCACAACAGCAAGGCATTCAAAATTGTCCCCCGCACAATATGGCGCGGTCCGTGTGCACGTGACACGTAACCCTGGTGACGTCCTAGGCATCGTAGTTACCGTCCGCACGAAATCTGGGTGCTTTAGCCCAGGGTGTCCGGCAGACCCCTTTGAAAAAGTAGGACAAAAGTAGGACTGAAAATTTTCAAAAGGTAGGACTAAAGTAGGAAAATAAAAGAAAAAATAGGACATATGTAGAATAAACAATGCATGTGTAACAAACCTATTTATCCTCAGAATTGATAAGTTTATATGTAGAATCTATTAGGATAATATTCCAGAACATATTTAAATGGTGCTCAGTTTGTACCTGTATCATTGGTATGTGAAACATGATATACAGTGGTTTCATGAAGGCATTTACTGCGAGTCTGCTACGTTGAGATTGAGAAATTGGCTAGTTGTTTCAGCACACTAACAGGTGAAACTTGTTATGATAAGTCTATGGCAAAAGTTATGGCAAAAGTTTTGCCTCAACATACAAGATCTGTGAGGTACTAATTTTGTGAAACCCCTCTATAGAACTTACTTAATAGACACAGGTTTGTACAATGTATTCATGCACTACACAGAGGGTATGTCATAATATCATTCTCTATGCGGACCCCTGTCTATCACTCTCCCTGTGGTGACCCCTCATCTCCATCTGACTGAAATTCCCATCTACTTGAACCTGTAAATGCCTGTACATCCAAACCCCGTGAGATCCACAACCTTCACTCCATAAAACTACTATCCACAGGTCGCCGAATGACCCATTACTATAGCTCAATTCATACCCTATAACCATTGTAATCCAACCCCCACTACTCTAAACTTTTGTCTTGTAAAGGCAAAAGAGGCTTTGTGAAAGTTTGAAAAGCTGTTAAGTATCTTACACAGATTTTCCCACTGTCTCGGCACCAGTATCTGAGCAGAACATCACATTGTTTACGGTTTTGGGCATTTCCAGTTCCATCGTATTGTAATGTGAAAGCACATCCAGTTTTACAGATCATACTAACAAGTTCCCTCTTGTAATATGGCCCGAGTCCATCTGAGAGCAGATATGACACTTTGGACTTGCTAAGTGAAAAGTGCTGTGATTATACACAGGGAAACATTATCTCAAATAAGTCAGACAATCCTTCACAAGACCGAAAGCTGAAGTTGCTCTCACATACTTTGTGGGCCCATAGGATTTCAGCAATGGCAGTCTGTTCTTGCTTGGAAGCTGTCTGCACCATGAATGAACTAGGCTTAGCAGAGGTGCTTGTACTGGTACTGTTTTGTCACATATGGTTGGTTCAGCAACATCTGATACAGATGCAATAGCTGCTGCACTAGCACTTTTCTTTTCAAAGTGGCGCTGTGTGCTTCCAAATCTGGCTTTAGCAAAACCAGTATGCTTAACCCTTGACGCATGGGCTAGAACTTGCTGGAGACCTGTATTGTCTATTTAAAATGATTTGTTGCATAGTGTGCAGTGGGATTCGTAAGCACAACTTGGATCTACACGACACCACTGTTTGACTAAATTTCCATTTTTATCTGTCTTATTTAACCAAGATTCTTGAAATTTTGTGGGATTTGGCATGTTTCTATAGAGTTCTATGGCAGGCTTTAATGATCTAGGTTACTTGATGTCAGATGAATCCGTCACTAATCTATTGACCCATCACCAGCAGTGCATAGTCTAAAACTAGGCGCCGCACAGCAATGTTAAGGGAGTGCTATCTTTGTCCAAAAGTATCATGACAATCATAACAACATAACTGCAAGCAATTCTGAATGTTTTCTACATTGGCACTCCATGGTTTAAAATATAGATTGCAGCCAACACTGACACCATTAGTCTCATATTGACGCTTCATGTAGCCACCTTTTGATATTACCTCCCTGATCACTATCAGTCAGGTGTTTGCATGTATTCTGTTAAAGGGTTTATGAGTGAAACATTAGCATAATACTAGTTCTAATGCTCAAAGCACATATGTCAACCAAGTTAATCACTAACGATCACCACACAACTAACATTAGCCCAATTAAACATCAATTGATACACCAATGATGTCAGAATTGGCTCTTTCATTCCACAAGCTAATATCTCTGAATCTTTAATGAAGATGTGATTAATAAATACTGCAAATTACAATGATACAACTCACATGCTGAGTCCTAGATATCTTAGATAACAGTAAAACTGCACTATTCATAAACCATGTGAAGGCTAAATGAAGTAGCACTACAACTCCACTACTCAGTTTCTTGCCAGTACAAAAGGAGCGTGACAGACATGGCAAAATTTGAGTTCCAGATAATAATGCAAATGATATTACAGAATTTGCTATCTACCCAAAGTAATATTACTAGCCAGTACGAGACTAAATGGATAAAACATATAAGAGGAGGAAAATCGTCCACATGCCATAGTTTTGGTTATAAAATCGGGTACTCCATAATAATTTACCTCAGGTACCTCATTGGGAACTACAATAGCCTATGCATGGCACACATTAAAGGGGGACTAGCATGGCTATGACGTACCCGCGTTAGCAAGTCAAGTGACTACCCCTTGACCAATCAGGGAGTCACAAATTTTCCGCTTGTACCCGCGAAATTGTGAACAATCTTTTGGCAGGTACCCATGTTGAAAATCGCCATGCTAGTCCCCCTTTAAGACTTGAGGGTTGATTTCACTTGACATAAGTTACTATAAACATGTACTAACACAAGCAAGATGTGCTTTAAAGTAACTAATGGTATTTTTATATTGCACACGCCAAAACAAAACAAAAAAGTAGGAAAAAGTAGGTATTTGGGAGAAAAAGTATGAAAAATAGCAAAAAAAAACATAAAAAAGTAGGAAAAAGTAGGAAAAGTAGGATCGCCGGACACCCTGTTTAGCCTTTATAGAGATTCGTGCAGACGGTAACTACGTAACGTAGCAATTCTCCAAGGTAATGTGTCACGTGCACACTACTCCGTAGACGCTCTGAGGGAACCTCAGAGACCAAGTGTGTCTGTTGTAGTCTGTTTGGTCAGCCAGATTGGCTGAGTGCCCAGTTCTCACAGAAGTACTTACTGTCAGGTCCAATGCTTCCACCAACACTTCCCTCAATGTATATCCAAAGATTCACAATACACAAAGCACTTGAAATACTTGTAATAATTAATAATCCAGGTGATTTTCAAATCTCCCTCCCTAACTCCTAATCATTGTCGGCCATCTTGAAGCCAGGTGTAGCCACCTAGTGTCAAAAAGACTACACTATTCTTGGTTGGTTAGCCCTATGTTTCAAGAGTAGTCTAACACCAGGTAGCACCACATCATGTTGACAATGGAGGCCATTGAGGTAGTGATATCTAAGCTCAAGATAAACATGTCAGATTTATTGGATATATCTCATGTTTCAGTCATTATAAGCTGATGCATATGAAAACTACATGTTTGTGAATAGGAGGGACAATTTCCAGGAACTGACAGTGAGTACTTAGTTCAGACTAGCCATGTGTTTGTGCCACTATAGACTTGTATACATCTTGGATCCTGCCTGTGAGCAGGCAGGTATTTCGGCCTAGTGCACACGGACCGCGCCATATTGTGCGGGGGAAAGATTTGTGTGCGTCAGCACTAAGTCCACCATTAAAAGTTCAAATTCCTTATGTATGTTAAGACTCAAAGCACCAGTTTGTCCCCGGCATCCGGTGTGCCGACGTCGGCACGTTACCAAGGTTACTGGACTTTTCGTCTCAATGAATATATGATTGAATGTATTTCCCATCTGATGTACCTACATTTGGGTTACATTTACAACAAGTACCGTAGCTGGATATGGATTAGATGACCGTGTACTTTTAGCCCCTTGATAGTACAGGAAGAGGCTGCTATTTCATAGTTTTTCGAAGCTGTCAGGGTCCCATGACTTGTCACTCATCATGACATCATGTTTGTAAACAACTTTTAACAAGTGAGTTTAGTGACTAAGAGTCAGGGAGGGGACGAACCAAGTGCCAACAACGATGTTCTCAAACAGCACCCGGCGTATCCAAAGAAGCGCAGTAGACAAAAGGCAGATGGACATTTTCGTGGTCTACCCCGATAAATAATTACGCGTGTTATATTGAAATATGAACAAAAAACAGCAAAAATACCTCTTAATCCGACCGAATTCGACGACTCTGCCTTCTTCCGGTGGACCTGCTTCCGCCTCGTTTTGACTTCAAATATGGCGCCGGGGTAAACAGAGTGCTGAAAACATGTTTCAACTATTTGAGCTAGCAAAGCTACTAAACTTCTCACCAGAAATACAAAAGACTGAAAGTAGCGTGAGCGTACGGCAGATAGCATGGAGAGAAGTAGGAGACAGGAGTTTCTTAGCCCTGTTAATCTCCAACGGTACGTGGACAGGTGTGACTGGGCGATATTGGAAGGATATCAGACATGCAGGTGCCCCTCCCCTCTTACTCTGAGACTCAGGGAGGGAGTGATCATTACCGTAATACCCCGCGTATAAGGCGGGGATTTAGGGGATTTAGGTCTCCCCGGATTATCAAAAAAGATAGGGGGTTACCAAGATCCTTTCTTTGATAGAGATCTATTTCAATGAACACACCCCTAGGCATACAACTAGGCACTTGCATAAAATTTTGAAAATGGTTGAAAATCTATAGGACCAATGTTATTATGTTGCTATACATACTTATATTTGACAATATTTCATATCTGTTTGAACCATCTTCCTAACTTATAAAGATACAGAGAAATCCACAGCTGTCCACAGTTGAGCTGGATCAGCAACTGTGATCACAGCCTACTGCACAGGCAGGCAGTGCAGTCAATGTTTACCCTTCCAGAGGCCCACTCATGTGCATTCAGCAGCAGAATACATGAGTATTTCAGGTCTCAATGGGAATATTTCTGCTTGACCTACAGTTTAGGCCTTCAAAGGGTTAATCAAGAACATAATATCTAATACCCAGAGGTGTCCAACTTTCTCCAACTCACATTCTTTCATCATGTGTCCTATCACTTGAGTGCTCATACCATCAACAAGTGGATAGTTCCTATCTCTCCTTAAGTGTAATTATATTCAGATTGACCACCATTCTCTTGTGACAAAAAAGATACCCTAACCACCCCTCTAGTCCAAATGATAACAGAGATGCCACTTTTCCTAACTTTTTAGGAATTCTGAATTTTTGATTTCCATTCCTATAGGTAATTGAGAAAATTAGGAGGATTTCCGAATTTTCGAGAAGCTGTGAGTGGCATCTCTGTGATAAGGACAGGAGGGTCCCAAGAGTGAGACAGGATCCCTGGAGGCCCTGAGAAAGCGCATGACAAAACCGTGACCTACGCAAGTGAGCGACGCTCATTTATCCAAGTACCTACTACAACAGAATAAGGGGGGGGGGGGGGGTCGGGGCCCAACATACACATACTGACATAGCCTAGGGCCTTTGACTAGTATGAGAGGTTTTTGGATTTTGAAAATTCATTGAGTAGAACAGAAGGTATCATGTCATCTAATAATTTTTTTTTGCAAATTCACAAGCTCTAAATGAATGTAATATAAACTTATCACACAAAGGAAATGATGTACATTTATAACAACACCACAGAAATTATGGACTTGAATAATACATAGAACTGTTTACAATGTGAACTAGACATTACACAAGACAACAACGACAAGCCGTTACACAGGGTATGACAGTATTTATCAGCAGGATAAAACTTTCTTGCGTCCTACTACTCCGGAGGCCTGGAAAATTTTCACGTGGACACATGACCTGCAATCCCATGATGCATCAGTTCAGTGCGTGATTCCGCAGCTGCAATACGCATCCTAGCGTCAAGCAATAGTATCGTCAATTTCTTCCAGAAATTTCGAGTTCTACGAACTTTTAAGACCGATGGTATAGGTCCTAACAGTCCTGTTTATTGTTGGCTTCCGTTTGGCATAAACAGACTTTGCTAAGTCCAATAAGACTGAGTGCTCAAGAGCCGGTCCGAGCCCATCATGACATTAGACTTTACTAATGATAGTCGAGTTCCGTAACTCTATCCTTTGATAAGCTTTGTTTGGCTATCCCATATGCCCTCTCATAGGTTATCCTTACTGCTTGCCTGCTCACCATTTATTGAAGATATATTTATAGGCAAAGGCTCATGAATGTGGCTTCAAACGTTCTTCGAGTGACCGCAGAAAACAATATTAAGTAATAACTCTGTTACTTCTCCACATGAAATTGATGAGTATGTATATAATTTTGTAGGTTATCTACTCCTGAGGTACACAACACATGGTTCTGTACCCGTTGTGCGTCAGTTGCCATGGCATTCAGATCGTCCTATACAGAGTATGACCTTTGACCCCTCTGCAACATGGCTTCTATGTGTCACACAAATGGATGTATTGTACATTGTCCCAGCATTAGCTTTAATGGTAGGTTAGCATGTTCAACTACTACATGTACTCAAGTGGAGGATATTGCTCAGCATTTAAACGCGGACTAGGAGCATTTAGTACCATTAGGCCTATTTGGATATTGTCAAATGCGGGCTTACTTTCATTTCCGAGATCATATCCCTTAAATGTATTTTTCTCTTTTATTTTAACGTGGAACCTTGTCATAAAGTTACAAATAACATTTCTGTATTTATCCATAGACGCATCAATATACTCCCATAATCCATTTTCCTGAAATAATTGGTAAAATCTGAAAAGTGAATTTTTGTCAACAGGATCCAAGAGCCCAGATAGAACACCTTTGGAAGTTGGATGACATAACACGGATCAGACATCGGAAACGCAGAGGTAATGAAGAGGGTGGACAAAGTATGACTGCCTGAAGAAACTTTTGTGCATTTAATAAATGATGAATCCACATTATACATGTCTTTTCAGTGATAGAGAACATAAGTAGAAAACCGTAGAAAACATCCTTCCTTACAGACTTACACATGGTATTCTCTTGGCCTTTACTAAAACTGCTAGACACGTCATGCCTGGCTTCCTCATACGAAATAATGCTACACTCATTCCTTCTAGGTCTACCGACTTGTCTAGCCTGGTGGCGTTCATTTAATGGTGGCCAGATTGCGGTGGTTGGTACCAAGCTGGGATTTGTACTCTTTGTTGACCTACAAACAGAGCGGCTCGTATCGGAGACCGATGTCAGTGAGCACGTCTCCAATATCGACATTCTGTATGATGAATCACACACCTGCGCTCATGCTTTGGTACGTTGACACTCTATCATAGAAATTCCCACTGTAGTATCGTGATGAAGGTATGCCAAAATTTGGGACACTTGCATGCCTTTACCATGCCAATATAGATTTGAAATTTTCAATTTCATAAACCTTTATTTGCACCCTAGAAATAACATTTCTAGGATGAGGCTGTACAAAACAACAGCTGTCTTTTCTTGGACACTATAGTCCTGCACTGTACACTGAAGGTACTGGTATGTCCTGATAAGAAATGACCCAGAATATATATAAGGCCTTTCAAAAAATTAAACTGGTTTCTCATCACCGCGCGCATCATAAAATTGTGTTTTGAATATTTCTTTTTTTTTTACATAATTTTAGTCAAAAATCATAGTAAAAATAGATAAACATGGGCATATTTGGTATCAAATTAAAGCTAACGATGTCAGCAATGCAGTGGACTAGAGATTGAGTGAATTCACACCTTTTTATAATGAGTAAACTCTTAACCCTTCAAGGGCAGAGCAAAAATGGTCGTCCTGGCCATGGGGACAGCCTCTGGAAGACGAGCCTATTTTCAATTCCTATACAAATCCTATATAATGGGTGTCAACTATAGTCGATGCTAGGCCTACCATGGTGTCGACTAGACACACTAGTTGATGCTAGCCCTCAAGTAATAAAATCAAAATTGCAGTTTTCGCCCCGATATGCCCAGGGTAAAAAAAAAATCGCTCTTGTCATATTTTTCAGGGGTTGGTGATGAGAAACCAGTTTTCTTTTGAGTGGCCTAACAACTGTGATCTATCAGGGGTAGCACTGTAGTCTCCTCGGCTATCTATGATTTATTGAGATAGGTGTTATCAGATAAGACACCCTTAAAGGACTTGTCCAGACATTCTCTGGATGAGTCCTTTGTCATCCAGACAACGTTATCAAATTTAAATGGACACTTAGTTATTGTTAGTTGTTTATACACTTGATTGATATCTAGTTTTTTGTTATAATTATAATTTAGGGCCTTTGTTGCTAATTTGATTGTTCACAGATAACGACAAAGAGTAACAGTCAGTGGAAGATATTACTAGAGACAAAGGATGTGAACGATAGTTCAGAAGACAGCGCTGGGTTTACTACAATCACCGTCAGTATACTCCAGGCCCCAGGTAAATCATCAGTATAGTGTGAAGATAGTTCAGAAGTCGGAGGGGGGGAGCATGAACGTCTAACGATAAAGGTTCAGACAAAGGCTATTTCAAGAAGAATTAAATATTCTAGATAATGTTTTAGCAGATACATCTGCAACTACTGTCATATGTTCCACGACTTTAAAAGGGTTGGTTCCACTGCGTCGATCGTCCATTTTTAGCGCGGCGACTAGTGAGTACTACTCGTGAGATGAGTAGACTAGTGTATGGTTCACAGTCGCCACGGTGTAAGGGATAGGGAGGCCTTGCAATCTATTTTTGTTTGTGGCTCCTCTGCTATGGACTATTCCTGCTCACTATTCTAATGTAATAACAACAGTGTGTGTACTTTACTTATCAGTGAAGGAATTTTCAGAATATATCTCATACTTTTGATTTTATTCGCAGATAAGACATTTCATCATTTGGAGCCCTATGGCAGATTAGCATTAGAGCATTTTAAGATTCAGAAATGCATCCCGGTAGCCTTTGTTTTAGAATTGTTCGTTTTGAAACTACTATATATATGTAGTACAGGTTTTATCTCAGTGGGTTATGGTACAATTGGATCATATTTTCTGTATTTGAACAAAGTATTCACTGTCAAAGATCTCTATGGAGAAATCAGTGCTAAAGTGTGTGTTGCCATATGTGCATTTTTGTAAATCAGAGGAGGTTGAAGTGTAAGGCCACCTTGTGGAACTGCTACATTCTTTTCTGTGTAAATTTTTTAGTTTACATTGAAATAATGCTATCTCAGAATATGTATCTACTATTGGTGATGAAAGATTAATTTGATTACTCCTTTCATTATATAAACGATTTTGTGGAACACTGAAAACATGTATGTACACCGAGGTACTTACACTGTGCTCCCCCTCTACAGAGAGGTGGAGTGATCTGGCCGGTTTGCTGACCACTGGCCCGTGACGAGGTACAGACTATTACAAGTGATTGGCAGTTGGGTGTGTGTGTGGGGGGGGGGGGGGCAGGCAGAGCAGGCTCCTGGCAATCTGAGACAGTGTACACTCATAATGACACACCTGTTGACTATGGCATTGAACATTGAATAAGACAGGTCCCTCTGGCAGCTGAGTGAGGTGCATGCAGAATGGACAGTCTACAGACTATTAGTACTTAGCTGCAGTGGGTAGTTCAGGTTGAATGTGTGCTATATACTACCAAAAGCCCAGATGATAGTATGCCCTATCTGTCTCACCAACTGAAACTAGACACAAGATTACAAGTCGCCGCGCCATGTCTCACAGGACTATTCTCTACTATTGTATTAAAATCTACAACACTATGGTTTTATCTGGCAATCTGACCGATTTTTATATACCAAATGTATAGTTCTAAAAAGAATTGTCGGATTAGCAGAAAATGGACCCGACTGAAGCAGTGGAACCAACCCTTAAACCAAGAGATTCCAAAGTCTAAATAATTGATTCAACTGCCTTTCAGTGGCGGATCCTGGATTTGGCAAAGGAGAGGGCGCAGCTCAAAAGGAGGGGGCGCACACCCTTTTTTTGAGCAAATTTTGGGGGGTCCAAAATATGTAATTAAACTCTTAAGGACTGGGAAAAAGGGGGGTGCGTGTGCCCCAGCACCCCCCTGTAAATCCGCCACGGTCGAGCGAATTTTCATTAATGAGATAATTTATGATATTGCAAAAGTATAGAAAAATGATGACAGATGAACCAGCACTTAAGAGATAAGCCATTGAAATTATATTCCTACAGAGTCAGAGATGATAATACGATATAATTGTAGTGAATCGACAGGGGCTGGGGTGGGTATCGTAGAATGGTCTGACAATGATCAGATCGAATACCATTTGTTGGAATACTACATTGTATTTCAAATTAAACTATTTTCAGAATCACGCGCATCTGAATTTGTGGTGAGGCGCATACAGCAGTTTTCTAGTTCCACATTTTTGTCTCCGGCCATAATTAATGGTAAACCCAGGGTGGCAGCTCGTGATCTCCACACAAAGCAACTCAAGGTAAGTTGGTCTACTCTTACAGGCAGCAGATGTACTTGATTTACATTAACCAATATATACCTGTACTTGGATTCTATCATAGATTTACAACTAAACTACGGTACTCCGGTGTATTGATTTTTTCTCTAAATATTACCAGTTCCCTTACGGATTGCCTAGAATTGTAGCCCTTTGGGGGAAAACAGCACTCAAGTCAGGGACTTGTTACACCCAAGTTTACTAAAATCGCGACTAGACATTTTTTTTTATGTGCATTCTATTTGTTTGTGTGTATGATATTGACGATACACTTGTGTGTCCTTTCGGTCTCCTACAAATTAGCTACAGATTTTAACTAAAAGAATGATGTGTATACATTCCTTTAAATTTTCAGATATACAATACTACATTGGAACGGTCACCTCTGTGTGCCTATGTCATTCCTGAATTTGTGGATGAGGTAGTGGTCACAGAACGGCTTCTCTTCTTCTCCTCCACAAAGGAGAGCTCGAGTCTGGAGCTTGTAGCGGCACGGCTAGATCATGCCTTACCAGTTACAGATCAGAAGGTGTGACCTCTCATTTATGCGTTTAGTTGTACATGTAGTAAATCTCTTTTCAGTTGGATGCAATGTATTTCTGAGATATAGTTCTGGAGAGAATCCTCTTGGCATATAAAACATTTCGTTTATATAACTTTCCATAATGTGAAAATGATACCCTAATGTTTCCAAATGTTCTTGCATTTGAAAGGATTTCAACAGCGATTCTGTTGTCCAGACATTTCAACTTGAAGGCAGTGAGCACATCTTAGCACTTTTCAAGCGATCGTTCCCATTCTACTGGCATGAGAAACGTGAGGAGGAGAGGAAGAAGCATGCAGTTACAAATATAGATGCAACATTTTCTGGTGGGTCTCAAAATGCTGCCCGCACCCCCACGTTCCACCTCAGTTCTCACACTGTGTTGGATGGCTGTGTCGTGGTGACTACACACAATGTATATGAATGTCGTCCAAGGTAAGATTTCCTCAAGAAAATCTATTTCACATACACCTCTTCTATCATTTCTATCCGATGGTATCTAAACCTGTTTCATAAAGGTCATTCTGGTGCCAGGACAAAAAAAAATTATATGTGTTGTACTCGCTAGAGAACAATACTCAGTCTTAAAATGTATTTCATTCTTACAGGGTATCACCAGAGATGCTGTTTGTAGAGATGGCGGTGAGTCGGTCAGACCAGGCGGCTGCAGAGGCTGTGGCAGGGGCACTAAACCTGGAAATGTCCAGTCTCTACTACCTTGCAGCTCAAATTCAACTCAGCTGCCATGACTATACACGGGCCTCACGCTTCTTTCAACTAGCCAAGGTCAGTATGATCCCTGGTTAGAACTTGAGAAAATAATTAGATTAAAGCCTAAAGTTAAAAGCCTGATATATAGATATCTTGTGTGACATGGGGTTTCACCTTCTGCCATCTAAAAATGGAGATCAACATTGTTTGTGTACTATTGATCTTGAAAAGATGTATATAAATGAAAATATTTGACATCATTTTTGCTGTATAAATTCAGAGTCCACACCTACAACGAGTAGCAGCCTTTGCACAGTATGGGCGTATGTCTGAAGTGGTGCTATACCTGAGACAAACGCTGGACTGCAAGCAACACGAGCTGAAGTCAGACGAAGTGGGTCACCTCTCCGACATGATGGTGCTGGCCTATGTCCAACAGCTACTTGAAGACAAAAGTAGAACTAATGAACTCACATACGACCTCAGGTAAATATGATTCTGAATCCGGTGCCCTTGAGAAGTAATCCATTGGGTATGTGAACTAGCCCGGTATTCAAGAAGTACAGTGTAAATTCAACGAACTCTGAGACAGTCTGCTCACCTATAAGGGAAAGGTAAAATGCGTCCATATTTTACTCTTCCAGGGAATTCCTGAAGACCAACATGCAGTACTCTTCCCGAGAAGCCATAGATGCCTTAGTGGACAATGGATTCTACGAGCTTGCCTTAGATATGGGAAAGGTACGTTTAGATATCTTTGAAGTACCGGTACTTAGCATTGTCCTCTAATATGATACGCATGTATAAAACTATACCTGGAATCTTATCCTCTTTTGGCAGGGTCGTCAGTGCCTGTTTGAGGTTCTAGAACGCCTCGTTAACATTGGAGGAAGCAGCGGAACATTGTTAGAGGAGGGATTACATCAAGTGCCATTTGGCAAACTTGGTCAAATACGACATAGTAAGTGCGAAAACCTTTCATTTAGGAATCAATTGCTGCTACCTACTCGTTCCGAGAATTGAATATCACATTATCAAGGACTGATCAAACCATAAAACCTTGTAAATATGCCGCACCCACGAATGAGCCAAACCCCCAACTTTGCACCTGGGGCTTCCAATTGGTTGTTTTAGTACTATTCTTTAGTGTGAAAACCCCACCTATACGCGGCGCCCCAACTTTGGGACAATACACTTAGTCACATTTTACCTCTGCAGGGCTTTTGACAGGGCTGCGCAGTGCGTAATACACGCATTTAATGCTTAAATGTCGCATTTAAATGGCTAGAATGGCCATTCATTTACAGAATGGCGCATTGTATTTGCTAAAAAGTGTGCAATTGGCGCATTGCAAAAAATCCTGTCAAAAGCCCTGCCTCTGAGATGATCTAAAAGCCGCGGTTTATAAGCAGAGTTTTAAGGATAATTGCCAACGGGTGATCAATTCATAGTTCCCATAGTGTCACATCGAGTATGGGTATTATGCATTTTAAGTGGACACAAAGATTTGATAAGTGCTAGTAAGGCCCTTGTGTATAAGGACGCCCCTGTGTGTACGGTGCACTCCCAACGTTGGCAAAAGGTTTTTACGGTACATCTTTTTTGACCACCTTGAAGAAGGTTGTCAATATTAGAGTACTCTTTTTATTTACAGGTGCCTTGCTGCAATACCTTCGGCCTGCCGATCTTGTCCGAATGCTAGATGACCAACCTTCCTTCGTAGTCGACTTTGTGGCACACTTCCAGACCATTTTAGCAGACCTTGATAAGGCCACATTGCGAAAAGTCACTCAACTATTCGACATTTCCCTCCCTTCATATAGGAAATTGATACCATTTTCCAAACAGTTAGAGAATGCAAGAAGGTAAATTCCTTTATCTCTTTCCGCTTTTTTTTTTATTTTAATCAATATCAAATACGTGTCTTTAGTTTTGATCTTCTCTTTGTATTAATATGATAATGATGTCTGGTGTTCTTTCCGTCTGTAGCCATGACCAGCACAATCAACATCCATGGACAACGTCATGTGATAGCGGGCAGTCTGAGGTAGATGATGATCAGGTAAAGGAAATCTTTATTGAAATTTAATCTGGCCAGTCAAGACTTTCAAAAGTGTTCCAGATAAATAACTTGTGCTGTTGCAATTGCTGCCCCATTCTCATGTGATATTTAAACTGGAAGGGATGATCCATTTACAGGATCCCCTAGAAGGTCAGCTAAAGCTGGTCGGTTTCTTCGTGAGATGTGTCATTCTCCTGAATGGAAGACAACACCGAGATATGTCACTTAGTTTCACCCAGGAAGCTTTCACTCCATTGTACCCTCAGGTGGGAGCAACTTTCTATATGTTTACTCTTGGTCTAGAATCTAATTTCCTTGTATAATATCTGTCAGTAAAGTCTTGTTAGGTGTAATTTAACTCCTACCATAATTAACAGTATGATGATGATAACTGTTCAGGAGGAGTCTACAAAGGGAGATGTGCAGTACCGCCTGCCAGTACGCCGGAACCTGCTCTCTGCTGGACATCAGCACTCGGCACTGGTTCAGGACGAGCAGCTCTACTTGTGGGGGGACTGCTCCACACAGGGCAGGTAAGAACTTTCTTAGTTCATCTCGACCCTTTAAGAAAGTCTACTAACACATGCTTATTCTACATTAAGGCTCTTTTGTTTATGTGATAAAGGCAATTTTTGTTCGTTTGATATAATTCAGACCACAACAGCATGAGGGAGAGAAGACTGATATGTGGCGACCATTCACTCCAGCTGCTTTCCAGACACTACGGGTGATGTCAGTGTCTTGTGGGGCACACCATTCCATGGTGATCACTGATGATGGGGTAAATATAATGCTCTCCAATCTCCTTAAACTATTGTGTATAAGTAACAAGTTGCATCCTTTGTAGGACCCACAAGCTTCCCTAAAATCTTCACCTGGGCTTAGAATTTATGGCAGTGTAGTTATATGCCGGTAATGCCGCGTGGGAATAATACTCTCTCAAATCTGGGTGTTGTTATGACTGAAAATGACTAGAAGTTTTCCATATTAACATAATTATCAACTGCCTTTGGATATCCTTTCATATACTCATGGTGAGATCTTGGCATTGATAGGTATATGGATGGGGTGACTGTCGCTATGGCCAGCTTGGTGTCGGACGAGTGTATGATGTACCCACACGAATACCCCAGCGTGTGGAGAAGCTGAGTGACATGCATTGTGTGGACATTGTGTGTGGACACTATCACACTGTCTCCCTCATGGAAGACTGCAGGTAATCATAATCCTCATTCATGTGAATTCTGAATAGTGGTGAGAAGAAAACCTGACTACCAGTATAATGTAATTTCGAAAAAAGACACTACATTTGTATAAATTTAATAACCTAATAAATATATTATGCATATGTTTACATGTGGGCATTTTGGGCTTCCCTAGCCCACTTAAAAGGGTCTACTTCTCACCTTTCCTATCCCCTCAGGATGTGTGTGGTGCACATATGTGCGGGCACTGACACATTCCCCTGTGAAATTGTGTAATGTCGTTCTCACCATGAATATGACCTTAGCTGTCGAAATGGCGTTAAACATCTATTACTCACTCACTCACTCACTCACTCACTCACTCACTCACTCACTCACTCACTCACATGTGGGCATTTATATATTCTCCCCTTTCTTAATGTTAAAAGTACACGCTTCTAATGATAAGTGCTAACATGTGTTCTGGACCTTTATAAAGCCATTGGTGATGAAGAAAGGGAGGCAGTAAGTTAATTGCCTTGAAGACATAAGATATACATCACTAACATATAAGAAAAGAATAGATTTCATTGGTTACATAGTTAAAAGAACTTAAAGGATATACCAGTAACTGGTTCTCCAATAACTACCATTAATAACTTCATCCTCTACAGCGTACGCACATGGGGATGGGGAATTCATGGCCAGCTAGGTCAGGGGAATGTAAAGGACATCCACCTACCAAAGGTGGTAGCTGTCCCAGGTGATGCAAAGGTCTGCGATATTGCTGCTGGATATGCACATACACTCATCCTTACAGAGCCGGTATGCTGTCTTGAATCTATTACAACTTAGTTGTGTTCTTTCCAAATGCTTAAAACATAATAATTTCACGTTAATCATGATGATCATTATAGATGTAGATATGACAATCCTTGCAAAAGGCCTTATAAGTGTTGAGGTGTGGAGGTTTTAACACCATCCTCCTCACTTCTAAGGGCCCCGTAAGACAGACCTAATAAAATCCATGTTTCAAAGAACTACAGTCTACAGGAATCTGTGTTATAAATGAAAAGGAGAAATAATAAAGAAAACTGTTAGACTATAAACTAAGCTTCTAACATTTTACAGAAGGGCTTGGTCTATGCTACTGGTTGCGGGGTCTTCGGTCAGCTTGGCCTTGGGACGACGCGCAAGCACTCAACTCTGAGACATGTTGACACATTGCCAGATTGTGTCATCTCCATCACAACCAAGGATTTTCATTGTGTAAGTTATTTATGCTTTTAGTAGCGGACCACTCCCACTTTCTGTATACAGAACGGAATGGGAATACTCTCGATATCAAAGTGAAGAATAAGACTACCTTAAAGGAGGGAGAGGCGTGATCTACATCTAAGAACTAATGCATTCGGTATTTTCTATTTTTATGTACAGTACCCATAGATGTAATTTATACAGATAAAATTGAGTTATTTCACACCAAATGCTGTCGTCTCACGCGATTTTAAAACCAAATGGTCTAAAGCAGACTGGTTATTATTTACATATCCGAATCTACAGGTTGCTGTATCTGCAGAGGGTGAGCTGTACCAGTGGGGTGCCAGTCCCAACAGTCTGTGTGATATGGTGAGGGATCAGCGCCAGGCGCGCCAACGACTATCTGCCTCGCCGGCCAACCTTATGCCCCATCAACACTACCTCAAACCCACACCTGTCAATACCTACAATGTTGTAGCCAAAATCATTCAGGTTGGTAATAATCAAGTATCTGATTACACTGGCAGTTACTGGTACAACGATTTGATCTTAGGACTGAGCACCTGAGAGAAGAATGGCACTATCAACTTTCGGTTTCAGTTTTTATGAATACAGGAAATATTACTTTTAACATGAAAGAGCTTGCATATTTATTACAGGTTGCATGTGGCAGTAACTTCAGTGCCTTAGTAACTGAGGATGGGGAGGTTTTCACCTGGGGCCGTAACCACGATGGTCAACTTGGCATTGGTAACCGCACTGACCAGGTAAGTAAAGGTTATTTATAAAGGTACCGGTACTTCACTGCATATACCAGTACATTGTAATTGCTTCATATTGCTTCATTTCATACTGCTTGCTTGCCTTAGTACAGCATAAATCAGCAGTAGTTAAACCAAATAGATGACTCAGACTTGATTTATACAATAGCTAGCAAACATAAAACTATCTTGTGGTAAATTCTCTTTATTTCAACCAGAAAGCTCCGGTGATGGTAAACCGCATCAATGACAGGAAGATGGCTGCTGTAGCGTGTGGTGCTGATCATATGGTTGCCATGGATACCGAGCGACAGGTCTGGTCCTGGGGACGCAATGATCTTGGTCAGGTAAGTGGTGAAAAGGTGGCTGACTGGGCATAAGTGTGGGGTAGGAGAAGGTAAAGAAAGTAAAAAGGTATAAAAGAATTATAGAGCACCAGCGTGGAGGCAAGTCAGATAAGCAACAACAAAAAAGTACCAATTATAACTGTATAGATATACTATAACCTAACCATATCAAAATAGTGTATATATCCAAGAGCTTGGTATTGTAAAATATTACTGGAATCAAAGACGGTTTAGGCTTTACTCGTTATTGATAATATAGCCAAGTCTCACTCCTATTTTTAGTTGGCAGTAGTCATGTCTCAGGGGTCCAGCACACCTGGAGGTCAGGGCATTTATGTGTCAATGGGAATCTTTGCTGCGGTTTGGCCGACAAAAGTACCCAGTATTAACAAGATCACCTCACCTGGACCGCGTCGCCCCCTGCCACTGGTAGCAAGTATTGTCGGCACAGGCCAGTGGCATGTCGCTCTACCCAAACTCTCTCCATACACCTGTGATAGTTTGTTTACCCTTCTTCAGGTAAGCTTGTGTTCGTCATCCTACACAAGGTTTTACAAGCAACAAGTCTATCAGAATCTTCACGTGTTAATAAATCGAAGGTAATGACTGGACCTTAGAGCAAAACCAAACATATTACACCACTTGTTACCAGGTACACCACAGGCAGCCATATGTAATGATACAAATTAGAAACATACCTATCTGGGTTTATGAATGCATGCAACTGAACAAGAAATGATTGCTATTTTTAGTTGTACCTTACACATCAGCTGTGTATTGCATTCTGTATTTTCCTTTACCCAGTATGTGCCTGATCTGTGTGACCTCGGCGCCTGGCTGCAGCAGTGTCTAGCCCTTAAGCTGTGGGTGACAGCTGGTTCTCTAGCTCTCCGCCAGGGGACTCTATCTCTAGCCCTCCACTGTCATCTCTCAGCTCTAATAGACAGGGCAGAGAGTGAGACAAAGACAGATGGTGGGTCAAATAGGAAAACCCAGTTGGTCTTGATCGCAGAATATTACCTCAGGTGCGTATTCAGTGAAAAACAAGAATGAATTATAGATAAATCCTAGGGATGTATTTTTATAACAGATTTATTACTTCAAAAACCTTTGCAGATTGATTGCTTCAAAAATATTGGTGAGCATTCTTTAAAAAATTAAACGTTCTGATTTCAGACAACTTGGACAGATATCCATCGACAACCACAAAGTGAACGTTCAAACCATACAGGACATTCTCTGTCAGGTAAGTAGGATATTCCTAATTATTAATTACATATATGTTTGATATCAATTCTAATAAATGTCTCCAATACGCTACAAATATGCATTTATAAACGATTGTAACACGGGCAAAAATGTAGATATTCTTATACTAGTTTTCTTGATTCTTGACTGAACAGCTTGGCGAAGCTTGGGTGACTGAGAACCTTGAGGTGTCCTTGTTCACGAACCTCCTGAACAAGCACATTCAACTAGTGGCATGGCCATTCTTTCTGCTGATGACAAGGTAAGCCCTCCCAGTCCACCCATAAAATATCTGACTCACTGTATAGGGCGGGCTGTCTGAGCCCCCAGAGCGACGGGGCCTAGTTTTGCTCTGGCTGGCAACACAGCAGCTTTGGCTCCTACTTCAGCTAGACGAGCAATTGGACCGTCCCGATCCAATTAATCGGCAGTCGTGCCCATGCCTCAGGATATTTAACATACTAACTACGTGTTACCACTGGGCTTCCCTAGCCCACTTAAAAGGGTCTATTTCTCCTCTTTCCTATCCCCTCAGGATGTGTGTGGTGCACATATGCGTGGGCACTGACACATTCCTTTGTGAAACTGTGTAATGTAGTTCTCGCCATGAATATGACCTTAGCTGTCGAAATGGCGTTAAACATCTATTACTCACTCACTCACTCACTCACCCTAGCCCACTTAAAAGGGTCTATATCTTCTCTTTGCTATCCCCTCAGGATGTGTGTGGTGCACATATGCGCGGGCACTGGCACATTCCTCTGTGAAAATGTAGTAATGTTATTCTCTTGACCTTAGCTGTCGAAATGGCGTTAAAAGTCTATTACTCACTCACTCACTGTATAGGGTATGCACAATAAAGTGAAGAAAGCTAGCAATGTAAGTTCCAACTGATGTTAACATTGAAAAGGGGGCAAATAGTGATGAATGTTTTCATTAGCGTCATGTTTAATCATTCAACAACTCGACTGTGTAAAAGATGTAATTTGCGTATGATTTCTTTATTCATTACCTAGGACCAATTCCCTGATTGATGATGATTTGACAAAAGACACATCCAATGCAGCATCATTATCGCTCCAGTCTCAGATACTGGCAGGTCTTGGTGTAACCTTCTGTCTACATGTAACTCAAACAGTGATAACCCTTCTCAGAGAGGAAAAGATCCCTGGCTTAGACATATCTAGTCTCTGTGCCCTCTCACCGGAGACACTTGGACTACTGCCCCGGCACCGAATGATCTCCCCAGATAAGCTGTGGGAGGAAATTTTGCACAATGTACACAAAGAGGCTACAGAGGCTCAGTCATCTATTACACTAAGCGCTCACCAATTGGAAACATTAACTGCCGGTATAGACACACCATCAGCGACAAAGGAGACGACCGGAGGTGGAGAGAATCCCATGCAGACGGCTGTATTGTTCACCTGTGGTCACCATATGTCCAGGAGGACCCTCCTGGTGGAGGCTGTTCCACAGCTGGAATTGCATCTGGCTAAGATGGACATGCCACAGTCAGCAGCTTTGCTCAGTTCGCAATATGCCCATAAGGGGGCCATGGCTGTGGAATGTCCAAAGTGTGTCCTCAACACTATACACACAACCTAAACATTATGAATATGGGGTCTTGTGCGGAATTACCCTCCTGAGTTCAACAGGATGCAATATTGAGTTCCCCTTACCCCTCTCCCACTTAAAATGAAAGTGGTGCTAAATTAGCATTTTGTGCTGCCCGTGTATACATGTTCAAAGCTATAGGCATGCCGCAGAATTATTTAGCCTATGTCGGTAAAAAGTACTGCAAAATAATATCACTATCGTGAGATTAATCTCCTGGTCCCATGACGTTTTTTTAGCCTAGTAGGATAGCACCAGATTAACTATAAGATATCAATGAATAATACCTCAGCTGGTAATCTTCTTCAATATCGAACTATTAAGCCGTCATAGATACCCAACTAGCCTTAGACTGCCATACATTCATATTTAGCTTTATAAATAATTTCAAACGTGAAAGTATATATGTTAACTTGAGGAATGCCGTACCGTAATCTCCCGCGTAGAAGGCGCAGCTCGCGTAGAAGGCGCCTCCCAACTCAGAGAAGGCCTTTTCACGTAGAAGGCGCATGTACCTCTTCTGGATTGATTTCCAGAAAAACCCGCGTATAAGGCGCCCCCCCCCAACTCACAGGGGGGCTGTTTCGCGTAGAAGGCGCCCCCCCCTCCCCACCCCCCTATATGAGTTCAAGCTGTCATCGGCACACGGTCGGCGTAAAAAAACGGCGAGCAAATCTACAGCGACCGGGCTGCCGCGCTGCTGGCGCTATGAGTTTAAGCTGTCATCCGCACAAGGTCGGCGTCAAACCCGCCAAGCAAATCTACAGCGACCGGTCTGCCGCGGTGCTGGCTATATGAGTTCAAGCTGTCATCGGCACACGGTGTGACGGTCGGCGTCAAACCCGCTGAGCAAATCTACAGCGACCGGGCTGCCGCGCTGCTGGCGCTATGAGTTCAAGCTGTCATCGGCACACGGTCGGCGTCAAACCCGCCGAGCGCCCGTCGACACCTCCCGGTCTGCCGCGCGGCTGGCTATATGAGTTCAAGCTGTCATCGGCACACGGTGTGACGGTCGGCGTCAAACCCACCGAGCAAATCTACACCGACCAGGCTGCCGAATTGCTGGCTATATGAGTTCAAGCTGTCATCGGCGCATGGTGGGCCTTATCCCCGGCGAGCGCGTCGACACCTCCCGGTCTGCCGCGGTGCTGGCGCTATGAGTTCAAGCTGTCATCGGCGCATTTTCCCAAATGAGATGTTGGAAAAACACGCATATAAGGCGCACCCCAAACTCAAGGCAATTTACCTCCCGCGTATAAGACCCAGCAGCATTTTGTTTGGCTTAGAAGACGCGCCTTCTACGCGGGAGATTACGGTATATCTAGTAGATGTTACAGCACACACCGGGGTAGTTCTTTAAGTTGATAGACATGGTGTAGAGGTATAATATCATGTACGTTATAATAGGGTCTGTCAGATAGGTAAGTTAGTCACCTCTGATCCTCAGGTTCCGGATAGGTGGCAGCACTGATCCAGGCCTGTGGGGACATCTGGTGACATGCATAGGGTCTCGAGTCATTAGCTACCCTCGGGTAGCTGAAAGTGTTGTACATCCGGTCCTAATAAACCCGTTGGTATAAACTTGAATCCCTGGTGCTCTATACTAACTCACTCTGATAAATGCCTCACATATATAACCGTTTACATTTTATGAAGTAAAACGTATATATTGTACATTCAAATAGAATTATGTAAGAATTTAATATTGTATAGATAAGTATATAATGGAGTTCTCTGTGAATACATGGTGCTCTATACCAAGCTAAAGCATATTTTTGTGAAGACACGTGTGTTGTTTATGAAATGGCTATTCTGTTGATGATGTTGTTAATGAGGTGAAGACCAAGCAGCTATACCTTCTACTGGTGCTTTGTGTATTGAGTGCTAGGTATTATAAATGTGAATTACACTACTGGTGTTACTAGATGTATCATGTTGAATTGACATGTCCAATACAAGCTTGTCTGTGATGAGAAGGGAAAGGTAATATACAAAGTTTAATCATCCTTCTCCTGAGGAGTCTTCTGTGTCTTTTCCTTTTTCTTGAATATCAATCATTCCTTGTTTTTTTTTGTATATTGGAAGAAGGCTGGTCGGTGTTAGAAACAAAGTTGAGCTACACATTGCGTTAGAAAAATGGCTCGCAATGATTATCTAGCTATAGAGATTGAAGAGAGTTGACATGCCCCAACACAAGGCTTCATGTATAAAAAAGGATATCTCTAGTGGAGCACACATACATCCCACCTAGATCACATAATAAGATCACTCAAGATAGTTATGGTGAAAAGCAATTGCATTAAACATTATCTTCAAGATCCAAATAAATTATTATTCAGTATTTTACACTGAGTTGAGTTGAGTTCCTTCAGGAATATGGCAAACTTTTATTTTAATGGTGTCAACATGCTCAAGTGTAGAATCATATTCAGCAGCACTAGTCTGCCAAGATGGCATATAGTCATGTGTACGATATCAGTTGTTGCGTTATTTTAATGAAAGGCCAGTGCACCTAGAAGCGCTTTCCCAAATATGTTACCTGGTGTCCGGATGGGATATGCATATGATGAAAGAATAAAAAGACAGGAACACGATCAGAGTAGATTGAAAGACAGTTTCATTACCTTATTCATGATATATATGTTATGATAGGAAAAGATTGTTACCAGCATCTCGAATTCATTTGAATCCATCAATAGGAATTAGAGCTGGGAGCAGTTTAGATTGACCCAATATGATACTTTTAGTATGCAGTCACAGACAAAATGGGTCCCATGTAAAATAGTACTTCCTATATTACCGTAGTACCTGGCGCATAGGTCGCGCCTTATACGTGAATCACAGACCTGCATCTAGTAGAATGGTACATGTGCATATGTTACATTAAAGTCAGCAGTTTCACATTTCACACTCGTAAGCACCATTTATGTAATACGTTTTGGTCTCTATTAACTCATTTCTTCACTGGAATGTACCATAAACCCTCGCAAATATGACCTTGTAAATATGTACTTATCATAACCTTATAGGACCCCACAAAGTTCAGGAGCAAAATATATGCAAAGTATGACATGCATAGGCTAAGGAATGGCATGTGCTCAACTCTCAGACTTTCCTTCTAAGTCTTGAAGGCTTACAGGCGAGGTTCTATGGTAAGGTATCCCAGTATGTTAGTATTTTTCCGTTACAACAAGTTCTGGGAAACCTGTGCCCTCATCCTCCTCTCGTGTGAACACTACGTCCACACAGTCCCCGATAACAACTTCTGCAGTAGTGTAGACCATCAGGTCTCCGACAACATGGCCCCCAATCACATTTCCTTCATGGTCCCCGAGCGAGATGTGTAGGTGGCCACGGTCTCCAGATAATGTGCCACTCAAGGAGATAATTTCATAAAAGTTGTCAAATGTCTTGATCTCCTATAAGAAGAAAATTGGGCTATAGTTTCTCATAATTATAAATGTAGAGTGACAGTCTAAGGTTAAGGTTAGATAAAATCAGTCATTGGAAATATGTAGTGGATTTGACTATCTTTATTGACTGGGGACTACGGCAGAGTGAAAGGTGAATCAAAGAAAAAAAGGAGTGAACAGAAGATAAGATTTCATAACCCTGCAATGACTTGATAAGCCTATACTACATACCCAGTGTATTGCTGATAGACAATTAATTTGAACAATGTTTAATAGTGTGTATGTACCTCTCCGCTTTCCCCTTTTGCCATTCTTATGGTTGCCTTGAAGACGCTCCCGACACAGCTCATCACAAAGGGAGCATGCAGGTCATTCTCCCTGGCGAAGGTGAGCAGTGTTGTCTTGAGCTCATTTCCTGGTTTAACACGCATGGGATAAACCTGTAGTCCACTTCTCATCGCCTATGGTGGAAAACATTTAAATGACATCATTACTAGTGTACCGGTACTAGTGTCGGTCTCATCCTAAATTGAAAAAGAGCTCCTTTATATGGGGGGGGGGGGGTCGTGATCACTTTTATAATATTGAGTGTTGGGTGGGGGTACAAAAACATATTGCTCCACAAAAATCCACCAAGCCCCCACTTCTCGAAAGCAATGATTGAATGAATGACTCCGCACTAGCTACAGCATATATGATTTTATCAGACTGATACCAGGTAGTACTTGATGTAGACTTAGATAAGTCTTATAAGAGCAAGGCCCCATCTACAGACTGCAGTATGGTATTTTAAATGGTTAATACACAGAGATGTCAGACCTTCAGAGGTCTGTCTATTTTCAGATGTTCAAACTTTCCTAAAAATCAGACATCTCAGAGGCTACTTCCAAAATGTGATCATAATATGGATAGACAGAAATACATAAGTCATAGATACACCCTTACAACATGCCCTTCTACTTCTAGGGAGCCTAAGGCTGAGCATAATTCAGGCTTCAGCAGGTGGAATTAAGCATGCCTTGTGCTGCCCTTTAGCTTTTTCTAGACAAACAACCTTTCAGAGATCAGAGGATCTCTGAAATCTCATTTCAGAGGACATGATTCTAAGCTGACTGCTGATTGGCTAAAATTCTGATGCAGTGTTTTTAATTGTATTTCTATGACCATCCACTCCAGAGAGGTTTTAATGGTTTTGAGTGAGGGGAATAGGTTGAAATGAAGATAAAATGGGTGCTTTTTATAGCATTATACATTGGGAGAATGGGTGTTTTGCTAACACCCAAAAATTTTCAGAGGTTTAGCCCATACCCAACTGACATCTCTGAATACATAAGCAAATGTCAATGACCATGTAATATTTTTGTATTGTATTCTCCGAGGTGGGGCGGGTGTATTCGACGAAGCCATTATTATATGGCTGAGTGGAATGCGACCAGCCCCCCAGAGGAGAAATACGATACAAAATATGTAATGCCTAATGTCATGGCTACACAGGTTTGGCACAGGTAGGGCGTAAAAATTTTTGCACATCCGTGTGAAAACCCACCACCCCCCATGTTGATATATAAAATAATGACCCTCCCAAATCTATAGTGACGTTTGTATCAGCCATGACATGAATATACATGTAATCCATGATATAAATGACGTATTATGCTCCCCCTGAATATGGCATGATCTTGCCCCATACATATGCCATGTTATTACATTATTCTAGCCTCCAGCTTATGTTCATAGCTGGAATACAGTTCATACAGTGTATATAATTATCATGACGGTATATAAAGTGCCTCAGGGAGAAGCTGTGTGTCGCTGTATGCATATGACCGGATTAGGCTGACTAGCTGCCCGTGTCTGTACCTACACTACAGGCAGATCTCAGCAAACCAGCCATCCTCCCTGAATGACCGGGCCCTTAGTCATTGACCGGACTGAATGCTCATTGATCAGATAACAGTCCAGATTTTTAAGGAGCACGAAATTCTGCCAGGATTGACCTTGGTCGCACAGGCAGATAAAAAAGCAATAAATGTTGAACTGTGGTCACAGTCTCTCCTCTAGACACCGCATAGTGTAACCTGATCCAGGGTATGTAGATAACACCAAACTGCAGAGTATCTGCCTGATAACAAAATATGACAAAAGTCTTCATCAGACAGTTATTATCCCCAAACAGGGAAATTAAGCATGAACAGAGCTCCATATAGACATTTTGATCATAATTATAGTCCTACTACACTGTAAAAAAGGTGTTTACCAGGTAGATATTAAACACTTATCTAAACACTTTCCTGTCCCACCTTTCTAAACACTTATTATATAAGTTTATAGGGAAGTGTTTAGGCAAAAAGTGTTTAGACAAGTGTTTAGACAGCCGATAAGTGTTTAGATAAGTGTTTAATTTCTATACACTTATCTAAATAAGTGTTTAGAATCTAAACACTTATTCAAATGTTCTAAACACTTTTTGAAATGTGTTTAGAAATGAAACACTTTTCTAAACACTTTTTGGGAAAGTGTTTTGTGTGTAAACACTTTTTGCTAAATCTTTTTAAAAAGTGTTTTGATTCTAAACGCTTTTAAAAATAAGTGTTGTATACAATCTGAACACATTGTTAATATGTGTTTAAATCTAAAAAAAATATGGATGTGTTTAGGTGAAATGTGTTTAGAATGCAAACACGTATGCAATGTGTTTAGAATACTGGGACAAATAAGTGTTTACAATCTAAACACTGTTTTTTACAGTGTAGAAGTAATAATACAGATTTATGTTCAGGATATTGCTATCAATCTCTGTATGTTAAGACCTTTGCATAATACTACTTCTAATAGGGTTACAGACTTAATTGAAACACCCAAATGGAGCACAACCCATGCTTGATGCACTCATCCAATGATATTAGCAACTAATTGAAGGATTCAATAACTTTTGCTTTCAAGGCATAGAATATTCTGAGATACAACAGCTACTGATCATGTTCTACTAGTATATTTGACAGCTTTATGACCTGGGGCTGTCCCCCAATGTAACCACACTCCTCACTTTGTGGTTAGGAGACATGCCCTTCTGAAATCGCTCCTGGAGGAGCTTTTTCAACCCTAAGTATTAAAGTAAGGGTGATAAGGGGGTAGTGTGGCTCAGGAGATGCACATCCGCACTATGTGTATTATACTAAGGAGAAGGAGGTGGGAGGAAGAGGGGGAAGTGGGAGGGGGCCAATACACAAGCTACTTCAATCAGATTCTTATCAGTAGGCCTATCAAAGGGGCAATAAATTAATTAAGGAGATGCTGTAGAGTGAAGGTCATTTCAGCATTTGCTGATACCTGAGTGAGTATACGCTCTGCCAGACGACCAAGGTTTCCAGGTTAATGACCGGATAACATCTCATTTAATTTTTATGGCGCCAAAGTTTAGTTCTATGCATTGACACTAGGTGGTGCACTTGCTCTGCGCACGAAAAATCGTGCGACACGGTCATATCCGGTTGCTCCGATACGGATTCGAACTTTCAGCAGAGTTGTAGATGTTTAGGTAAGTTTAAAGCATTTCTTTGACTTTTGTGCAATAATACACACACATCTATACGCTAGAACTATTTATAGATGTAATCGCATTGTCTACCTGCATGATTGTTGGATGACACTCCCGTTTCTTCCAGAAATCCCGCGGAACTCTAACGAGCACTCTGCAGCGAAGGCCGATCGACCAAGAAAGAAAGACCACAACAACAGCACAAGATGGCGAGCGGTTCAGATGACCAAACTAAGCGGGAAAATGTATCTCAGGAGGAAGACAGTGGTTTATCCATGGTGGAGGTGCTAGAAGAGGAGAAGCAGTTAGAAGAAGATGCAAAGGCAGTTTTAGGAGACAGTGACGATAAGAATTGCACTTACCCACTGGTGAGTAGACTAGTAGAATTGAAAATCAAAATGTCCAAATATGTAATATCATTAAATATGCATTATTAGCAAAGTTGGTCACATAATTGTGTAACAATAAAATTGCAATACAGAATGACATAATGGAGATGTTGCATGTATAACATAGATTTATAATTATCTGAATATAATATCAATCATGTCATACAACAATACTGAATATAGTTATAGATGTTACTCACTAAGTGTAGTATTTTTTCCTCGTCATGTTTATGCCATAAACATGAC
This sequence comes from Acholoe squamosa, assembly GCA_949317995.1. NCBI lineage: Eukaryota > Metazoa > Annelida > Polychaeta > Phyllodocida > Polynoidae > Acholoe > Acholoe squamosa. The sequence continues at coordinate 79,565,672 of OX439035.1, read as the reverse complement.
GAGGAAAAAATGGTCCATAATTTAAATCCTTCTACCCCCCCCCCCCAACCAACAACAAATGAAATATAACATACCGGGCATGTGGGTGCTTTGTCTCATATGTTTTGTTTGATAGAGTTAGGTGTGAAAGCTGATGCCAGAGTTTTTTTCATGTGACGTCAATTTGCAGTGCATAATGGTGTTGCCTGTTGAAGATCTGCCACTGGCCACCCTACTCCCGCCAGAGAGAATGCACTGCGGCGATCTACTACCCTGTACAAAATCTTAATTTTCTCATAATTCTGTAGCTTGATCAAAATTTCCTGTTCACCAGTAATAGTAGAGATGTAGGGGAACATGCGAAACTAAATTTTGTGAATGTCCAATTTATATAAATGTAAAAAATATAGGTAGAAGTGGAAAAATATGTTGTGCGGGATCAGCAGGGGTAGTAGAGCTGTAAGTGTGTGGCCAGTTAATGTAGTGATCTACCCTGAATAAAATCCTAATTTTCTCCCAATTCTTTACCCTAATCAAGAATTCCTTTTCACCACAAATAATACAGATATAGGGGAGTATGCGAAACTAAAAGTTATGAATGTCCTATTTATATAAAATCTTATGTGGAAGTGAAAGGATGGCCTGCATGAGTTGTGACAGTGACTGGCTTGCTTTATTGTGGCGACCTACTTAGGCTACTACACTTTAAAAATCTTTGATTTTCTCCCCATCTTTTTGCTTCATCAAAAACATCCCTTTCACCAGCAACAGAAGAAATGTAGGGGGGGTATGCGAAACTAAGAATTATCAAGATATGATTAAACTACCATATATAAAATACCTCGGCCCTCGAATGCTGGCCACTGGAACTGTCAAAACGGAAGTACCGTAAACTCCCGCATATAAGACGCATCCTCTACGCCAAAAAAAATGCTGGGGGGTCTTATAGGATGTACTGAAATTGGGGCTGTGTCTTATACGAGGGGTAATTTTACTATAGAAATGTACTGAATTTACAAAATTGAGCCCTAAGAGGTGCGTCTTATACATGAAAATGCTTCTGCTGAGTTTGGGGTGCGTCCTATACGCGCAGCCCGTCTTCTACACGGGAGAATACAGTACCGTAATCTCCCGCGTAGAAGACGCGCTGCGCGTATAAGACGCACCCCAAACTTAGCACATGCATTTTCGCGTATAAGACGCACATTTTAATGCACAAATTTGTAAGATTAGTACATTTCTATAGAAAAATTACCCCTCGTATAAGACGCCCCCCAAACTTCAGTAGATCCTATAAGACGCACCAGGCATTTATTTGGCGTAGAGGACGCGTCTTATACGCGGGAGTTTACGGTAGTATTGATGGCGTGATTAGTAAAAGCTTAAAGATACTAGAGATTACCCATAATTTCGATTATTCCTTTAGTTCTACTATTCTTAGGCCTAAAAATACCATTATTCTTTGCAAGAGGGTTTCAATGGTTTTGTTAACTTTTTGTCCATTATCACAGCGCCGTAGGCGCTGGTTTATATAAAAATTAAAAATCTAATGTGGAAGTGGAAGTATGTCTGCTTCCCCATAGACTTCAGTGAGTGTGCTGCCTTTTGTTTACACTTGGGATCTCCACCAGGGCCGCCGAGGGTGTGAATACACATTCGCTGAAAAAAAACTATTGTATGGTTCTGTCTGTAGTCTGAGACATGGCTTTTTGGTAAATTTAGCTTGCCCTTACTGTAGGTTTACAACAAAAAATATTATTTGACCAATGTTTGGCTTAAAGACACAGATGCATGCTGGAAAGTCAAGGCAAGAAAGTGTATAAGACAGAGATGCCACATTTTCTGGTTTACCAGGAATAAATTCCTGGTTTGTTTGGTTCAGATCTCTAATAAATTACGTTTATTTACTGGGATTTTTTTTTATTACACAAAGCACCCGTTAAAGTCACTCCTCTATCTACCGTTCTCCATATCACATTTCATATAGCTTATAGGTATGCCTATGAATGTATCAAAGAACAAGTTATTAGATCCAACAGTGCTAGTCTATTATTATGCTATATTCTGGTTGTTTATTAGTCATTTAGAGCATGTGTGTATAATAGGTGTATTGGGATCGAAGCAAGTTTGGCTTAGGCTGCGGGCCTACCTCGGGTTTGCGCATATGAGTGGATGGGTGTGTGTGCTCGTGTGCATATATTTATGAGTCTGCTTGTAGCAGTGGGACACGGCTTGTAGCGGTGAAATACCACTCGTGGCTCAAGGCCCCTCTTTATCGTGCTGCGGTAACATGTCGCAAACTGTAGACTTTATTTTTGCTCTTCAATCCATCTCTATATCCTTCTCCAAATTACAGGGCTACATACCACGTCAGGCTTTGTATGCCTGTATCACCTGTGTGCCGCCTTCAGAACCGCCTGCTGGTGTGTGCCTAGCATGTAGTTATGATTGTCATGAAGGACACGAACTGGTTGAGTTATACACCAAAAGGTAACATTGAGCATCTCTTTACAAGTGAAAAGAAAATTGATAAAAAATGATAATAAGGGCAGAGGATGCAAAAAATATATTTCTGCAAGCTCTTGCATACATGCCGCACTCACATTATGCTGCACTCCGCCAAAAGTTTAAATATAAGCATACAATTTCGGTAACAGTGAAACCTATGAAGCTCGATTTAAAACAAACTTAGTTAGGCATAGTTTTAATCATTGCTTGTACGGAATATGCATGTGCATACAACTATGTCAACTCTTTCTACTTCTCTAGAAATTTCCGATGTGATTGTGGGAATGGCAAATTCAAGGGTGCAACTTGCAAACTTTGTCCCGTAAGTGCCTTAACATTACCAGCTACTTTTATTAGAGTGCAGTAGATATATCATTAATCTTTCATCTCGTGAAAAGTACCTGTATGTTAGAGTTGCCTTATATTTTGCCTTGTTCCTCTGAAAATATTTACAAATTGTAGTTTAGAAAAATAATTCCTGTGAAGTTATAACCACTAATTCATACCTGCAAACTCCTCAGTTTTCTCAGTTTTTTTAAAGAGCCACCAGAGTCATTCTTGTGATTCATCTAGATTCAATGAGATCTCATTTCAACCTTTATATGGGGGGGGGGGGGGTCTTAGTAACATTCTAAACTGAGGGTAATAGAAACCTTCAAAAACCACCGAAATACATATATTTGGCCTTTAGATTTACAAAATTTCTTGGGCCCATGGGGGGATACCCCCAGACCACCTCTATATTCACATTATCCTGCCTCAAAGAAAAATCTGTGGGTTTTGCGGGCTTAGTTTTTTTCTCACCTGGAGTTTGCAGGTATGCAATATCTCGGTAAATTATTTAATGACAATTGAAATCAAGATTTCATAAGGGTATCAATCTTCCCTTCAGACAAAACTCCCTCAAAACTCAGAAAATCAGTACAACCAGAACTTCTGTGGCAAGTACTGCACCTGCCACAGACCGTACCCTGACCCAGATGACTCAATTGAAGACGAGATGATTCAGTGTGTGATTTGTGAGGACTGGTACCATGGCCGACACTTACAGGCCAAAGTTCCTGACGGCAATGAATTTGATGAAATGATCTGCCAAGAGTGTATGAAGAATAACGACTATTTGTGGGCATATTCGGTTGCCAGTGAAGGTAATACTTTTACTTGATTGATTGAATTTAGTTGCAGGACTAATGCAAAATGTTAGAATGACTTTCAGGATAAGCCCTAGATCATGCACCCCATAGAATCTGCCTAGTCCTCTAATTCTGACAGTAACAAGACTACCGTAATCTCCCGCGTATAAGGCGCAGCCCGCGTATAAGGCGCACCTAGAGTTTGAAAATATTGCCAAAAAAATCAAAAATTCATATCTTTTGTTCTACTGAATGGATTTTAAAAATTCAAAAAGCTATGTGTACCTAGGGTCCCCCAGACCCCTCTGGCCTACATTATGCCCTATTAGGACTTAGGGGAAGTGTAACATATCAAAAGAAAGGTCTTGGTATCCCCCTTGTGGATTTGGGGATAACTAAAACCCCTCGTATAAGACGCGCCTTATACGCGGGAGATTACGGTAATGCAAAATAATAGAAACGAAAATGAGTGAGACAAAGTATCGCTTCTCCCAACAGTACACTCTGTATGACCCGGTGAGTACAACACTACCCGGTAGTTATATGGTGGCCCGTCCCTACCGGTATACAATAAGTACAGAAAAAAATCAATATAGCAAAATAATAGAAACTTTCCAGTGTATAAACAATAGAGACGAATTAACCGAAGAAGATTCGAAAGCTTTATTGTCGAATATCAATTTTCTCTGGTGTTGGAATGTATAATGTTTTCTTGATTTCAGTCACAAATCTCAAGAAGGAAGAAACTAACAAAGATATTGATGTCGAAACCGAGAAGCAAGCAGAGAAATCAACAAAAGATACTGGTAGTAAAACAGACTCAACTGTAGAAACAGCACAAGGGGAAGCTAAATCACAGGTAACATAACCCGTTGACACCTTAAACTACTATCGCCTCTACGCCCCTTACTGAAGCATCCCCTTGGTGCTATAAATTTTAGGTATCACCCGTCTCTAAGTGGAAAAGAGCTGCTTTATTCCTTATTATAAGGCTTATTTGGTTTTGGTGATATCCTATGAGTTTACTCAATATTTTGAACCGGGTATTATGCAGTATGATAATCCTTGTGTATACCGGTACTTTGAGAAGATTTCTTGAAAACTTTTTGGCTCAGGGTCCACCCTGAGTCTTTACCGCCGGGTAGGTGGGTGGCATTGGCAAAAAGTCAGTTATCCAATTTTCAATCTCAATTTTCTACAAGAAACAAAGCATGTAAACAAATAAAATCACCATACATGAGTAGTTCATATATCAGTCTTTAGTTACAGTGAAGAAAAAAATTCAAAAATCCATGCATGAATTCATACAAAATTAAACAAAGAAAAAAGTCATTTTATAAAAATATTTTCTCCAATCCAGTTCTCCATAGGTTTACATCTGGGCTGGACTTTTCTCTCTTTGTTTCAATTTGTTTTCAAAAACAGCGTCTAAAAGTGAGACGCTTTGGACGCCTTTCAAAAAACGCAGGAAAAGTCACCCTGAGCCCTCTGTGCCAATGCACATCGTTGAATTTTTTCCAAACCCCCACCACCATAAAGCTTTGATTTGCGTATCAGCCACAGCTTATATGGTAATAAGTCATAAAGGCTATTAACAAAACAGACAGGGAAGTTTAAATACATCCTAATGCATTGGTTTATATAGGAATCAGCTATTGATGAGAAGACTACTGCTTCAACAACAGACGTTACCACAGTCGGTGAGAAGGCTGGAAATACTGCATCTACACTAGAACCGAGTGCTGCCAATGAGAAGACTGGGGTTACAACAACTACAACAGAAGTGGCCTGCTCATCAGACCCAAGCTGTCTACTAGCCGACTTACAAACGCGACTGAAGGGAACTCCAGAAGGGGCCACCTTCTGGCACAGCGGATGGAGGAGCAAGCTCTGCAGATGCATGAAGTGCAAGGTAACAGTGATAGGTTCTTTAATTTAGTGTGTGATTTGTGTTTCTAATCTACCAATTATCAAGCTGCAGTTGCAGCTTATGATCTAGCTTTCTCTCGGGGGGGGGGGGGGGGTGTCTTACAGATGGATAAGGGTTCAGCGCATATGCAAGTTTTTATGATGTATAAAATGTACATGTATAGTTTCTATGCAATAATTTAAGTGTCATGCATATGATTTAGCAAGTCGCCAGGTCAGAGACACCCGGACTCAGACAGATACCTTGAGTCGGACAATTTCTAGCTTGAACTACTCAGCCAAAACAAATATTTCAGCCATTATACCAGTAGCTAAGGTACAGAATGTACCCTAGCTTCTCTCGGACGCAGTAAGCAAAATATCTATCACTTGAAATATTGCTTTATGTCAGTCCAAACATGAGGTGTATTGCCAGGTTTCCATGATGAAGAATCAGTAGGAAGTGAGGAAATCGTTTTTCTGTCGAGTCAACTGTGATGCAACATTTACATTTGTTCCTATTGATCTATAACAATAGGGTATACATTCCTCTCATAGTTTGACTCAATGAAATTCCAAATATCATCCTCATCACATTTTGGTAAATAATTTAACATTACCATCAAACTACACCTAAAGTCGGACACAAAGTACACTAATCTCAGACAGCACGGTTCTATGACAATGATAGAAGCCCGGTAGGACGAGTGCACTCAATGCAGCACTGCCACCTGTAGACTTGGATAAACATCACAAAACTCCATTCCCAACAATGCTATAGCATACTGTCCGGCTCTAAGATCACCTCTTCCATTAGGTGTGCGGCCTTACATGCAGCAGGATGATTTGAAATCAAATTATTTAGTTGATTTTTGTCTATTCAAAATGTAAGAAATGCTATGATCTCTTTGTGGAAATGTGTGAATGGATGTCATCAATCAATAGTTTAGGACATAACGAAAATTCACAACTTTTATTTCACAGGGCAAAAGAGGCCACCTCATGCCTGTCCAGGAGTGTCCGAGATGGGTGCCTGTACTCTATATTGTTCATGATATGTCATACTTCTACATTTTGGCAGGTCTGTTATGATGCGGCTTCAGTCACCTTCTTATTGGACCCGACAGACACAGTGCATGCATATGAGGAGCGTGGCAAGCAGAAGCATGGTGCAAATTCCGACTATGACCAGGGCATGCAGGCATTGTCCTCTATGAATAGAGTTCAGCAAGTCGAAGTCATTCATGGTACGTCTTGAAATGAAATAGCTTTAACGAAGTTAATACAAGTACCACTTCATAATACCTTCATAGATATGTGTATACAAGTATATTTGTAACTTACCAGCAAGTTTAACATGATACTTTATTATATTCTAGCACAATTGTAGGCGGGCGAGGGGCGAGGTGCGAGGGAAAGAAAATGACAAAGTCACATTTTGGGGTTATAAGAGATACAGTGTAAAAATTCTTTTTCAGGATATAATAATTTGCAAACCGAGCTGAAAGATTATCTGAAGAAGTTTGCAGAGAATGGCAAAATGGTCAGAGAAGAGGACATTCGTGAATTTTTCTCTGGAATGGAGGCCCGAAAGCGGCAGCGTGTCGGGGGTGCAATGCAGTGGAACTGTAAGTGAGATGTAACGAGAACACCCAAACTGCCATAACCCAGAGACTGCACTCATAGAGTGCCCTCTTTAAATGTGCAAAATATGTGAATATGGAAATAAAGATACTGCATTTTATCTGCAAAGGCAAATGCATGATCATTACTGTCAAGTTCTATTGAGAAACCTGTACTGGTATTGGTTTTAGATATATATGTATACTGCCAGAACGATTAACGTCTTATCTACTCAAGTGAAATAGTTTGAATACCAATTTAGTTGAAACCTGGTTTTATCTACACTATTTAAGCATAGGCGATACATGTACATGATTTATGTAGTGTGTCGTTTTAGACATTGCCAGGTGTTTCTAATGTCATCATAAAGTTGTATTGAATAGACCAAAGTCTATTCTAATTCGTTAACCCTTTACAGGCCGCTGATCATGCCCATCGGTCTTCATGATGACCGATGAAGTGCTGGTGAGACTGCTCGCCAGCACTTGATCGGAGCATCATGCCAACTCTAGGGGATTGCTACATTAACTCCCGGAGGGTTGGCATGATGCTCCAAGGAAGTGCATCAGGACGTTCAATGGGCACGATGCATCAGCGGCCCTAAAAGGGTTAACTTACCTTTCATAAAAACCCACAAGCTAATCTGCACCTTCCGGGACTTGAGAATTGAGTAATACTGCACAACAGTGTCAAATAGCCTTATCTAAGTCGCACCCTCCATAAAGACCCCTAAAAGCTGTGTGGAAAACCTCTGGTGCAAGAGAAGACATGGCTTATATATGTGGTAGTTTAGGGTACAAGCCGATATGTTCATTTACGGTAGCGGCGAGCTTTGGAACCTCCCAGGTACATGTACAGTCATTCCGTAGAGTTTCAAATAAGCACCCTTTTTGACTACGCACCATGAGGGATTGGTATTAGATTAAATACTTAACTAAGTACCTGTACACAGTGTTCCTAAGATAATTGAGTGCCCAATCTCTTAAACATGTGGTAAAACCACATGGCATCGAACAATGTGGCCTTCTTTTATTCAAGGTTGAAAAGCACATCTCCTGAATGACAGCACGATATTATTTTATTTGACATTGTTTTAAGCCTTCATATCTTGCGATATAATTTGGAAGCTAGAATCATTCTGTTCTGTAATACTGCAGTATCTCGCATATTATGCGCATCCTGTATAAGGCAGATTGCGAGGTCCTAGGCATGTTTTAATAACGTGTAGTTCTTTACCTTGAGAGGTCTCCACTGTATGCTATCCGGCAAATAAATATCATCCCAGACCATTTATACGTTGTTCTATCATTTGCTTCTTGTTGACTTGGATATTAGTAAAAGAGCTCGATCAGTTGCCCTGTATGAGGACACACATATGCACCATTTTCGTCCTTGGACTCGATTCAGACCAGTTAAGTACTTAGCCAATATAGAATATCTTTGCCCATAAGGCCCACCCCAAACTCTTGCCGATGCCTACAAGGCACACTAACGCTATATTCTCAAGTAGACTACGCCTTATACATATGGTATTTCGCGGGCTTCCCTAGCCCACTTAAAAGGGTCTATATCTTCTCTTTCCTTTCCCCTCGGATGTGTGTGGTGCACATATATGCGCGGGCACTGACACATTCCCTGTGAAATTGTGTAATGTAGTTATCGCCATGAATATGACCTCAGCTGTCGAAATGGCGATAAACATCTATTACTCACTCACTCACTCATGGTATTTCGACCTAGCAGAATACATTATTGACCAATGAGAAAATTCCTTTCATTCAGTGCAGATTTCAGGGTGCATTACATAGTACCTGGTATCCATCAGCTGGCCGTTATCAGTCTTTATCTCGCAAGATACCAGCTTCAGCAGGGGTCAGCCCACTCAGGAACACACTACCGGGAATAACAGTAATGCCCCCATTGATATATCACACTGCCCTGCTAGCCCTTACAGCAGTGGTGGGTCCCTGAGACAAGTTTTTTAATTTGAAAATTCATTGAGCAGGACGAAGGTTGTCATTTTATTTTTTAACAATCCACAAAGTTAGGTGCACCTTATACACAAGACATGGTACATGCAGGCAGCATGATGGAGTTAATGAGCCTTACAGGAGCAAAGTTAAAGGGGGCCTAGCATGCTAATGCATGCCCGCATTAAAGTCATGTGACCACCCCTTGACCATTCAGGTAGTCACAAATTATCCACTGGGTGCTGCGAATTTATAACGATCTTTGAACCGGTACCCATGTTGCAATTTGCCGTGCTAGGCCCCATTTAAGGGTGCGCCTCATAGGCAAGGGTACCCAACATTGAATTCCTTCAAAGGGTCCTTAAAGGTTAAATCCGTCTATTGTCGCCGTACTTAAAAAAGTGGGTGTTTCTAATTATGAGACAACACGTTTTACAATAGATACTTTATTCTTGGTACAAATCATAATTTGTCCTAGTCCTTGTACTACATTAACACAACCTTAGCATTTCCTGAAGATTATGAGTTGACTGGGTCTAAACAGTAAAAAGATAACCATTACCAGCTCTCTCATTTAGCTTCCCCTCCGGTTTAAGGTTAAGGGAGTCAAACCTACAAATACAAAACACGTTCATGCTGTCCATAATTTATAGTTTTACTATAAAATTACAAGAAGGTTCTAGAAATTTGGAGATTTACTGTATCATAGTTACAGATTTTTTTTTTATGTCTTCTTAAAAAGAAGGGATCATATGTACAAATGAAGAATGGTAATACCCATAAACCAAGAAGCAAATGTATTAGGTAACAGAAAATGACGGATAATACATTTCTTACGGGCAAATTCAAGAGCATATATATGCGTACAAACAGCATCCAACTGAATCCCCTGAAATGACTCCAACAAGAGGCATTTGTAGCATGAGAAAGAAATAAGCGTGTATAATAACCTCACACGAAGAGGCGAAGAACAAATATCCTTGACAGAATAACAGCTCCCACACACACTCACTAGGATGACTCCAGGATGTTAAAACACCTAGTGGCTAGGGAAAAGAAAACAGCTTCCTTTGGTGAACATTAATAGTCGTAAGACAAAAAGTCCTTGTAAAAACAGGCTTCCTTTCACTCACTGCAGTCCATAGAAGCCATTTTCAAACACTCCTTAGTATCAAAGACAGCATTTCCCGGTGGACACGTAACTCCCATTTTCTCTATGTTTATCTTTCCATCGGTGTGTTCTATTTCTCTGCCTGGCTTGTGTATGGAATGCACGAGAGGAAAGAGAAGACTCTGTGTAGAATTGTCTCTGGGTTAGACTAACTGACTGGTATTGATGGTAACTGCGTGGATACGTCGTGTAGCCACCTGGCATGGTCGGCAGATGGCACGTGTAGCTCACACAGGGGTAAGGGGAGATAGCTCCTTGTAGTTTGGCCACACTGCACATATCCGATGGCTGCTGCCTTAATATGTAGTCGCACTGGGGAGTAACACTTGTATTCAACAACAGGCCAGGGTGACCACCACTCGTGGAGCAGTGTGCCAACCTGCTTCTGACAGTGGCCACATGGTCAGTCGCTACGTCTTCGCCCAAGCAACTTGATAACATGTTAATGTTTCTAATGCATTATGTTTTAAGCTTTTTCCGGGGTGGGACTGGCTGTTCTTCAGGCTCTGACTCTGAACTACTTTCGGAATCTGAACCAGTGTTATTTGCTGCACCTCTCCGACTCGAGGAAGAATTTGAACCAGCGTCCACGGTTTGAGAGCTGATATATGTCCCAGACACCTTAGCCTTCTCCAATGCCCTCACTTCATGGAATGAAAAGAACAACACACAAATATTTAGATTCAACTCAAGTTATCAAAAAGAGGCATAAAGGCCAAGCAATATACATTCTATCACATATTTGGGCATGATTGGAAGGGGGCATAACTAAATATCATATTACCGTAAACTCCCGCGTATAAGACGCGTCCTCTACGCCAAACAAAATGCTGGGGAGTCTTATAGCTTTCTCTCAAGTTTGGGGTGTGTCTTATATGAGGGGTAATTTTACTATAGAAATGTACTGAATTTACAAAATTGGTACCTAAGAGGTGCGTCTTATACGGGAAAATGCTTTTGCTGAGTTTGGGGTGCGTCCTATACGCGCAGCGCGTCTTCTACGCGGGAGATTACGGTAGATGTGTACTGAATATTCAATACCGTTATACAACCACGAGAACTTTTCGTTCTCGTGGTTGCAACATATTCCTGTGAGGGGCATGGACATTCTTCCACAGGAAAATAACATTTCATGACATGATCCAACCTGCACCAACCCCTTTCAATCACTTATCTCTCAGCCCTGACGTTCTATACCCGGTAGTAATTAAGAGACGCACTAATTTGATAGTCTTCGCTAAGATCAAACGTTTTTGTACGAATCCTTTATAGAGTAAGGAGTGGTCTAGTTGAGATGACATTATCAAATGTGGCATAAGCATCATGCTTGCGTTACCTTGTGACTCCAACTGTCCGTTTTGTTTCTTCAGATCATCTATATCCTGCTGGTGGTGATTGTTTTTTCTAGACATCAATTGAATATAGTCCGTAGCTTGTTTCAATATTTGAGCACGTGATGCCTGTTAATCATAAGAGTGAAGCGCATTAGCCACTAATAACAACATACCGGGGTATATATTGAATGTGTTTCATGAATGCTTCGTTTAACATCTGACTTTAACCAAACACACTCAATTTGTAATCCGTTATTATTAGCATTTTACCATATTTATCGAATGCTACTCACCGCTACTTTCTCGCCATGGAGAGTGGGCACAGAGTCCCTTAAACTGAGGAAGCTTTCTTTTATATGGTCACGCCTCTTTCGCTCCAATGCATTGTGATGGGCCCTTTTCTCTGCCTGTGAAATAGATAAATTATGTGAGACAATTAGCATTCCCTTAGCTTTGAGATCATCGTGTTTTTTTTTGTTTGTTTTGTTTTTATCTTAACAGGTCTACGGCATTTCGACAAAAACATGCCAAAGGAAGATGGGGTCCAAACTGAGACCATTTTTTACCTATGCACTTTCAATTGTACTACTGTAATCTCCCGCGTATAAGGCGCATCCTGCATATAAGATGCACCTAGTTTAAGAATGTGGTCAAATAAATAAAAAATTCATAACTTTGGTTCTACTGAATGGCTTTTCAAAATTCAAAAAGCTTTGTGTACCTATGGCCCGCCAGACCCCCTGGACCCCATATGTCCTATTATGACTTATGGGGAGTGCAACATATCAAAAGAAAGCACTTGGTGTCCCCCTTATGGGTCCTAACAGAACTAAAACCTGGCGTATAAGACGCGGCATATACGCGGGAAATTACGGTACCATAATATCAAACTGAGTTGAAAGGAAATCTATTGTGTGCATCTGGGAGTTGATTTTGAGCACTTTAGTTCTTCTGACCTAGCTGGATTACTTATGTGCGTACAAAAACTACCGTAATCTCCCGCATATAAGGCGCGTCTCATACCCCAAACAAAATGCTGCTGAGTCTTATACGTGGGAGGGACATTGCCTTGAGTTTGGGGTGCGTCTTATAGGGGGGTTATTTTTACTATAGAACAGTACTAAATTAACAAAAATCTGCCCTTAGGGGTGCGCCTTATACGTGGGACAGGCCTCCCTGAGTTGGGGGTGCGCCTTATACGCGGGCTGCACCTTATACACGGGAGATTACGGTAGCAGGGAAAGGCCCAAGGGGTACAGTATTTTTGGAGTGAGTGAGTGAGTATTAGATGTTTAACGCCATTTCGACAGCTAAGGTCATATTCATGGCGAGAACTACTTTACACAATTTCACAGAGGGATGTGTCAGTGCCCGCGCATATGTGCACCACACACATCCTGAGGGGATGGGAAAGAGGAGAAATAGACCCTTTTAAGTGGGCTAGGGAGGCCCGCAGGATTTTTTTTTTTTTTTTTTTTGAATTTATGGGCGAGTTCTGCTGGATCTGTTGAAACGTGATTTTTTTGTGTTTTAAACTAAATGGTGTAGGTCTTTAGACTCAAATGAACCAATTTTTCAAAATTTGTCAGTGGAAAAGGTGTATTTAGATTGTTTTTCCCTTTTGAAAGAGGTACCCGTAACACAGAAAGGGGGTATATTTTTTTGCAAATTTGGGGTGTCCTGCCAAAAGGGGCACGATTTCCCGAAATAATTTGTGGGGACCCCGCCAATAGGTGGGGATTTAATATTTTGCCCTGCTAAAAGGGGTACATTCAATACGATGTATGCACATGGTAGCCATAAATTGGAGTGCGCCCCACCCCCAAGGAAAACAACATCGCCAAGCCCTTCAGTCGGTGGTCCTAGTGAGGCCTACATCCGTCCATAAATGATTATAAGCCTAGTTGTACCATACGTTCAGTTTTCTGATGGGAAATGTAATCATGATGAGACTGATTTGTGTAAAAAAAAGAAAACCCCCAAAAAAAACAGCACTAAAAATGTTTAATGAGGGAGTGATCATCATTCATGAAGTTGAATAATCATTAACAAGGGGTGTGGGAGTTGAGGGGGGGGGGGCGTAAAAACTTTTGAGCCCTCTTGAGGGGGGGGCTTAAAACAATTTAGCCCCTCCCACCCCCCTTTGACAATCTGTGTACCGGGGTAGTACTTTTTCATGGAAAAGCTTTAAGGGAGTGGTCATTATTTATAAATGGGGGGATGGGAGGTTGTGGGTTTTCCCGCGGACCGCGAAAATGTTTTATGCTCCCCCTTGACTATGGTCAAAATTCTTAGTACCCCCCACGCTGGAGGCATGGAACATTTTTGCGCCCCTTTTTGATCTACAGTAGTGAGCAGGCTTTTTCTCAGGCTAGATTTCTAAGTCTCTAAGTCTGAAGGGTTCTGAAATTTATTGATCACACCACTCCAACACACCCCACCCAAGATGTTAAAAAATGACCACTCCCAAAACTGTAAAACAGCGCAACCATTGTGCCAGAATTCTTTGAGTCGGCATTGGCACAAATCATAGAGCGCGCAGCAGTCAATACACATTTGCATGGGGATGCGCGAAAAAAATATCGCCCCCCCTCTTGATCATTGATCATTTTTTTTAGCCCCCCCCCATCAGGGACCAAAAATTGTGCGCGAACACCTATAGTAATGCGCAGGCTTTTTCAGCAATTATTTTGACCCTCCTGGTCAAGGGATCGAAAAAAAATTCTGACCCCCCCTCAAACCCACCAGCCCCCCCCCCCCGTTGTTAAAAAAAGATCACTCCCTTAGGGAGTAGTCATTTTTTAACAAAAGGGAGGGGTTGGTGAAATTTCATGTGTGCTTGGCAAAGATTTTTCCGCCCCCCCCCCCCTCGGGAGGGTCTGAAATTTTTCCGTCCCCCCTTTTATTCTTTAGGCGAAATTTTTTTGTCCTCCCCCTGTTGTTAAAAAATGGCCACTCCCTTATTCTATTGAAACAAGCCTTAAAATCCACACACCGTATATGTAACTACATGATATATTCTTTAACATATGTGAAAATCAGACACCCAACCTCAATACTTTTTAAGAAATAAGGGAGTGATCATTTTTTAACAACAGGGGGGGCTGGTGGGTATGAGTGGGGGTCATAATTTTTTCAACCCCTTGGCCGGGCGGTCAGTATTTTTTCAACACCTATGTCTATGATGATGGGGGTCAAAATAATTTCACCTGTTTTCAGTGGAAAACCCAGCACGTTAAAAGGGGACGTTGGTGCGCGATTTTTCTCCCTTAGCCTGTAGGCACTGACGTAACTCCCGTGTGTGGGTCTGCCGTGCGCGGAGGCCAAAAGTGTGATAGAGCAAAAATAGCAGACTTCAATCTGACATATCTTTACTTATTGATTCTGAAGCTATTTACTGGTGGATTTGGACAAATAGGGTGTCATTTTAACAGCCTTGGAGAGGGCTACAATATGCATGTATTTGTTTAATGAATTGGAGAAAAAAACAATATATTTCTCCCAGGTGAATTGAGAACTTAACTTCAGGAGCATTTTATGGCATGAAGTTCACATCTCACATTAATAAAAATTATACTCACATGTTCCCTGGTTAAATAAGGTCTAGAAAATGTTTAGTTTCTGTATTTCCAATAGGGAACAGTATGTTTTCTATGCAACAACAAAATCATGACCTATTAACACTGTGAGGGAGAGTGAGAGATTAGCACTCACACCTCCTCCACTGCACCACTGGAGGGACCACCTGGAGGTGCCCCTCGGCCCAGGCTGGGGCTGGGGGGTGACTACCAGGGCTTCTCTGTGACTGACTAGTAGGACTTTTCTTTGAAGTTTGAACATCAGTCATAGGGTGGGGGGAGGGAAGGGTCCAGGCAGAGGACTCCCCTTGAACTGCTCCTTGGGATAGGGTGAGCTGTATTTTAGTCAGGTGAACATTTCCCTAGCCTGGGCCTAGGGCTGGACCTCTCTGACTGATAGGATCTCAGTAGGCCCCCTTAAATATGGAGGGGAGGACAGCAATACATCATTCACCTTGGACAAGGTCACCACATGCATGGTTACCTCTGTTATTTGCCTATCCTAAACCTTGACATGACCTTGATCTTTCCAAGGTCACCAGAAGGTCACAATATGGATGGTCATCTCCGTCTTTTGCTGACCTTAGACCCAGTCTTTATCTCAAGTTTCTAGCCTTGATATATCATGAGATGTGTTGATTTTACTCCAATTTCATAACTTCGACCTTGGAGTGACCTTCGACCTTAGAGTGACCTTGGCCTGTTCCCTGAATCACTGAAAAAAAACCTTCAACTATGTCTTATATCAAGTTTCTAGCTTAAGTTTTTCATTGGAAGTACTCATTTACCTAATTTTGCAACATTGACCTTTGACCTTAAAATGACCTTGACCTTGGAAAAGGTCATCACATGCATGGTCACATCCGCCTTGTGATGATCTTCAATCCACTTTTTAAATCATGTTTCTAGCTTCAATAGTTCATGAGAAATAGGCATTTAAGTAAGTAGATGACTCTTGATACCAGCTTGGTCGATCACAAAATTTGGATCACAATTAAACTCTTAACTATGGTTAATTGTGGCAGAACGATAGGCTGAATTTCAGGTCTTTGAATGGCCATAACTTTGCTTTAAATCAACATAAAGACTTCATTCAAAAAGCAAAATCAATCAGTTTTGCAAGATCTATCCATAGATCACTAGCTAGACTGCATAGAACCAAGTCTTAAAAATTAGGTAAGTGCCTACCTTAGGCTTATGGTGGGGGTCGAAAAAATTTTACCCCCTCAGGAGGGGGGGATCGAAAAAATTTTCGCGCGCCTGCGAACAAACCCACCAGCCCCCCCTTTGGCCTTTTGTTAAAAAATGATCATTCCCTAAGAATGGTAATCGTTAACCCAGTTGGCCTATGTCCCCGGCCTATGAGGCTATGTCATACATATGAGTATGGGCAGGAGCCCAGTGTAGGTCACGGGAAGGGTGGAAGTAGCATTAGCATGCCGACTCGAGGAACGCCAGGCTCACTTTAATACTAATAGTCATGGGATGTTACACACTGGGCGGTGGGCCGGTCCCTTTCCAACATTAGACTGGCTGTGAGAGCGATCAGTGTTTAGAACCTCCACCCTATACTTATGTTAGGGCATATATTGTCTATCAATGGATATTTTCTTTTAATTTGTGATCAAATATTTCATTTGGGCATGAGTGGGGGAGTGTTCACTTACCTGGGTCATAAACTGAGTGGCTGAAGAATTTGTATCATCGTCTTCCTGGAAAATAGTGGGAAATTATATCATCAAAATGACTATATAGTGGGTCAAATGCAACACTTTAAGCGGTATCCGAATGGTTATGTACTTACGTCGCTTTCTATATCAACATCGCGGTCCTCATCACTCATTTTGGCCCTCTAACCGGTCGGAAACTATAGGATATTTTGACCGAAGCGTGTGGAAAATGGCGGCCAAACAACGCCACGCGGTCATTCCACATTGAAACCACGTGGTTTCTGGAACGTAGTGTATTATTACGCATACAGGGACTTTATTTTAAACTTTGACTAGCCTTTACCAGTTCACGGGCCCCACTGAATGGATATATCTCTCCATATAGTATCTATGGGTAACAATGATCTAAATAGCAAGAACATTTGAGAATCAAGTACTACTACAAGGATTAGATACAATCACAGTAAACATTGGAGAACTATCCATAACATGACCTATGACCCAGCTCCAGGTGACCCATATGATTTGAAGTAAAAGACCGACTATGTTTAGGGCAAACGGAAAAGACCCGCGCCTCTGCCTAGCCCCAGATCTAGGGTAAAATTGGGTAGTATTGCCCACCTTATTGTATCGTGCATCTGCACTTACAGAGCTCTGTTTGCAAAACTATAAAAGATATTCCCGAAATTCTTTTTGCAATGGCCTCCCGTGTTATATGCCTCCATGTTTCAGTGCAGTTTGGTTATGTGGACCAGATATACCTGCCAGGCATGAAAATTTAAATACTGTCAAGCTCGTCACTCTTATCGTGTATTTTATTATCAAATTGCCATAGGGAACAATAGTAATCTAGATATGGCTTAAAGGAGGACTGAGCTGGCCGTTTTCAGGTCGCCCTAGACCTGCCGATCTGTAAGCAGACACAATTTCTTGTGAATTCACGTGAAATTCACGTTATTTCACAAGAAATTTTGGTGTAATTCACGTTATTGATCACGTGAATTCACGTGAATTTGTGAGCAGCAATTCACGTGAAATTCAGCAGTCACATGAAATTCATGCGATTTCATGTGAATTTCACATGACTTTCACATGTAGGCCTACATGCATCTGACAATAAAATGTGAAGAACTCGTGAAATTGACAAGATTTCACAAGAATTTCTGCTGAACCAAATTTTCACCAAATTTACTCGTGTTAAAGTGGTGAAAAGTCGTTCCTTGTTTCCAGGGCGCACCACTCCCAGGTCACTCAGTCCACTGTGAAGCTTAACCATTGAGACCCTCACTGTGACCACCCACTGCAGCCCACCCCACCCAGCCAACCCAGCTGATGGATGTTACATTGGACTGGGCTTGGGTGCATTTAAATCTAGGTTTCAAACTTTTGTAGAGCACAACTGAGAAATACTATAGGATGTGTTTGTGGGTGGAGGGGGAGCAGAAGATTTTTTGGGGATTGGGGCCATTTACCCCAGACCCCCCCACCAGAAAATTTGCAATTTTCACCAAAAGCTTTAGAACTATAGTTGCAAGCCATACTGTAGCAAAAAATAAGAACTACGGTACAGATTTAAGATGTGGGGGCAGAAGATGTTTTCCCCATAATTTTGGGGTTGGGGCCATTCACCCCAGAGCCCCCCTCCAAGAAAATTTGCAATTTTTACCAAATGGTTTTATCGATCTAGGTTGCAAACCTTTCTAGAGCACAAATGAGAACTACATATCTATGGTGTGGGTGGTAGGAGATTTTCTGGTATATTTCTAGGACTTGGGGCCATTCAACCCAGAGCCCCCCCCCTGAAAATTTGCAATTTTTACCCAAGGCTTTAGAGAACTAGGTTGCAGACCTTACTGGAGCACAAATAAGAACTAGAGATTTAAGGTTTGGGGGCAGAAGATGTTTTCCCCTTAATTCTGGGCTTGGCGCCATTCACCCCAGAGCCCCCCCCCCTCCTAAAATTTGCAAATTTTTACCCAAGGCTTTATAGATCTAGGTTGTTAACCTATCTAGACACAAATGAGAACTACATAGTTATGGTGTAGGTGGCAGATTTCTTTTATATAATTCTAGGGCTCAGGGCCATTCAGCCCAGACCCCCCCCCACCAGAATATTTGTAATTTTCACCAAAAGCTTTAGATCTAGTTCCAAACCTTACTGGAGCATAAATAAGAACTACAGATTTAAGGTGTGGGGACAGAAGATGTTTTCTCTATAATTCTGGGCTTGGGGCCATTGACCCCCTCCAAGAAAATTTGTAATTTTTACCAAAGGGTTTATAGATCTAGCTTGCAAACCTTTCTAGAGCACAAATGAGAACTACATATCTATGGTGTGGGTGGTAGGAGATTTTCTGATATATTTCTAGGACTTGGGGCCATTCACCCGAGAGCCCCCCCTGAAAATTTGCAATTTTTACCCAAGGCTTTATAGATCTAGGTCACAAACCTTACTGGAGCACAAATAAGAACTAGAGAGTTAAGGTGTGGGGGCAGAAGGCTTTATAGATCTAGGTTGTTAACCTTTCTAGAGCACAAATGAGAACTACATTTTTATGGTGTAGGTGGCAGATTTCTTTTATATTATTCTAGGCCTCAGGGGCATTTAGCCCAGAACCCCCCCCCCACCAGAAAATTTACAATCGCGCATATCTTGTTGTAATATCGCACACATGACTTAGGATATAATGTTAGATCTTATAACATATGTAAACTGAAGAAATTGAGTCACATGGTAGACATTGACATATGTAATAGTTATTATTGATAAACTCATATGGTTCGAAGTAAGACCAGACAAGATATCTCGGGTTAGTGCAACAGGCACATATTTATTCAGGTAAGGGTTTAGATTCACCTTGAAGTTGGATGCTAAATATAGAAATTAGCTCAGGAAAATGTGGTCCGACTCTGAACGTGGGCAAAGCCAGACTAACATCTTCCCCAGCCCCAGGTAGGAGCTGGAGCAGCGCGAACAGTGCTGCCACCCTGCAGCAACCAGTGGTCCTTATGACCTCCAGTGGCTACCGGTGATGGGCGCACCGTTCAAACCGCCCTCTGGAGGAAGATGCTCACACTATATCACACTCTACGAGCCCCTACACTACCCCCACCAGAATAAGGAAAGGGGTATAATAAAAAAATATATACATTATGGTAAAACAAATTTATTATTCTACAAGCAAATTTAGGGCTCAATGTATTATACATGAGTTCGAAGTAGAATGTGATATGTTAATAATTAATATAAGTCGACCACATATTTATAAAGTTAATTAAGCTTTGAAGACATACTCCGAATACAATTTATAGGGTCAGACTGGTTCGAAAGTTTAGACTGGTACATATTGATAGAATTATTAATATTTGTGGTTATTAACATACCAAGTTGGTTTTTAGTTAAAGTATCATACGTTATACACAACCCGAAAAGCAAAAAATGTTATGGTTCACATATGAACCCTATATAATAGTTTTTTTTATCCAGTTTACAGTAACTGGGTTTTTATCTTATATACTTAAATCATCTACCACTATCAACCCTTACTAAATGCTGAACACATTTGGCTTGTACCTGAGTGCAATATGGGTCTAGACCCCTAAAATCGACAGTGTGACATGGCCTTTTCTTAAAATCGACAAAGGACATGGAGCTTCTAGGGTCAAGGACATGGGACAAAAAAGATAGTGACAGGGGACAAGGATTTTTCTTAAAATCAACATGTGACATGGAGCTTAGTGACAAGGACAGAGGAAAATACAAAGTTAGTGACATTTGACATGGGCTTTTCTTAAAATCGACAAGGGACATGGGGACCCCCCCATCTAGACCCCCTGCTATGACCAGAAGTCTTTTAGAGAAATATATTTCTTGAACTGAAGTTCGAGTTACAGATCTCGTAGCTTTGTAACACATTTAACAGTTTCTAACAATAAATACTCTTGAGATCGACCTTATTAAGGTATATTAGGTTCGATATATAATGTAACCTTTATGCATAGTTACAAAAATAGTGGTAAGGTTATTAGTTTAATGATTCGATGTCAAACTATAGTAGCCCACCAGTGTAATAGGTCTACTGTACAATAATAATAAACTTCAGGGGTCTTCGGGGTTAGCTGCTTGTCTGCAGATCCATTCGGTGAATGAAGGACTTTGCGGTTGCAAGCAGCGTCGCTGTTGTGGTGTGCCCTGAAGAAGATGGGAAGATGTAGTTTCGTCCATTGGATATCCTGGGTCTGCATCCGTCCGGGGTTCTTTAGTCAGGCACAGTTCGGATATACATAAAGTAATATGTTCAAAAATTCCCTAAAAATTGGGTCACCCACATGCCTCAGCCTTTCAGCCTTCGGGAGCTGGATCTAGAATTATTAAGTTTTGATGGGGACTGAATCAGGGGTAGCAGTAGTATAGGCTGTTCCGGCATTAGAGCTTGAAGTACCAGCTGGACTGTCAGTAGTAGTGGTCGGAGCAGTACCAGTGGCTTCAAGACTCTTCGGAGTACCTGTTAGTGCTCTAGATTCAGTGGTTGGATGCTTCGGGGTGGACACACTCATAAAACCAAAGGATTTTATGTCTTCTTCTATCTGTTGAGCTTCCTGGAGTTTAGTCTGGAGTTTTTTTAATGCACTCTCCGGAGTGCCATCCCAATCCTTCATGAAGCACCCAAATGCAGCCATGAATCTAACATCCTGATGGTCGTATTATCTCCTTAGTTCCTGGAGTTCGTTCTCGTACTTCAGTTTCATAGCTTTAGCCTCATTCTCGCACTGGAGAGATGCTCGAAGCTGATCTCTGGCTTGTCCTTGCATATCCTGAGATATTCGTTCTATTTCGCGTCTCTGGATTTCATGCAAACACTCAAATACCCCTTCGGTCACACCGGGCAGATACCCAGTCGCCTGGTTAATGTGTCTTTCTTGCCATGCTTTGAAGATATCAGCCTGGATATCACAGGATTCCTGTGTTCGGTTCCTGATGTAATCATAGGGGTCCTCCAGCTCGAGGTTAGATTTCACCTAGTGTAACACGTTGGTGGTCCACATGTTCCTGGCTTGGGATGGGGTCTGGCTTATGGGAGTAGTATAGGGGTAGCTTCTAGAACCTGGTTTGGTTAAAAGAAGGATAATGTTGGAAGTAGGGGTGATATGGCTTAGATATTTATATGTATGTGTAGCTTACATATAGGGGAGTCAGAATAGATGGTTTTAGTTGGGATGAATATGATATATTAAGATGTTTATGGCATATGTTTGTTTGTGTGTGTGAGGAGTTTGGTTAAAAGAAGAGGGTGGAGGGGGGCAGGTGGCAGGTGCAGGCAGCAGGGGTGGGGCTCTATTGTTTGGGAATCTATTGTTGGGTTGGAGGTGTGCCAGTTGACCTGCATTTGGTTTTGGTGGGAGGGTGTTTTTAAATACTGGAAGATGATTGGTTAATGAGGAAATAGGTTGAGTTTACTTTAGGAGAGGGGTGATAACTTTTAGGGACATGCCATTATTTTCAAGGGGGGTTGGACATGAACATTTAAAGAAGTAGGTGACTGTCCAGTCCTCATAATGGTCTGGTTCATGGATGAGGTAGTATCACTTGGGAGTAACATTCACTGTTGGATACACATCAGTACTTTTGGAGTGTAGTGTTCTATGCTTCATCATGGCTGAGCCACCTGATAGAGGACAGATGGGAAATGGACACAAGGTAAGAACACAACTTTTATTTTATAGTACATGTTATCCCTGTTGATTTTACATAAAGTAAGTACTTGGGTAATACTAAAACAGAAGGCACTTGAGGCTGTATGTTTACATCTCTTATACATGGAAATAATACTGATTTGCTGAGTCATAGCACCATGACACAAAAAGCTATACATCTTCACATGCAACTGTGTCAAGTGGTATTTCTAAAATGATATAACAAAAAGTCATCTTCAGTCTGATGTGAATCCTTGAACACATGGTGGGTGCAGTCTGTCTCCCCAGTCACTTTTTTCTGGAATGAAAAGAAAAACATTTAGATTCCTTTTGTATTGATGATACCTACAGCTGTGAAGTTTAGTTAGTGTGATGTGAATCATGAGTAAACAAATCATTTCTTGTTTGTTTCAGGGTTTGCAGTGTCGTTACTGTGCACGTGTGTTTCCTACATCTATTGGCAGAAAAAGGCATGAGAACAAATGTACTGATGCATACAAGGAATGGAAGTGTGACCTGTGTAATGTGGTGTTTTCTACTAAACAGCGGCTGAATACCCACATTCACAGATGTAAAAGAAGAAGGGATGAAGGGCAGGAGGCACGTTGGAAGGAAACCATAGACAAGAGACTGTTAGAGTGTCAAATGGAAGGGGTAATGGAAACTGACTCGGATCATTGTGATAAATGTAACAGCACCCATGCCCCTTCTGGTAGTTCGTCTAGGAGGTATGAGTGTGAGTTGTGTCACAAAACATTCCCGTCACTGAACTCGCTTAGCAGGCATCGCCGTGTGCACTATCGAAGGAAAAAGCAAGTTGGATACGTCTGCTCTATGTGTCAACAGGTGTTTACGCGATATGAGGATCTGAAAGACCATTACGTATCAGCACACAATAAGTTACCAGGAAGTGATACTGCTGTGAAGTCAACATACAGGTGTTGTGACTGTGGTGAAGAGTGTGCTTCCTCTCTGAGTCTGTTTAACCATAGGATAAAACATCGCAGGTGCAACGATATTTTTGATTCACCGGAATATGTACTTTCCTGGGAGAATGATCCTGATGTGGATCCACCATGGGTGACTCGAGATGCAAGGGGAAATGAAATTTTGGATGTGGATTTCATGAAAATCTATGCTCGTCATAGAGATACAATAGTGGCCGGTCATGATCCTGGGAATGTGCATGGTGTTTACAACTTTCCACTTGCAAACTTTGATGGTGATGTTAATGATTTGATACCCCACCTGAGGGAGATTATGGCAACTGAACAAAATGCATTCAGACTCAACTTGTCATTTGGCTTAATCCTGAGAGATAGAGAAACTGGACGCTATAGTTATTGGAACCCCTTTTTCAATGCTCTAGTATGGGAAGATCCGGCAAGGATCAGTCGTCAGCAGGATATCAGTAATGCGATTGAGTTATTGGAGGGTATCGACTGGTCTCATTATCTGTTGAGAGATGCTAGTTCTACAAAGATGGAATTAGTGTATGTTACAAATGTTACATATTTCGTGTTTAGAAGCAGTTACCTCATCGGAGCAGGCAGGACTGTTGAGTTACCATCATACATCAACAATAGGAACTGCATTCTCGGACTGGCCAAGAAAGATGGGTTTCCATATAAAGACAAACTTTGTGCTTTCAGGGCCCTAGCAGTTAAACTGTGGGGCATGCCTGACTTGGAGTATAATGTCAGAATGCTTTATGCACAGTGGCGTGACTACAAGATAAATGAAGGTGTGTTTGACCTCCCTAGTAACTGTAAGAAATATCGGGGGCTTGAATTTGATGATCTACCTGACTATGAGAGATGCTTCAATGCCCGTACCAATGTTTATTCTTTGAACATGGATGGTTCATGTACCAAGACCTATAGGTCCATTATGGATCACACTGAACTGGCTGCTGTGGAGTTAAATTTGAATTTGTTTGATCATCATTTCAGTTTGATTCTAGACTTTGACCAGTATGCTAAGAAGTATGCTTGTCTTCACTGTGGTAGAGCATTCGATCGTTTGACTTACCTTAAAAATCATGAAATGAAGTGCACCAACAGAGTGAAATACAAGTATCCGGGGGGTATTTATACACCCCCAGAAAATGTGTTTGAGGAACTAGAGAGTACCTTACGTATTCAGGTCGACCCCTCCCTTCAGCATTACAAGTATTTCATCGTTTATGATCTGGAATCTGTGCTCGAAAAGACACCTGAAGCACATGACAACATGGAAGATGAGGACGACACGGATAGGGGGGCGAAAACCAGGTGGATAACGCGGCATGTGCCCGTGTGTGTGAGCATATGCTCCAACGTCGAAGGTTATGAAACACCTCGTTGCATTATCAATGCTGACATGGATGACCTGTTGTCAGCAATGGTGCTGTATATGGAGGAAATACAGCAGAAGGCAAAGCTTCTGTGTTTAGGTAGATGGAGTGGTGTTTTAGAACAACTGGAACAGCTCGAAAACAATTTTCCAGTCAGGATTGATGATGAGGTAGTTATGGATTGGTATCATGGGAGGGAGGTGGAGTCAGAGGATGATGAACAGTCCATGTGGGACGAGAGGGTAGGAGAGGAGGGTACCGGAGATCTCTCTTTTACTCCGACTAGAACCCAGACTCCAATACCTCCTACTGCACCGGAAGCAGAAGAGATGGGGGAGATGGATCACCTTGACGTGAGAAACGAGCATGGTAAACGCGTTCAGAAAATGATCGACAAGTTTAACGATTATCTGTCTGTGATCCCTGTTCTCGGTTTCAACTCCTCTCGATATGATTTGAACTTGATCAAGAACAAATTCCCTAAGCATTTTGGTTTAGCCACAGACATGAATTACATGATCAAGAAGTGCAACGAATATACAGCCATCAAAACATCAAAATTCAAGTTTCTTGATGTGTCCAACTTTCTGGCAGCTGGTTGCACGTATGCTAAATTTCTCAAAGCCTATGAAACCGAATCACGCAAATCTTACTTTCCCTATGAGTGGTT
Source organism: Acholoe squamosa (assembly GCA_949317995.1). Taxonomy (NCBI): domain Eukaryota; kingdom Metazoa; phylum Annelida; class Polychaeta; order Phyllodocida; family Polynoidae; genus Acholoe; species Acholoe squamosa. The sequence continues at coordinate 79,540,099 of OX439035.1, read as the reverse complement.
CGATTCTGTAGAAAAGTTGGATTATCCCGAGCTCCCGTCCTACGATTCATTCTATTCTGAATTGAAGAAAGCCAATGTTTTGGAAATTGATCATTCAGAGTGGGTAGAGGGTGGCAGACGGGGTCCGAGACCCCTGAATGGAGAGGAGAATTACAGGGAGTTACAAAGTGTTTGGACCCAGGGGAACATGCAAACCTTCAGAGAATTTCTGACCTACTATGCCAATTTGGACACAGCCCCTTTTGTTGAAGCTGCCCAGAGAATGCTTGAGTATTACGTCGGCATCAACATCGACTTGTTCAAAATTGGAGTTTCTGCTCCGGGCATTTCCCGCAAGATGTTGTTTGACTGTGTTAAAAAGACAAACAAACAGTTCTCTAGTTTCGAAACCTGTGATTCTGACTTGTATTTGAAGCTGAAGCGTTGTTCGTTCGGGGGACCCTCCATTATATTCAAGCGCCATATCAAGGTCGGGGAGACTGCCATCCGGGGCAAAGAGGGGAAAATTGCTAGGGGCATACAAGGAGTCGATGCCAATAGCCTCTATCTTTACGCTCTGAACCAGAAAATGCCCGTAGGGTTTCCCGTGCGTAGGAAGGCCCAGACTGGTTTTTTACCCGAGACGAGGTTCAGACACTTGGATATGTATGACTGGATGCAATGGGTTATGGATGTCAAAGGCATACACATTCAACACAAGCTAAACAGTGGGAGGGAATTTCCCGTGGGACCTTACAGGCTAGATGGCTATTGCCTAGACGGAGACGTCCACAGAGGGTATGAATTCTATGGCTGTTACTACCATGGTCATGACGAGAATGAATGTGGCTTCTTTGGGAGGGGGAACCATGGCATCGGACCATGGCCAGAGAAGTCTAGGAAATTGCTTGAGGAGAGAAAGCGTAGGACAGAGGAGCGGGAAGCATACATTCGGAAAATGGGTATTACGCTGTCAGTCTGTTATGAATGCGAATGGAAGATGGTGACTCGAAACAACCGTTATGGGTACGACAGGATTAGTGAATTGATACCAAAGTTCTTCCATAAATATCCTGACAGAGTAAGTGAAGAGTTAATAAAGGAGAGCATCAGTTCTGGCGAGCTAGAAGGGATGGTACAGGTAGACATTGAGGTCCCAGGCGAATGGCCGGAAGGGTATGAAAGGGAGGGCATGACCCCTTGGGAATATTTTTCAGAACTGTCTCCGTTGTTTGTTAACACGGAAGTACATTATGACGACTGGGGCCCAACAATGCAGGACTATATTAGGGAAACCACAGACGGGAAGTTTGAAAAAACGAGAAAGCTTTTGGTTGGGGGGATGAGTGCAACCAAAGTGTTCTTGGGTACCAATTTGCTGAAATGGTACCTTCAAAAAGGGATGGTGGTGACCAAGATATATGAGGTCGTAGAATACAGATTCGAGCGCTGCTTCAAACCATTCGTAGACTTTGTAACCAAAGCCCGGCGTGATGGGGACGTATATCCTGACAAGGAGATATTGTCTGAGACGGGCAAGATCGTGGGTAACATGGCCTATGGTTCTCTTCTCCTAGATAAGACAAAGCACACTAACGTGAAATACGTATGGGGCAAGCACGCAGCACACTTGGCAGTGAACGATCCCCTGTTTAGGAAACTCACTGAAATTTCTGGGGACATGTTTGAAGTGGAGATGAGCAAGAGGTCCATCAGCTTGGACATGCCCATTCAGTTGGCTTTTATGACGCTTCAAACGGCCAAGCTTCGCCTCCTGCAATACTACTATGACTTTCTCGACGTCTGTGTGGCCAGAGAGGATTTCGAACTACTTCTCTGCGACACAGACAGTCTGTATTATGCGATGAGCGGAGAAACCATGGCTGAGGTGATTAAACCCGAAGCAGTTCCGACATACGAGCACCAGCTCGCGCGATGCGAGGCAACAAACCCTGGGGTCGAGTACTTTCTTCCCCGCCAGTGTTGTCCTGAGCATCGGCTGTTTGACAAAAGGGAACCCGGGCTCTTCAAAATAGAAGCGAGTGGTACTGAGCTGATAGCATTGGCTTCGAAAACCTACTATCTGATCAAAAGCGACGGGACAGAGGGCGTTAAAGCTAAGGGCGTACAGAAAAGGGCCATCGTGAATCCTAGGCAGTACTACGAAGATGCCCTGTTCCGAAAGCTGAGCGGTCAAGTAACAAACATTGGTTTCAGGGCTCGTAACAACACCATCATGACCTACTCACAGAGAAAAAGGGGGTTTTCTTATTTCTATGTGAAAAGGGAGGTACAGGAAAACCACATTGACACAGTCCCTTTGTCGATCGTTTTGGACCCTTGGGATGCTCACAACACGTTTGTTCTTCGACAGAAGGTGCACAGATTGTCCCTCGACTATCCATGCAAACTCTTCAAACACAACCGTGAGTTCAAGAGCTGTGCCCATCTGTTTTTTTACGAGATGGGATTGGCCAACAACTCGGACATGGGTCTCATGCAAAGCTTGGTTTTTTCCGATAAAATGAACCATATTTATAGGTATGCTGCAGACATAAAAGTCAAAGAATGCTGGTACAGTAGAAGGGAAGAGGTGATGGCGGAAGTCATTCAGTTGAAAATTGATCAAATGAAGGCGGAGTTGGTGTTGGAATTGAGAGAGGTCGGGCATCGCATGATCGTGCAGCCGGGGCATGCATGGAACAGTCATTTCACATGTGGCCTCTCTGAGGGCATGGCTGAAATGACATCTCCCAGATGTTTCCCTGGAAATGACTGGATCAGTTTATTCTGGTCTAGGAAACTGAGAGACGAAGAGTTCATGAACGAAATTTAAGGTTGATATGTGTGTGTATATATATATATATATATATATATATATATATATATATATAGAGAGAGAGAGAGAGTTGTATATATGGATTGTATATTGTGTGTATATTGTATATCATGTCGATGATAATGTATTGCATGTGACACCACTGTTGTTTTTTATGTTTTGTGTTGTGTGTGTGTTTTTTTGTTGTTTTTTTTTTAAAACGTGATCAAAGGTGAATAAAACTGAGATGTGTTAAACCAGTTTTCTGTTACATTTATACATACACTCTTATATATATATATATATAATATACATAGCTACATCATACATAGAGATAAACATTCAGTAACAAACATTAGATTACATGTAACGTTTGGGGGTGAGGCAACATGTATAAAACAGTAGACTGAGAATACATGGGTTTAATAGTGGTCTGGCATTTGGACAGAGCACATCATTGTTCTATTACAACAGTCTTAGGGTAGAATACCATGGAACAGTACATTGAAAACGTGGAAGGAACGACCTTCCCAGGCATGCACGCTCCCTCTGCTGCCTGTGTCTCGGGGGTGAGCGGAAGTGGGAAAACGTCATTAGTGCATCGCATACTCGTACACAGGAACGCCCTCTACAACGTTCCCATGAACAAAGTCATGTACTGCATGTCTGCCAATCAACCCATCTATGAGAAAATGAGAGAAACAGTTCCAGGGATCGTTTTTCATCGGGGTGTGCCCACAGAGGAGGACCTGAATGTCTTTACTGACGGGACGGAACACACGTTACTGGTACTGGACGATCTGATGGAAGTGGTCGTGAAGGATCCACATGTGCAGAAACTGTTCACGGTCCACTCGCACCATCTGAAAATAACAATCATTTTCATCACTCAGAACCTTTACGCTCAAGGGGCTTGTTCCAAGTCTATTTCCATGAACAATCATTATTTTATAGTTCTCTGTAATCCCCGAGACGTGGGTCAGATCGCCATACTGGCGAAACAGACGGGCTTAGGAGAAGTGCTGAAAAAGAGTTACAAGGATTGCGTCATGTCCAAGAAATACGGTTACCAGGTCATTTCCCTTCATCCTGCTAGAGTGTCAGATCCCAGAGACCCACCAAGACTGAAGGCGCAAATACACACCAACATCTTTCCGGGAGAGGACTTGGTGAGCTACCTGTGAGGCATAAAGTTCTGCATAAATAGGACACACATTAGGGAAGGGGTATCAGTTGGAGAATGACCTCTGTCAAGGTAGGACCCCCACAGCATGTCTACGGCTAGACTCAGGAAGTGTGACTCTTTCCTCAGAGTGTTGCTCAGTGCTGATCCCCTGCAAGGAGAAGCCATATTAGTGACTGCAAACCGACATCAAATCGACTGCGTGACCGAGATCATGCTCAATCTCCTGCGTCTACCTGTAGGAAAGAAGGCAAAAGCACTCATCAACAAGTTCAAGAAGATTCTGCACGTCATTTCAGATTTCGGTGTCAGCGTGGGGCAAAGACTGAAGACCATCCAACGTTTTGCCAGTCAGGTGTTCCTTCTATTACAAAGTGTCAAGAACCAATTGAAGAGGGTCATGTTAAAAACTTAATCATGAGAAAGTACATCACCATACCATTCGAAGAATACACCAGGATATCAAAGTCTAAACTCACCACTTCTAGTCCTCCAGGGACCGGTGACGTCGGCGGTGACTCGCCTGTCTCTTCTGAGAAGAGAGACGAGCTGCCTCGTCACCCAGAATCCCTGCTAACATCCGGGGAAGGCGGGCCGTCTTCTTCACACGAGGCGTCGACAGGGAGGACGACAGACACCTCACGGCCGTCATCTCAGGAGGCAAAGGCATCACGTTTGGGGTGGAAGGGTCCGGTTCCTTCTCGGAGTAAGGAGGAGGGGGATCGTCCTGAGAGCAAGCAGCAAGAGAAGGATCAGGTCCGGAAGGAGGAGGAGCAGGCTGGGGAGACTGATCGACAGGAGAAGGGGAGGCAGAGTCGGTCTGGGGAGCAGGAGAAGGCTGGTGGAGGAGGGCCTGAGAAGGAGGAGGAGGAGGAGGAGGAGGGCCAGCAGGAGAGGTCGAGGAAGAGGGCACGTACGGAGGGCGGTCTGAAAGGGGAGCAGGCAGAGGGAACGGGTTCTCCTTCGAAGGTGAAGGGCGGAACACGGGCTGACGATCTGGACGGGGAGGTGGCTCACGCTTTGAAGAGGGCAAGGGTTTTTCTGCAGCGGTTGCCCCCCGAGGTCCTCCGTCAGCTATCAGGGGGTAGATCTTCCCTTTCGTTGGCGAGCCTGGAGCGTCCGTTTCTTCCACCACCTGGTGTCGCTGTAAAGAAACAAAAAGTGAAATCGTTAGATCAGGATTCAGACGAGAAACAAGACAACACCAACAACAACATCAACAACAGCAACAACAGTTCACCTGGGGCAAAGCCCCAGGAAAACAAACCGCAAAAAAATAAAAATACGCCGGCGGACGCGCGCGCGGGCGGAAAGGTAAAGGGTGCGGACGGTAAAAGAGTGTCGAGATCAAACAAAAGGGTGGAGTCTTGGTTGAAGGGATGGAAGCCCAAGTAGTCCAGCAGCAGCAGCAGCAGCCCCGTCCACCCGAGGAGGAGCAGGAGGATCTGCGTCACCGTGGTGGTGGTGGTGGTGGTGGATTGGGAAGAGGTGGGGTTCCTACCGGTTTTGCCAGACCTCCCAAACCAGAATCGGAAGAGCAGCTGGACGCCTACCTCAGATCGATCTATTACGACAGGGACAACCCGGGCACGTACGGAGGAGCCACGGCGGTGCATCAGACAGTGAGGAGAGAAGGGAGATACACTATATCGTTGAAGAAGATCAAAGCATGGTTGCAAAGACAGTCTTCCTACAGTTTGTTCAGACCTGCCCGAAAGCACTTTCCCAGACCTAGAGTTATCTCGAGAGATAAGAATTACTTATGGGATATGGATGTTTTGAATTTGACTTTCTACAGGGAATACAACAAAAATTACGGCTACATCCTCGTCGCCATAGACGTGTTTACCAGGTATCTCTTCACCAGACCCCTGGTTGCTGTCAGGGGGGCAGATGTCAAAGAAGCTTTTGAGGACATATTACGCTTTAATGCCCAACCACTCAAGGTTAGAACGGACCCCGGGTCCGAGTTCGTCAACCGTACCATGAAGGACTACTTCAAGACGCAAGGCATCCACCACTACGTCACTAATAACGAGGTGAAAAGTAATTTTGCAGAGAGATCAATCAGAAGTCTCAGATTGAGGATTGCTAGACTCATCAAGGCTAGGAATAATTTCGATTGGGCATCTCATCTACAAGAACTCACGGAGGCCTACAACAACTCAGAACACAGGAGCATCGGGACGACACCGCAGAACGCAATGTGCCTCTTGGACACCCCAGAGCTGTGGAGGAGACAGTACCTGGAGAACGACCACGCTACCCGTACCGGACCCCACACGAAGGGGTTCGAATTCGAACTGGGCGACAGGGTCAGAATGTCCTACCTCACCGGCGTCTTCCATCGCAGCCACGACGAATCCTGGAGCAGAAGGATATACACCGTGACTCATCGCAAACTCAACCAAAACTTCGAGACTTACAGGGTGAAGACGTGGGAGAACGAAGAGGTGGCTGGGTATTTCTACCGAGAGGAACTGCAGAAGGTCAGCGGGCTAAGCGACGAACCCGAGATCTTCGAGGTGGACAAGATTTTGAAGAGGCGCACCGTGGGTTCCAGGAACAACAGGAGGGTCGAGGTCCTCGTGAGCTGGATAGGATACGGGCCTCGTTACAATTCCTGGATAAGAGAGACGGATTTAACTGACTTAGACCAGAACTGACCGGGACCTTCCAAGATGTACGTGTTCCTTTCCTCCGAGGACTCTAAGCACCTTCACCCGACCAACGCGTGGAACGACTTTGTCACGGAACTACCCACGCCCATCTACCTCAGTCAGAATCACGCTTGGGAAATCGGGCTGATAGAATTTTACGTCAACACCGACAAAAACGCGGGTAAACTCGGCCCTCTGCTCTCTTCCAAAGCAGTGTACGTCCACTGCGACATGGTGGAGACCTCCCTAGTCAGAGGTAGGCAACAGAGCGTTCTCGGCATGACTAGACTCAAGGACTGCGTGGGTACGGTGAAAGAGTTTGCACATCCTTGCTACATGAGCTCCAGCGTCGAGAGGATCACCTCCCTACGACTCTATTTAAGACACCCCGACGGCAGCGTCCCCACAGTCAGCGAGGCGGAATCGTTCGCTGCACTTCGAATCAGGCAACGTGACTGACTGACTGACTCGTGTTGCTTGCCTGTTTGGTGAACCATGGGAATCTATCCGCTAGGTATTCAAGTGCAGGCATGGAAAAAGGGGATAGAAAATTCGACGGACTCGCAAAAGAAGCGCGTGCCCATGACACCGGGCATGGCGGGACAGCAGCTCACTATCGTCAAGACCCCCGATCCTAGTCACAAGAGTGGTAACAATGGCAAGCCGTTCAAGCAAGAACTGGTCTCACCCGTCAAGGACAACCTGGACCGGGTGAAAGAACGCGAGAAGATGGGAGAGGGAATGCAGACTGCCACAGAGGTGTCTTACAACGTCTCAGCTGTCAGTGAGAAGGTACCTCGGAAAAGCAGGGCTGCCACTGCTAAGAAGAAGAAGAAGAAGAAAAACCCAGGTAGAAGCAAAGCACCCAGTGTAAAGCAGACTATAAAACGGTTGAGCGCTGCCAGAGGACGTCAGTCTAGTTCGAGACGCCGTTCTGGTAAGAAGTCCAAGTGATCCTAAGGTTCCACATCAGTGTACAGCATGCAGCGTTACAAGCTTGAACATGTCGAAGAAGGGTTCAATTCAAAGATGGATCTCTTCAGGCCCCCGCTACAGGAGACCTCCATTAACCAAGAGCATTGTCACAGGATCTACCCCAAGTCTGCCATCACCGGTTCCAGTCCCATAGTGTTCAGATATGACGCGTCAGGCGGTGGATACATCGACGGTTCGTCCTCGTCGATGTGCCTCACGGTCCAAATCCAGGACGAAGACTCCAAGCCCGTCACCGACGCTGATAAAGTCGTTCTCTCCAACAGACCACTGTCTTCCATCTTTTCGCAGGTGGACATTGAATACAACGGAAAAAACCTCAACCCGGACATTGGGAGCAACTACCCCTACAAGTGTTTGCTGGACACTTTGGTTTTCACAGATAAAAACTACAAGGAATCCATTGGACCACTGAGCGGATACTATACCGATACAGAGGGCTCGGTGAAAACTACAGATCCCACCTCGACTGCCAATGCCAACGCTGCCCTCGTTGACCGCTGAGCTCTCACCAAAGACGGAAGCTCTGCCACGTTCGTCGGGAAATTGGGGCTGGGCGTCTGGGAAGAGCTCGACCATTATCTGCTCGACGGTGTGTCTGTGAACTTTACCTTCTACCAAGCTAAAGATGCGTTCCGCTTGCTGGCAGACACAAATACGAAAAAGTACAAACTGATCGTGAAAAGCCTTCATTTGGATTTGTGTGTGGTCGAAGTTAGAAGCGAAGTCGCCATCGGACATGCGGAAACACTCCAACAGAAAAGCTCACTCTACGCGTACCCCAGGGTCTCTATGCGCAGTCATATTCTCCCCAGTGGCATAGATCAATACCAGATTTCTTCGATCCTGGCAGATAAAATCCCAGCCCTGATGTTGGTCTCGTTTGTGCCCGCGAAGAATTACTCTGGAAGCTACGACACCAACCCCTTTGAGTTTGCCCACCTGAACTGTTCCTCCATTGGGTTTACCGTAGGGGGAATAAGTATCCCGGGACATCCGTTCGAACCTGATTTTGCCAACGACCGGTACGCGGAGGAATTTGCTGCATTTCAGGCCGCCGCTAAATGTGGCGGTAACGCCGTGACCTACAGTCGATACAAAAAGGGCACCACCATCTTCGCATTCGACTGCCAGAGTGGAATGGACATCCGCAAACATCAGTTCACCACGATTCGAAAGGGACAATCCACTTTGAATTTCAAGTTCAGTACCGCCCTGACCGAGCCGGTGGTCTGTCTCATGTACATCCTTACACCGTCAGCGTTTTCGATATCTCAAAGCAGGGAAGTGACACTGGAATACTGAAATTGTGTGCTCGAATCTGGTGAAGGGACATTCGCATTGGTCGACAGCGTTAGATTTAGTTAATGTTGCTTTCATGGATTGTAGCATGTTAGATGCAATGTAGTAGCACGTATCAATGTCAATGTACTGTCATAGATGGCTTAGACTAATAAAAACGATATATATCGAAGAATGTGTTAATTTGTTTTCATTTACTTGTTACTTCATGCAAACTTACATGAGCTTCATCAGAGGTCGGAGACGCACTGGTAGATCGCCTCCCCTTCTTCTCCTCGGGGGCCCGAACCAGGGGAGCTGAGGGGATCTTCCTCTGTACGGTCGTCTTCAAAGTCTGACCCCCAGGAGCTGGCGTCCTGCAGCTCCCTGACGGTCGGGGGTCTGTTGGTGCTGCTGGTGCTGCTGCCACGTCTCCTTCCCTTTTCCCCACTTCGCTGCTGCACAAGCTGCTCTGACTGGAGTCGGCACGGGCCCCTGTGTAAATAAATAATAATTATGAATGTGAACCGTTGGTATACATCCACAAGGTATCAATAACTACATGTGATAATATATTTTTTTTTTTTATTTTTTTGTTTTGTAAATTAAGAAACCACAGGCCATTCTAAACAGGCAATGCAAAGCGATTCATGCAGCATATATCTATAGCCATACAGATTACATGCATGCTCAGGTCATCACATAAAGCAGCTGTTTCTTAAAGGGTTATCACTTGCCGTACTCCTTTTCGGTCATCCGTATTATTTTTCTATGCGGTTATGTTACATTCACAAGCCTACTCACTCCGTCGCATGCAAATCCTTGCATACCATCTGGTCCTCCAGCAGGTCGAAAGGGAGACTACGACGGCCAGGAGCAACCCCACCAAGGTCCATCCGCTCACTACGAGCGCCTCGCTACCCTGTTCGTACAAGCCGTCGGTGACGTCTTCCGGCATCTCGTAGGTGGCGTCTTCCTCCGTCCCCTTCGACACGGAATCCACGGTCGTAGTCGTCGTCTCTGAGGACATGTATAGATATACATAAAAGATCGATGTATGGTAATTCAACTGATGAGTCACCAACAGAGAGGCTCACATTACTTGTTCCTATTATACAGATAACATTTCACCAGTCCGATTGACACTGAATTAAAATTTACTATCATGTACCATAACGAGACAATATCAAATCTACTTACCTGTTGAAGTTTCTAGAAAGATGGGGGAGGCTTCGTTTGGTGATACACAGTCTGATATAACCGTAAGGTCCTCCCTTGTCTTAGTGATCAACTGAATGAGCTGGCATGGGATGGGTATCTCTTGGTCTCTTAGGTCAACGCGTCTAATTGTGGGGTAAGTGAGTAAGAATGTCAGCACCTTTGACAGCCCGACCGCTGACTCTCTGAGGTCCGCTGAAACAGGTGGATGATGGTTGAGGGGCCAGGACCCCTTTGCCAACTTTCCTGGAAGAACTGTTGACCTTCTACACACCACGGTGTTGCGAAAGCATAAACACCGTGGTGCATCAGGACACTGGTCCGTAGCTCCTGCATTCCCGAGCAGCAGCCCCATGACGACTGCAAAACCAAACATGACGGCCTGCAAAAGAAAAAAGAAATATATGTATATTTATATATATATATATATATATATATATATATATATAGAAAAGGTTTATGTAATCTCAATTTAGGGAATGACCAATCAATCACCACATACTTAATTAACATTGCATATGAAATTTCTATGAACCATCATTTTCAATCAGTTCTTTATCATAAATAAAACAAATCAGCCATGATTAGCAATACCCTAACATGAGCCTTTTCAGACCTATGAGAGTATGTTTACCCTCAGGGTTGACACGATGCATGAATTAACTCTCAGGCCTAGCTTTGACCCATCCCTTGGGTCAGTATGGTGCACATAGGCTGCCCTGGTGAGTCAACTCGCCGGTCCAGTCTTTGTACATCATGCTGACCAACAGACATGCAGGATATATGCACTATCATGCCTTAAAGGGTTAATCAAGATGGTACTAGCTGGCAAGTCTATTCAGCATCAGAGCTGCATTCATGCATCTTGCTGACCAAAGGGCATTTAAAAAAAAAAATTCCCCAACCCCAGATTATCAATTGTACAGTTTTAAATGTCTAAACAGTGGGAGTAGGGTTTGCATAATGTCGGCATGATACATGAATGTAGCCTTGTTAAGTAAAGTAACCAGGACTCATTTCATGCATCATGATGAATAATGAGTATGTAAATTTAAACAAAGAATAACAGAAGCAGATCCGGGGTCAGTTTGGGGAAGGGGGGGGCACCCCCTGAAATTGAGCCATCATTAAACTCTTAACTATAGGAAATGAATTGTCTAACCCTGGTTGTGACCCCCTACCTCAACCTTTTTTCTTTTTTTTTTTTTCCTTTTTTTTTTTTTTGGGGGGGGGAGGCTCCCCCCCCCCCGCTTTTGGATTTGTCCCTGGGTGTGTTCAACTCTTTGCACCTCCCCCCCCCTTGTTTTTCAGTACATAGAAAGCGCTATTTGCTGTCACGATGCACCAATGCAGCACCAATGAGTAATTTTCTCCCCACCATGCCCAAAAAATACCTCATGATACCCTAATGCATTGACTTGTCAGTACTGTTGCATACTTGTATCTTGTAAAAATTCCAAAGCTTTTAGCACCATAGATTATCAGCAAAGGCAGCTAGTTTATTCACTCATTTATATAAATTCCAACAAAAATCCCTGTCCTATGGGATACTGATTTACTTATATTTAAATCTACTGTTCCCCTCAATAATACATCAAACTACAACTTTGCTATGACACACATAGTCCTCATAAGGACACTTATTGGGTTTGTGTATATGAGGGGTGGGGGGGGGGGGGGTTATAGTTAGGTGTTCAGGAGGTGTGGTTAAGGGGGTAGTTCAATGGGTTGGCCTCTGTGTAAAGGACAGTGGGAGTCTACTGAGACGACAGAGAGAAGGTGGGGAGAAAAAGGGGGCATAATTACACCGGTGTCCCGGTGAGCATAAAAGGGAGCCCATGCATGAAGGGAGGTGAGTAGCGTCAAGGCTTTACAGCCGTGCAATAAAAAAGAAAAGTGACCCGTTTCCCGCGTCGTCTCGTCTGTGTCTCCCTATCACCCCTACCCCTTTTGTCCTCTCGGGTCCTACCAGAATCAGGTAACTAAAGGGTGGACACCGGCAGTTCTCTTTTTTGACATGGGTGCACACACCTTGTCAGCAGGTGCCAAGCACATAATGAGCATATCAAAACATGCCGGCACAGCTTCTCCAACCCTAGATGTACCGGTGTTCTATGAATGTGCGTTTCTACCGGTAGGTGTACCCAAAAAAAAAAAAAAAAAAAAAAAAAACCCTGTTGTTTGTTCTCTCATACCGGTACACAAAGCATGGCTTGGCATCTCAGCTCTGACCAATGAGGGGTAAATAGTTCCCCTCCCTCCCTCCCACACCCTGGAAATGGGGTATAAAACTAGCAAGGTTGTCCAACTCTGACATAATTCCTTCTTAGCCCAAGGGATAATTACGCAAGTTCATCCAGCCCTATTGGAGTAACCACTCACACCCTCTTTACAATGGAGAACCATCAAGCTGTCCGTCAGGATAACGACAGAGAGGAGAAGGTGGTCAATGACCGTGCAGGGAATGCCGTCTATGACCCAGTCATGGTTGGAGTTAACCCTGTCCAGCCAGCAGTGGGAGGAGTTGACCCTGTCCAGCCAGCAGTGGTAGGAGTTAATCCCCTCATTGCTGGGGGTGTGGGTAACCCTCCTGAAAACATCATGGAGTAAGTACAATTTATTTTTCATTTATTTAAGTCCCCTGTCCTGCTGTGCTGGAAGGACATCCCTCTCTAAATGTGCCTTGGTCTCCAAAGGGCTATGTTTAGACGTGCAGAATTGGTGACTGGGAGGGACATGGGTGGGAGGGAGGGAGGGAGTACTGACAGCTTACAGGTAGATCTAGACCCTAGACAGTTGTGAGACAGGGTGTCACTAAAACACTCCTGTGTTGGAATTTAGACCACATCAACCCATGACAGTTCAGTCAATCTACAATGAAAAACTAAGCTATGGTTTAGGGGTGTTATAAAAGCCATATTCACTTTAGTTTCAACAAAAACACATGGATTACTTTTTTGGCTCACTGCACAAATGAACACCATGACAGCAGGAGAGTCACCAGTCAGAAATAAGCTCCACCCCTTGACCTGATTTATACATGTGCCATGTGTTGGTAATGAAAGAGGGAACCCCTCTGTAATATCCTCCATGTAATCAAATTTAGACAAAACTGGGCATTGACAAGACAGTGACAGACCAAGAGACAGTATAGCTTAGCGTGAGGGCTAAATTGGGAACATATTGTACATACTTTTCTTGATAAAACTATCGACAGGTTTCCGTGAACGGTGGACAAGTCAACAAACTCGTGTAGTCTGACAGCACAGTGCGCATGCGCAATGGGTTAGAGGGCAAACCCAAATGGCGACCCTAATGTGGCCGCGCAAGGCGGCCGTCAGCTCCAGTAAAGCCCAGTACTGTATATGTCTTTATACATCAAATTATGCTTAGCCTGATTCGGATTAAATAGTGGGGTACCTTTATAACCTATATTTAGTGGATATATGACACCAGAACCTATGGTATTATTCGCCACAGTGTTTTTTCTTGGGACTATTTTGCGCGCATTGACACCATGTTGTTGTTGATGATGGTCGTGCTGCGGCTGTGCGGATGGGTTCATGGCACAGACCTGACACCTGGTGTCCAGAGTTTAAATCACATAGACCAAACACTAAACATGGGCCCAACACTGACCCACTGTTTTGTCAACAAACATTTCATCCATTGAGCAAATACACCTAATATCAAACAGCACGATGGAAACCTTCAAATGTGTGAACAGAAAAGAGGTAGGGTATCAGTAACATAGTTTATAGGGTCAAATATCGGATACAGAACCGTTCATCGTAGCCCGTCGAAACGCACGCCAAATGAAAGCGAATTGCGATCTGATTCAGAATCTGTAAACAGATCTAAAATATTCCAATTAGAAGTGCCTTTTTGACACACATTTGTCTATTAGCTTACTCATATTTTATTTTTGACTCAGAATAAAAAAAAAAAAGGGGAAAGGTGTAAGTAAAATATCTGTCAGGCAGGTCATACAGGGGGGGGGGGGCTCACTGTTTAGGTTTGACCCCCTTACTATTTACTATCCCAGTCTAGGTTGACAAACTGGGTCAAAGAGAAGCAAGCTAGATGGGGGGTTTCAGTGGGAGGGGCAAAATCCAGCACACACTGAGTTCACCATTCACTCATGATCTAACCATGCCTTTTTCTTTAAACCTCTGTGCTTTAAACTCCTAGATTTTTGTGTCAGATTAGCCACAAATCTTTGTTTACAATGAAGGTCAGTTTAGTTGATGAATTCTTACCTTTATGAACTCTTGTAAAGGCATAATGTTGAGGGATATCCACCAGCTCTTCCTGTTGCTTCCTTCTTGTAACCTATATAGAGCAACATGTCTGTGGTGCCTGTGTTGATGGACAGTATAAATCCTGACCTTTGAATATTCAGAGGGTGTCACATGTGACTACATTCATTTGTCCATGTGTATGCACTAGTAACCTTTTATGGATAACATGATGCACAATTGACATTATTTCTTTGACATGCACCACCAGGTCAGGCATGTATAAGGGAGTGGCCATTGTTTATCAACAGTTGGCGGGGGGGGGCATTAAAACTTTAAGCGGGGAGCTTTCTTTAAAAAAAAAAATAAATAAATAAAAAAAAAATATATATATCATACCTCCTACACGCAAATGGGGCGGAGAAATCAAAACTAAGGACACCAAAAATTTCAACCATCGTCCAAACCACGAAACGTAAAAATGTTAAGTGCAAACTTGCGAAAACAGTCATATTTTAACCCACCCTGTTGATTAAATATTTTCCACTTTATAATGATGAGTATGACAGCTTTATTTATTAATTGGTCCTTTTCTCTCTATTTCCAGGGAGGCCTACAGAGCTACAAGAAGCGTGCTCTACAACGTCCTGGACTATCTACCACCCATGCTTGGGGATCGTGAGCCAGCGGTAACGAACATGGTAGCAAGTGCTGTCTTGGCGATCGATATTGGTCTGTCTGCAGTCCTTACAGCTGGAAGGCAGCTATCGAATGCCCAGGTTGACCTCCAGGAAATCTACGAAACACGCATGGAGGATTTTCTCGAGGTGAAGAATGGTTTAGGAGACCAGTTTATTCGGTACCAACGAAGAATGGGGATGTACCCCACACCACCACCCTCACCATCAGGAGACAGGTAAGCAGAAGTAAAATATTGCTGTTCACAATGGGCAGTACAAAAGGCTTAATCGACAATGATTTTGGATACATGTTCATTTTCAAACTACATTTGAAGGTGTGTTAATCAACATGCTATCACCACTGCATTATTGTAAGTTTCATTTCTGTCTTTTCACTGTGTGACAAAAAAAAAAAGAGGAAAAACTCAAAACAGTGCATAAAATCACATCATGTTACTTAGCAGTGTATTAAACCTCAACATGATATTTCATTAATTACATATTTTTTTGTCAACAGTGACCAGTCAACATTGCTGTTTGAAATGTCAGAAAACGACGATGACGACAAGAATGACGCTGAGGTCAACAACAGCAACGACGATGAAGGCGACGACAATATGATCCCACCAGGACAAGGTTCTCCTCGGTAGGTTTAATATACACCTCAAGTCTGTCATATCATTCTATATATCATATCTTAGGATTGAAAAACAAAGTGTTCCTTATTCTAACTTTTTATCAGTACACACATCACCCTTAGTTTTGAAATTGCCATTTACCTTTAGTTATTTCTGTTAAATCTGATTGTATAAATAATGACAAATTTACTCAATTGTTTACAGTGAGCAGAGTAGTGTGCAGAGTCAGATGTCCACCACCTATGAGGAGGAAGGATCCCCTGATGTGACAGAGCGACCATGGTAAGATTAAATCCCAGTATTTCGAACTTAACCACTGCCCTAAAAAAAAAAAAAAAAAAAAAAAAAAAAAGAGAACGCTTGTCCAGAATCAATCTCAATAATCCCTATAATGAGTTGCCTTTCTACACAGTCTGTCATGATAATCCACCTATTCAACAGTCAAACATGTAATTACACAATAGGATAGAATGTTTATAAGCCAGTTAATCATAATAGGTAGTAAATTTATAAAAATATCTTTGCAGCTCACAGTCGCTGCTGTGGAACCTAAACAACACTGATCAGGAGGGGGAATTCAAGGAACCGATCGACTTACCTTGGTAAGGAGAAATTCACTATTTGTGTACTTACACTATTCAATCAGCAGTGACTAAGACAAAATGTTTAAAAGTATCAATATCCTTAACCATCTTATTCAAGTTCTAGCCAGAATTAATTCTAAAATTTTTTTTTTTTTTTCTTTTTCTTTGGGACAGGTCAGTCACCCTCAGCAACCAAGGTGAGGATGACAGCATCGGTGACTGGGAAGACCAATTTACTGGTCAAACAACACTGGGGGATGCCTTCGAGGACAACCGTCTGAGAAGGAAGCCATACATAATAAGGTCTCCCGACCATCAGCGCACGCCGTCTCCTCAGTGTACGCCCCCAACTCCGATTTCTGACATCACTCTTGGTTCACCCCCGGTAAAAAATCCATATGTAAAAATTGAATTCCTCTCGGAATCATTGATTAACAAGTACACAGGGGTCAAATCCACTTCCTATACCCAA
The DNA here is from genome assembly GCA_949317995.1 of Acholoe squamosa. Lineage (NCBI taxonomy): Eukaryota > Metazoa > Annelida > Polychaeta > Phyllodocida > Polynoidae > Acholoe > Acholoe squamosa. The sequence goes on along the minus strand of OX439035.1, from coordinate 79,523,355 downwards.
ACACCTACACCTACACCATCACCAACAACACACACACCATCACCAACAACCTCAAAACGTTCATCAACACCTAAACAAACCAAAAATAAATCAAAGCTATCTTTGACAAAGGGAAACAAAACTACAACTGTGGTGGAACTGTCCCCTTGCCCTCACCACCATCACATAAGTGAGGCACAACCCGAACAAGCCAACCCCCAACCCAACAGACCCAACAGACCCGAGCCCCAGCCCAGCACCTCTGGCCTGATCAGGGAACAAATTGATAGTGAAGATGACTTTGATCATCATTGGGAAATTTTTGAATGTGAATATTGTGAAAGAGGTTTCCTTGATCGTTCTGACCTAGAGAAACACCAACGAAGATGCAGTACAAATAAAGGGAAATCTGGCACAACCAAAGGGAAATCTGGCACAACCAAAGGGAAATCTGGCACAGCCAAAGGGAAATCTGGCGCAACCAATAAGGCAAAAAACCAAAGCAAAACTCACTCCCCACCTATCCGACCTGACTCAACAACAAATTCACCCTTCCCATCTTCACAAACTGATTCTGCTGCACGCCCATCCCCATCACTTGATCAAGCTCAAACTGCACCCAGCATGCCCCAGTATCCCCCATCCCCACAAAGTGATCAACCTAAAACACCTACCCCACCAGGGGAGAAACAGCCATTCGATCCAGCCCAGTTGGAGTACATTGGAGATGCCTTTGAGTGTCACTTATGTGACGAGGTGTTCTTAACAAAAGATGATCTCTATGATCACATTGTATTCACTCACTATCGCAGATGTGCATATTGTAATATGATGTTGCCTACCACCCAGCTCACTCACCATGAGGAGTGGTGTTTATACAACACAGCTCCTGATGGTGAATCCTCACCCTCAACCTTCAACAGGAGTAAAAGGAGGAAAGTGGAAGAAGATCAGAGTTGCTACTCTGATATCTCTTCGCCAAATTCCTCCACGCATGATCCTCCACCTAGCCCACAGTATGACCCAAAAATGTACAACGATGAAAAGTCAGATGTCATTGTATTGGATGAGGAGAGCGATACAGATTAAGAATTTTTGTGACATCAAACCAGAGCCATGTTAATTCAGAGTAATTTTGGAATGTACACATGTGTAGTACCAATAAAATGTATCAAATTTATTTACCTCTCATTGTTATCATTTCATCTATTCAGATAGATATATATATATATATATATATATATATATATATATATATATATATATTTATAATATAACAACAAGTAACACACAGTTTGACTGATTAGTACTTTATTACTTTTAAACTATGTTCAGCACATCAGTAACCAATGTACAATATCAGTTTATCTTGCATACATAACTGGAGTAATATGGATAAAAAAATGGTACTAGAAAATCTATATCTTGGTCAGCATAGACTCTAATTCTAATCGAGTCAATGTGTTTCATTTCTAAAACATCATTATACATGTTCAGTTCCTCTTCCTGTACCCTTAGATGCAAAGGCATTGTTTTCACTGGGAGATTACTTCTGTAAATGGACTGCATGTCTCCTTGATCATTTTTTAATTCAATTGCAAAGTGCAGTTTTGGGATACCAATAGACAACATTGGGTACATATCAATATTATCTGTAAAAGTCTCAAGGAAATTTTCTTTAGGCATCAAGTTATAACTCCCAAAATAAAATTCCCATCTATGTCTTTTGTCTAATGTCAGTGGGGTTCTCAATCGTGTTTCAAAGTCAAACCAGGGATCATCATAGTTGCCAAACTCACAAAGAAAAAAAAATCCATCATCTGAATGAAGTCTCATCCCCATCATCACCTCATCCCAACAAGCCATGTTAAAGGTTAATCAATTCTCGTTTACATTCACCAACAACAGCGTTTTTTCACTAATGTGTTATTGCTAGATAGGTTACTACATGTCAATGCTTATTCTAGAGTCAAAGAGCAACAACTCTTAAGGCTAAAGTTCATGTTTGCATACAAGCACAATATCATAGACCTACAGAAAAACACTACAAAAACCATAGACTACTTAAATGTATTGATCCCTAGGTTTTCTAAAACATCTATGAGTGTGTTCAAATTGGCCTCATCAACTTTCCATTGACACCATTTGATCAGCATTACTGCAGCAAAGTAATTGCAACTGGCTCCTTGTTCTTCCTGACATATTGCCTCTATTTCCCAGTATGTAAAGCCAAGCACAGCTGCTACTATTTTCCATGCAGGTGCAAACCTTCTGGCAATATTCACACAGTCTCTTTCTTCAAGTTTCTCCCAAGGATATCTGTGATAGGTATATTCATGCTCAGATGTATCCTCACTGTCAGTCAATGATGCACGCACGTCCTCCTCCGTGTTCTCACTTAAGGATGCCCTGACTCCACCGGCTCCAGCCCTGTAATCATTCACAAGACCTAATATCACTTAATTTACTCCTACAGATACAATGTTTATGGTTAAAGTGTCACATTAGTTATCTCTGTAGTGTGAAGCATTTCTGTGTGTTCTAAATATGTAAATCCTTCTAAGTAATACAAACTATTGCAATCAAACTATAGCAGAATATCTCCCAAGGGGTACCTACCAAGTAGTCGCTGAATATTCTTCTCAAGAGGCAGTCTACCTCGCACAGAACACATACTACAGTGTGAATTGTCATGCCCGGGTCTGTCACATATGAAGAGGTGGTTCTTGTACTTGGGAAGATAATCATCCAAGTGCTTTTCCAAGAAGTTTCTCAGCTTCCTGAATTGATCGTATCCCATCGTAAAGCCCTCTCTGCCTGGTAGGAGTTCTGCTTCTGGATTTCCCTCATACTTCTTAAGCGAAAACCAGTGGCGGAAATTAACAGCACAGGAACTGTTCTCGACACTTGCGAACCAGTTATCACCCAAATGGGTCACGTGACCAATGAAAGAATCACAGTCACTCAATTTGAGGCACTTTTCTATTTCCGCAGCATTGGACTTGAGCATGTGTATGGCATCCAAATCTAAGTCCACACTGTAGCGTGAACCAGCCCTCTGTTGCTTGTTTATGGAGTTCACATTCCACAATCCAATTCGCAGCCCATCCTTACAACGTGAACCATACGGCCTATCAATGTACAGACCACCCCCAAGCGAATAGAATAGCTTGCTCTGACCTGCTTCATGTGTTTTGTATACATTGGAGAAGCCAGAGTTTTGCCTCCACTCATTGGAACAAAGAAAGGTGGTGCCCCTCCTCACAGGGTCAACGATGTCTAACTTCTGACTACCATCTAGGTAACACACTCTGGTTACCTTGCTGGTATCACCCTGGGATGCCGTATCCAAAGTAAAGGGTGAGGTGGCCAATCCTCCAGCCTGAGGCTGTGGAGTCTGGGGAGTTGTTGTTGTTGTTGTTGTTGTTGTATTGTCATTCACATCAGTATCCTTAGGTATATCCAAGGACAGATTAGTGCGTCTGGCAACCTTAGACACAGCTCTCTTCAGTGCTGGGAGGTGAAGTGGTCTCTTCCGACTTGGGGTGGTAAAGTCCTCCTTCCTGAGACTAGTATCCTTGTCTCCACTCTGACTGTCAATTATGGCACCCTCATCCTCCTCATCGGTCTTAAAGAAAGAAAAAAATAAATTGTAGCGCACATCTTCTCCATTAAAAACAAGTCTTTAAAAGTCACAGCAATCCCACACACATCATACTACAATGATAAGTACAGATCCTTTAAAGTACTTACTTCATCAAGGAATAAAGGTATAGGTTGAGATTCAGGAACATCTTGAAAGTCAGGTATAGTCCTCATCTCCTCCATTGTCTCTGAAGTAGGAAGACTTTGATCCATGAGCACAGTATCACAATGTAATGTGTAGTCCCAGAGAGGCAGTAGCACTAATGAAGTCTTCTGCTGCTCTCTGGGTATATCAGGGGCACTGTTCCCATCTATAACCACGCCCACTACATTGCATTCAACCAATTAGACTTCAGCACCACCTATTGCATCACCCTGCCTACATTGTGCACCCCATCTGTAGCCATCACTCACATCCCACAGCCTAGATTTTCAAATATCCATGTGACAATATTCAACCAATCAGCTAACAGCATTTTATTTTGTCCCCCTAGTCACTCCCTGCTCTCACCCCCCTCCCACCCAGCACAACCAAATGCAGGTCAACTGGCGCACCTCCAACCAAACAATAGACTCCCAAACAATAGAGCCCCACCCCTGCTTATTCACCTGCCAACTGCCCCCCCCCCCTCCACCCTCTTCTTTTAACCAAACTCCTCACACACACAAACAAACATATGCCATAAACATCAAAATATATCATATTCATCCCAACTTAAACCAACTATTCTGACTCCCCTATATGTAAGCTACACATACATATAAATATCTAACCCATATTACCCTTACTTCCAACATTATCCTTCTTTTAACCATGTTATCCTCTAGCAACCACCAAACCCAAATGCAGGTCAACTGGCACACCTCCAACCCAACAATAGATTCCCAAACAATAGAGCCCCAGCCCTGCTGCCTGCACCTGCCACCTGCCCCCCTCCACCCTCTTCTTTTAACCAAACTCCTCACACACACAAACAAACATATGCCATAAACATCTTAATATATCATATTCATCCCAACTAAAACCATCTATTCTGACTCCCCTATATGTAAGCTACACATACATATAAATATCTAAGCCATATCACCCCTACTTCAAACATTATCCTTCTTTTAACCAAACCAGGTTCTAGAAGCTACCCCTATACTACTTATGGGATTAGTATCTGAACCGCTCTCATAAGCTGAGCTCGAAGTAGCAGTCACATTCAGTGAAGGACTTTCAGTACCTGCTCTTAGAGTCGATCCAGCAACTGCTCCTCTTTCATCGATAGTGATGCCACGCCCCCTTCCAACCTCAACGGGTAGTGGGTGGCTGGGGTCCCTCATCACCAGTTCTCGCCCTGGTCTCTTTGGGTCTACCGGCCGAGTCCATCCACGACCGGTGGTAGGGACAGGACTGGAAGGAGGACCCATAGACTTCGGTTTCCCCGAAGGCAGCAAGGTCTGAGACTCAGGACCTGGCTTCTGCATGTCGGTCAGTGTAGGAAAGTGATCTGGATCCGGAGTCTGCTTAAGCTTTTGGAGCGTAGCATCCTCCTCGGGGGTAGCTCGATACCTCGGAGTCGTATCGACATTGCCTCTCATCCAATCAGCATGGGACAGTGTGTTTTGACCCTCAAACCAGGTCTGAAAGTTACCTGTCAGTGGTTGCCCATAGGGTCGATATGCACTTGAGTCCAAGGGTGAAACTTGTTCTATGCTAGATGGATCTCGCACCAAAGTCCCCAAGATCTTGCTAGATTTCCGCTTGTGGTCAGGTGCGGTGGCTGGTGACTGGGACTCAGACCTCGGTCGTTTGGCATCCCGAGATCGAGGGTTTGTACCAGGGTGAGGTCGAGGCATGCCATTATGGTCGAGGGCATCAGGATCCTTTCTCTGAACTTTGACACGCCAGTGCATTTCTGCAGACATGTCAAATCGATGGGACTTGATGTTCTTAAGGAAGTAGGCATCCTGCTTCCTCTCGATGGCATGGCAAAAGTGGTCAGTCTTGAGAGTGATCTTATTCCTCTCTTCCCCACTTATCTCCTCCCATTTGGTCAAAAGATGCTCATGGAGCTTCAGGGCTTTTAGTCTGGCGTCAATGGCTTTGAGACCATGGACTTGAGCCAAATGCTCAGCCATTCGGCCATGTCTCATGGTTTTTAGGCCCTGACATCTCTGGTTCTGATTTTTCTCGTTAGTGCACCTATACACCAGGGCATGGTGCATATGGTGCTCCACAAGATGTAGGAAGAAGGCATCTTTGCAGGGCCAAACCCTCTCTTTCTGTGACTTGTTCATGCAGATCTCGAACGGGCAGGTCAGATTCTCTGGTGTCCAGTCCGAAGCAGCATACTGCAACTTCGTACTGTGTTCGAACCCATAGTAAGACTTAGGCGTCTTATTCATGTCACTCAGCGAGGTAATCCATACGCGATAGTATTTCGCTGGACCAGCATCTTTCCTTAGGATTTTCATCCACTCCTCGTCGTCACTCTCGCCATCACGGTTGATAGCTGGAGGGATTGAGTAGCTGTCAGTGTGTAATCAGGGAAACCAGTTCGGGCATTCACCCATTTGTTTAGACTGGACTCATCAGGGGCGTCTTTCAATGGTTCCTCGAAAGAGTCAATGTTTTCCAGCAATTGCCGGCTCATTTCCGCCAACTGCTGATCTCGATCTCCATTTCCATTATTGTCCTTAGTCTCCTCCTGTAACTCCTCCTCCTCAGCTGCTGTGCTGCTGACAGGTTCAGGAGCAAGGTAGTATTCGTTTGAGTAGTCCTCGATCTAGTACTTCTGGCTGGGGATGGGGAGTCATCTCTCCTAGTGGTTTTATCACCTCGGAGTCGGCTTCGAGAGCTTCAAGATAAAGTCAAGGCCACAGAGTCGTCACTGTCCTCTCCCTTTTCCTCAGTCACCTTCTTTTTACGAGGGTTTGTCTTTCCCTTGGTTTCACTTTTATCCTTTGATTCCTCGACAGCCTTCTCGACTTCTTTCCGAATTTTAGTGTTTCGCTTCATAAGCTCCTGAGTCTGAGCCATGGTAACTCTGGTGGAGTAGCAAGCCCCACCTTCCATGCTCGAAGCAGCATCAGGGACCATGGTTGCGGCGTCCCCGTCTCCAGCTGTCTCATTCTTCATTCTCTGCTCCTCCTTCTCGAGCTCGGGGTCTGCCAAAAAAGCGTCCCCCTCCTCTCTCACTGGCAAATTCTTTTGCGACTCAGTCATGAACGCATAGGTTCGTTCCTTCGTCATTCGAGGCAGCAGGACTTCGGGTGAATGGACACTTGGCACTCCTCGAATCCTACTAGACCATACAGTATGGGGTAGGCAGTCTGCGATCGGATACGCTCATCTTCAGAAATGGCATCTACAACGGCGACTAGACCATCACTTATGCACATAACTTCATTTTTTTTTACGATTTCTGGGATTCTGAGTGCTTTTTCTGGATATCCCCATGCACATACCTGTCGATATTGCACACCATGAAGGCTGTAGCATCACTTTTGTAAGGCGTGCGGTCATCCAAGGATAACAGGCACCCGGTGCCGTTATCCATGGATAACCTGCACGCCTTACATGTCCCTACATGTCATATGTTACATGTTAAAACCCACGAAATTTCATGGCCAGGGCAGGGCTCGAACCTGCAGTCTCAGATCCCTAGTCTAACTCCCTATGCATTGCACCACAGGGACTGACGGGTAGTGGCTGGCTAGAACCAGGTCTGGATATGATACAAAGCCCAGGGAGGTCACTCACATATAACTACTATACATTCAAAGTGTGAAAATCCCCAGCATTCTGGGTTGTGACCCCCCAAGCCTAGCTGGGGCCGAGGTGTGTGTACCGATCGTGTATACATAACCACGGGACGCGTTCAAAGCAAGCCAGGCCGAGACAGCCGCTGAGGGGTGAGGCGCGGTGGTCTAGTGGTTAGCGCATTGCGCTCAGCCGTTAGAGGTAGGCGGGACGAGTCCTGGTCTGGGCACATCTGTTTTTCGCCGTGTGCCGCTGCCATAACTGCGAGACGCATTCAAAGCAAGCCAAGCCGAGACGGGGGCTGTAGCTGTCCGCTGCCGGGCGCCGAGGTGTATGTACTGATCGTGTACACACACTATGGCTGGCTTTGAGTCCCGGGGAAGGGGAACAATTTTTGTTTTCAATTTGAATTTATTGGTATTCTATTGATTATCTATTGGTTTTGTGGAATAAAATTTACGTATCCGACGGCTGGAGGTCAGTCGGGAAGTGTCACAGGGACTTCGATGATCATGGAATGCGATGTTCCCTCGGGCGCATTCAATGGTTGGGTATCTGTAGCGGTCAGTTCTGCACCTGCAGGAATACTCATGGTGCTCGAGGTCGTTTCAGGAAGGGTTTGTTCTGTGTCTGAGGTGTCCATTAGTTCCACAGCGGGACTTCGAGGCGCTTCATCAGGAGCTCGGAGTGGGGTGGGGTGCCCCTTAGGATTGGCCGTTACGGTCGCCACCACCTCCGACTGAGACATATTTCAGGCTCAGGCGGTTCAGGATTCTTCCCCCTTGTTTAACACTAAGGAGGTGTGTGGGTTTCGGAGATATCGGGTATTCCTAAGGCTTTCTTATGCAGAGAAAACAGTGGCACGTCTTACTCTCGTAAGACGACTTGCATGCTGTGAGCGATATTAGGGTCACAACAAGCGAAGCGGATCCAATGCGCATGTGTGGCTGTACTGCGCCACTCCTGATTCCCGGTTCACTAGCGCCACCCTTCCCGCTCGTGGCAGGCATCCGTACTACTCTGGATAACCAAGGTTCGAGGTTTGTTTTCTCCATAGGCCGTTGGTGGGACAACCTCCTTCTCTGTTAATCTCAACAGGAGTTTGACAGAAGAACATGTAGCATCAAACATACACGCCAGCCTAGCTGTCTGCCAGCCTAGCTGTCTGCCACTCTAGCTGTCTGCCACCCACAGGAACCATAAACAGGGTGGTTATACACGTCGTGGCCATGTTTCAAATCATACTCGAGGTATCTCAACCTCCAAATACATAACAATACATTTAAACAGGAGTCTACACTCGTTGTGATTTCAGAACATTAAGTAATGGCAGTCCTCCCGACAATTCTGGGACTGCGTCTCACCTCTCTACCTTGATTTTTCAACCCAGTATCACGAGAAGGTTTAGTGGAAGATGCCAACTTCTTCCCCCTACCCCGGATTCTGCGTTCCGCCAAGACATTTCCATCACAATTAGATTTTAAATTTATGTCGCTATCGACTTTCTTAGGTCATCCTCTTTTAGGCTTTGTATCACTAATCCTCTTACAGGGTCGACCCCTCTTACGCTTTGGGGCCTTCTCCTTCGATTTCCTTACCAATTCGTTAGTCTTTACTAGTATTTCGTCTTTTTCTTCATTCAATCTCTTTGAAATTTCCTCACATTCGGCATCAGCAGCATCACATCCTCAGTCTACACAAATTGGACTTGTTCGTTCAGCCAGTTGCCAAACTCATGAGCATTACCATACTTTCTGATATAATCCGGGTGACCACATGGGGGCCATCCCAGCTCAAAACTAGTTTTTTACACCTTAAAGGTTTGTGAATTCTGAATACTCTATCACCAGTGGTGAAGTGTCACATTTTTAAATTGGTATCATATCCAACTTTCTGCCATTGAGCATTCTTTAATAACTCATTTCGAACTATCTCGTATGCTCTCTTAAACTGGTCTCTAAGAGACTCCACAAACATCACCGTGCATGGGGCTTCAGGACTTATCCCAATAACTCCATATACTAGGTCCGTGGGCATTATGATATCCTCTCCAAAGACTAATAAATTTGGGGAGCAGTTCGTCGCAGAATGTACAGTGCTATTATAAGCATGTACTACAAAGTCACATTGTTCATCCCAATCGTCCTGGCAAGAATTCACCAAGGGTTTTAGGACTTGTATCAATGTTCGATTAAATCTCTCCACCTGTCCATCAGACTGCAGCCTGTATGGATTAGTTCGAGTTTTACAAATTGCTAAATAATGGCACATTTCTTGCCACAAGTTAGATTCGAACTCTCTCCCTTGATCGATGTGCATCATCAATGGAGCCCCTAAATGTAGGACCCATCCTCTCATGAAAGCACTTGCACCAGTGGCAGCCTTGTGATCAGGTTAGGGGTATACTCGGGTATACTTAGTGTAATAATCGGTCACCACCATCATATAAGTGTTTCCACGTGGAGTAGGTCCAATCCCACTAATGATATCAACTGCTACTCTAGCAAATCTGACACCAAATAATTCCTGCATTAAGGGCATTTTTCCCATTCCAGGACCAGATTTATTTTTCCCGCATTCAGGACAAGTCATTACCCATCTCGTGATGTTGCTGTGCATGCCCGGCCAGTAATATCTATGTGCAAGATGCTCCAAAGTTCTGTTCTTCCCCAAGTGTCGGTTGGTCTTATGGCCATGACAATGGAACATAATATCACGTCTTAGCGCCATAGGTATCACTATCTGCAGAACCTTTTCCTTAGTAGGGCAGGTTTTCCATCAACACAGCAACCCGTCTCGAACCTCCAGCTCAGTCCACTGAGCCAAGAACTTACGGGTTTCCCTGTCTTCGAGGGATAATGCAAGTCGCTCAGGCCTAGCATTTCATTTCAGAAACAAAATCACCCTTTTAATTGCAGGATCAGCTTGTTGGAACTGTTGGATGGTCTCGACTGGCCACTCGACAACATTTTCCATGCAAGCATAAGATAGGGGTTCGAACTGCTTGGTTTGAACTCTAGCAACTACATTGTGAGCTCCACAATCATCACAAACAATCTTCTGGCATTTTATAATAGGCCTTTGGGGCAGGACATCCGCATTGATATGCCTCGAACCTGCTGGATGTTGGATCTTGCCATGCTCCATCCCAAATTCTGACAAATGTGCCAGCCAACGACCAATCATCCCTTCTGCATCCTTGAAGTTAAGGAGCCACCTCAAGGAGGAATGGTCCGTACGTAGTGTAAAATCAGTGCCCCACAGGAAATGACAAAACTTTTTAGTATACACCACTACAGCCAACAACTCTCGTTTAGTGATGCAATAGTTTCGTTGTGCCTTGTTCAATGTGTTACTAGCAAAAGCAATAGGTACTTCGACTCCACCCTGGACCTGAGATAGAGCCGCACCAATGCTATCATTGCTAGCATCCGTGTCCAATATGAAATGACCCTCCATTGTGGGATATTTCAATACCGGCTTATTAGCAAACAGTCGTTTTATTTGCTCGAAGGCTACGTCTTGTTCATCACCCCAGGGAAAGCGTTCCTTTGCCCTACCTGGAGTCCAATGTGCTAATATCTGCAGGGGATAACTCACTCTTGAATAATTCAGGATGAAGTCTAGATAGTATGAGCAGAAACTAGGAAGGACCTAATTTCCTTCACATTTATAGGTTCCTGCCATTCGGATACTGTCCGGAGTTTTTTCAGGGTCGGCTTTTACACCGTCAGGAGTAATCATACGACCAAGGTAAGTAATGGATGTTTTAAACAGGTTACATTTCTTAGCCTTTAACTTCAAGCCATTAGCAAGTATCCGTTTTAAGACTAATTCGAGGTTATAGGCGCAGTCCTCGAAAGTCTTTCCAAATACTACATCATCGAGATATATCATGCAAATCTTCCACAGAAGATCACTTAGCATCTCCTCCATCATAGCTTCAAAAGTGGCTGGTGCATTGCACAGCCCAAAAGGTAACACATTATATTGGAATAAACCCATATGACTGGAAAAGGCTGTCTTTTCCATGTCTTTCTGGTCCATTCCAATTTGCCAATACCCGGATTGGAGATCCAAGGTACAGAAGTATTTATTCCCCCAAGCTAGTCTAATGTCTTGTCTATCCTAGATAAAGGATAAGAATTCTTTTTAGTGAAACCATTTAACTTTCGATAGTCTATGCAAAATCAAATGGCTCCATCCTTCTTCCTAGTCATGCATACTGGACTGGACCAAGGATTTGTGCTAGGCAAAATCACTCCCTTTTCCAGCTGATCCAAGATTTGCTTCTCAGCCTCTAACTTCTTTTTCAAAGGCAATTTCCAATAAGGTATCTTAAATGGCCTAGCATCGCCAGTGTCAATAGTGTGTAGTACCCTGCTAGTCTGACCCACAGAACCTCCAGGCTTTTCAAAGGCGTCTGAATAGGTGACTAACAATGTCCGAAGTCGTTCCTTCTCTGACTTCTTCATCAAAGAAGACTCTTCCACTAACTTCTTCATGTCATCAGGCAATCCTCGAACTGCATTCTCAGGCAGATCGGTTCGAAAGTGGGCTTCCGAAATGTGTTCAGTCAGATACATTTCTCCAATTCTCTCATTTTTCTTTAAATAGATTCATTACTGGGACTACCATCCATGATCCGTTCCCTACTAAAGTATCTACAGACTCCATACAATAGCACCATACAAACTTGCGAAATCTAACCCAATAATCCCATCGTCACTTATCTTGGCAATGGTAGGGCTCATGATGTATTCATAGCCCCCCATTCCAATCTGAATGAACGTCTTACCAAAAGTCTGCATCAGGCTACCGTCGGCTGTGCAAGCATTAACACCAACAGGTAGTGCTTCATGGTTGCCGGAAACCAGGCTGAAGAATTTTCTCGAGACACACGAATGGCTGGCACCAGTGTCTATCAAAAATTCCCCAGTGTACCCCTTCACTGATACAGTGAAGAACCAACGTTTCCCCCCTAAAGGAGAGGAGTTCTGTGCAAATCTGAGTTCTTTAGCGTCACCGATCCAAAACCTTTTAAAAAAGTTACACATGGATGGTTTGGGCACTCACACGCGCCAATTCTTCAACCTAACCTCCCTCATCTTCAACGGACGATTGCTCCCTCAGGTTCTGACTCTCCCTTGTCCTTATCTCGTCGAAGCCCCCGGCTTGGACTGGGGTGCGAGGATCCTTCCCACTTACCAGTCCCCCAGAAGGTACTGAGTCTCGAACTACCCCTGATTCACCAGCGGTGGCATTTTGGCAGATTTTCGTATCACGGATCACATCCTTTGCCTCAGATGTGACCGTCCTTACTTTTCCTCCTCCACTGTCTCCTCCACTACATTCACTCTAGTTAACACAGGTTTCGGGGCTGTACGCTCATGGGCATAATGCCCCATTTCCTGGCAGCGGCAGCAACGCAGTCCGGTTCTATCTACCCTCTGTCGTACAGGTCGAGTGTACACAGTTTCTGCGAATGTTTTCATCAAATCTTCCATCATTTTCTTCATGTCTAAAGGTTGAATACCTTGGGTTGCCAGAGGTTCAGGCAGGGCAGAGGCCCTAGTTATGGGTGGCCTCCTCTTTAATCTCGATGGTTTCAAAATCATTGTCTTCGACCTCGGGAAGGGTCAATTGATGTATCCCTGACATGGGAGTAGTACTTGTACTTGCACAGACTTTGGTGGTCGAGGTCTTCATCTCTACTTTCCCTGCCATGAGGCTCTTCTTTACTGTCCAACACTCAATTCCCTCGAACAGGTCCATCAATGTAGGATTTCTACCCTTCCAAGCATCCAGTGCTGCTTGCTGTTGATCCTCGTCCCAAAGTCCCTGCACAAATTGGGGTAACAGGTCATTCAGGAAATACTTGTCGGAGGGATTAGTGCCTGGACAAGCCCGTTGCAGTAGAGATTGTAACTCGTACCCATAAGCTCGAAACGACTCTTGCGGTTTCTGGGTTCGTTTCTTGAAGAGCATGAAAGGGTCTTCACTCACTAGATCATACAACAGGATGCTGGCAATCTCAACTAACTGTTGGAAAGACCCTCTCTTGTATTATACTTCATTCCATTTCTCAACCGAGATCTTGCCTGGACCATGCTTCAAGCAGCGAATGAAATGTGGAAGGGCTTCCTCGGCGGTCCATGCATTACATCGCATGTCATCCGTGAAGTTAGAGAACCATTCCTTCCAGGTCTTTACACCTTTGTAGACCTTAGGAACTATAGCCTGCCGTCTAGCAGCGTTATTAGTGCGTACCAATTTCTGACATTGGCTGACACTCCATTCCCTAATAGTCTTTTCACTGTGTGCAGTGTTCGAAGTATTGGCTGAATGGTTCAGCATATCTTCTAGCACACTCCTTCGAGATCTACGTCTCGAAGTTCCACCCATGGCGCCACCGGCTCCCTGTGGGGCAGGTGGTGGTCCACCCATGGCACCGGCTGGAGTGCCCCCACTTGCCCCCTGGTTCCCAGTGCCTAAAGGTTCGGGCTCATGTACGGAATCGTCGTCATAAGACAACTCGAAGTGCCCTTCTTTGTCCCCAAAGGGGGTGTCAGGGGTTCGATTGCACTCGGTACCGGTGCATTTGTCTTCTCCCAGCGTCACACCAGCCATGCTGAATCTTATTTGACGTTTCTCAGCACCACCCCCAACATATTTATGTGTGGGGTCATAGACGGACATGAGCCTCAGCGTTGTCATTAACAAAAGGGTCATACTAGTCTGGTTTCTTTAACGCTTCAGCTGGTGTTGAAGTGACTATGGGGGATGTGCCCTTTATAAAGGTGGTATCCGAAGGTATCTCCCTATCCAGTATTTCTTGCTGATACTTTAAATCCAATTGTGTCACGGATGCGCTAGTGTCAGTTTCAAATGATCCATTATGTTCATTTCCATTTTCATCATCAACACTTATCTTTCCTGTTGTTGCATGATTCTCTATACCCGACACGTATGTGTCCAGAGCATGTTTTATTTTTGTTAAGTTAGCAATCTCGAGACATAACTCCTGCTGCTTCAAGAATAAGTCTTGATTACTGTCTTTCATTGAATTCCTCTTCATTTATCAAAATACAATGATCTCGAAGTTCTAATAGCTTACCCGCTTCATGCTTATACTGTGCTATTAATTTGGTCTGCTTCATTCTTCAATTCAATGTTTCGAATTGTAGAAGTAGCTTCCAGTTCCTCGAGATCAACCTCTTGTTTAAGTTTCTCATTCTCCCATTCTGATTTATCAAGTTCGAGTAATCATTGTTGTTAGGTTTCATATTGGTCACACTGCTTTTCCAGGTTTCTTAGTCTTAAGACCTTTCTCTCAGAGTCCTTGACTCATGGCAATCCCTGATGGACTTGAACTTTATTCATTGCGTCATTTCTCAATCTTGCTTGCTCGTGCAAGTATTCGGCGGCTGATTCTTTAACATTTTTTGAACCTCCTATGTTGAATACTGAAACATTCAAGGCATCCAAGGATCGTCTTGTATTGGGTGTATGTGTCTCCGCAGTAGTCGAAGCTTGTTGTTGTGCATTAGCAGTCATCATAGTTATCGGTGTGGTATGTTCCATGGAATCTATACTTATTCTATAAGTAGAATTCGCAGTTGGCGCAAGTATTTCCCGTGCTAAAGGTTTTCGAATTACTTGTTCCATATTTGGTCCACTTATTGAGGTGTACCCTTTTATCCCATTTTGGTTTATACCATCAGTATTATCTATTTTGGTGTGGGTGGATCCTGAGGTATCTGAAGATCGATCTCGGGATCCATCGTGCTTGCGTTCGGCCTCCAGGGCCACGCACTAAATACCAAGACCTGGTCATGGCACCAGTGTAATGGTTCTTATTAATAAACTCGTATGGTTCGAAGTAAGACCAGACAAGATATCTCGGGTTAGTGCAACAGGCACGTATTTATTCAGGTAAGGGTTTACATTCACCTCGAAGTTGGATGCTAAATATAGAAATTAGCTCAGGAAAATGTAGTCTGACTCTGATCGTGGGCAAAGCCAAACTAACGTCTTCCCCGGCCGCAGGTAGGAGCTGGAGCAGCGCGAACAGTGCTGCCACCACCCTGCAGCAACCAGTGGTCCTTATGACCTCTAGTGGCTACTGGTGATGGGTGCACCGTTCGAACCGCCCTCTCGAGGAAGACGCTCACACTATATCATGCTCTATGTGCCCCTACAGACATATTATTAAAACACCACACTTGCAGAAAAATTGGGAGGCTACTGCTCACCTGACAGGTTTGACAGCATTCACCCTAACCCTTGTTGTTTCACACCTAAGGTGTGAATGCAATGTGCGCGATATAACTTAAGCTCTATGGGAAGACCCATTACATTTGGGTTATATCATGCATTGCGCGATATAACCCAAACGGTCATGATACAACCCAAACAATTAGATAGTCTCAAGCACGTCCACCCCTCACCATGCGGCAGCCCAATTACCAGTGCTATTTCCCACGGACGCTGCGCAGAACCAAGCTGCATATAATATTATGTACATGTGATGACCGGGACTCCCGGCCCACTATGCTTTGCACAGGACGTTATATTTGGGTTGTATCGTGTCTTGGTGCGCAATACTACCCAATTTTACCCTACCAAGTTCAGGCCTCTAGCTCTAGCCTAGGTGCAGCATGGGGTGGGGGACATTTCAGCTGATGTCATGGCTGATACGATCGTTACTTTAGAACACCACTGGACATGCCATATTCATATTCAATGAGGTGATGGAATACAATGTGTCCGTATTCAATGCCTAATTGTCACGTGACTCATGTATGATAAAACAAGTTGATTTGTCTATTTAAAGACAAAATAACCCCATAGGCCATGACATAAATGCAAATGTTCACGACCATGGGATATTTCTGCATCGTATCCCCAGGCGGGACTGGGGTAAGGGGCCATCCATAAATGATGTCACTCAAAATTTGACCATTTTTGACCCCCCTCCCCCCTCGTCACATTTTTTGCCAAATTTGCAATGCTGAAGGTATATGGGAAATTAATTCCGTCACGCCGAGCCTGACCCCCCTACCCCTCTCCAGCGTCATCCCCTATCCCACGAAGCCATTACATGTATATGGCTGAGTGGGATGTGACAGTCCCACAGAGGGGAATACGATGCAGAAATATCCCATGGTCATGGACATTTCCTTATTTCCTCTTTGGGGCCGTTTAAATATTAAATGTTCAAATACGTGACACCATGGTGGAGAGGGGGGGGGGAACCTAAAGTTTGTTAGGCCTACAGTACAATTTGTGACAGGGGAGGCGGGGGGGGGGGGTTCTGCCCAAAAATGCGTCGCACAGCAAAAGCAGACTATTTGCAAGCATTTGAAGTGTGTTCCTAGTCAAATAAGGGATGAGTCATTTATTGCCAGCTGGGGGGCTTGGTGGATTTTGGGGATCGGCAGCTTTTTTTCCCGACCCCCCCCCCACAACTATAACAAAAATGATCGGGACCCCCCCACTAAGGACTCATTTTGCAAAATAATCCGCCCCCCCCAAAAAAAAAAAAAAAATCGGATACACGCATGGAATGACGAGTCGTGATGGCTATTTGAATTGCCCATATTTAGTTTTGACCCCCCGCAGTACAAAGGTTTATTGAGTTTTGGCCCCTCCACCAAGGAGTTCTTTTTCAAAATGACCCCCCTAGTGGCCTATATCTAACAAGCGCGCCCCCCCCCCCACCTGACAATAAGTGACTTGTCCCTTAAGAGAGGGGAGGGAGTGATAGAAATTTACAAGTAGGCTTTTTAATCAGAAAGGCCTGTAGGCTATAGCTCTATATAGGCCTAGCCCTGCAAACAAAAAAAGTTTTTTCAATGTTAAAAAACGTTCAGAAAGGTCGAGAAAACGCTTTTTGCATAACTTAAAGAAAAGGTTTTACATAAACAAGCGTCAGTTACGTCTTGTCATTTGCCAATTGCCACTTGTAGCTTGCCAATTGCCATTCACAATTTGCCATTTGCCAAATGTGGGTTTGCCAAATGCTGGTTACGGCTGTACATGATTTAATTTTTGCCATTTCAAAGTTTTCAGCCATCATTTCAAGCCTATATTAAAGTTAAATGGCAACTGGATCACCCATAGAGATAAGCATCTGGCTAATGGTGCAGTGGCACTTTCTTGAAACTCACCTTTCCACCAACTCCCGTTTCCTTCTGGAACATTTCGTTTTTCTTCTCTTCAACTCCGCCCTCAGCTGAGGTAAATGCAACAGGAACATACAACTGGCAATTGGCAACTGGTAAGGCCGGTATGACATGCCATTTGCCATTTTGCAATTGCCACTTACATCATGCCATTTGCCAATTGGGATTGTCATTTGCAATTTGCCAATTGCTATTTGCCACTGACATCATGCCATTTGCCAATTGCCACTTACATCTTGCCATTTGCCAATTGGGAGTGTCATTTGCCGTTTGCCAATTGCCACTTGTAGCTTGCCAATTGCCATTCACAACTTGCCATTTGCCAATTGTGGGTTTGCCAATTGCCAGTTATGGCTGTACATGAGTTCATTTTTTGCCGTTTCAAAGTTTTCAGCTATCATTTCAAGTCTACATCAATTTAAGTGGCAAATGGCAACTGGGTCACCCATTGAGACTAGCATCTGGCTAATTGGCAAGTGGCAATCAGCAAAATCTCAGTGGCAAATGGCAATTGACATGACATTGTAATTGGAAAATGGCAATTGGCAAATGGCAACTATAGGCACCAGGAACATACAACTGGCAAGTGTCAACTGGCAATTGCCAACTGGTAAGGCCGGTGAAACATGCCATTTGCCATTTTGCAATTGCAAATTGCCACTTACAATGTGCCATTTGCCAATTGGGATTGTCATTTGCCGTTTCCCAATTGCCACTTACATCTTGCCATTTGCCAATTGGGATTGTCATTTGCCATTTGCCAATTACCACTTGAAGCTTGCCAATTACCATTCGCAACTTGCCATTTGCCAATTGTGGGTTTGCCAATTGCCAGTTATGGCTGTACATGAGTTCCTTTTTGCTGTTTCAAAGTTTCCAACTATCATTTCAAGTCTATATCAAAATTAAGTGGCAAATGGCAATCAGCAAAATCTCAGTGGCAAATGGCAATTGGCTTGACATTGTAATTGGAAAATGGCAATTGGCAAATGGCAACTAGGCACCAGGATCAAACAACTGGCAAATGTCAACTGGCAATTAGCAACTGGCAACATTTTGCACCGGCCTTCCATAGCACCGGCCTTCCATACTATTGTCGATCGGAACGCAAAGAGATAGGGTCAATTCAGGTAAACCCCAGGGGAGGGGCACTTCATATTGTAGCGACAGCGCTATGCTGTTGCGGGGATCGGCGGGGATCGGCGGGGAAGGCTGGTACGTCCCCGCACCACTAGGGGGCGCGTCGTCCGCAGCGCCTATATATTGCGCTGCGGGGGCGGCCGCGGGCAGTCTATCTCTGTGTCTGGTCGAGTGCAGACTGCCAGCCCTCCCCGCAGAGCCTGACTGAACGACGAAGGGTTATTGCATCACATATAAGCTCTTGGCCTCAGGTGCCCTGGTTGTACTGTTGGTTTCATAATATACGGGTTATTCCCACAACCATACGTGGCTAGTCTCCGTCTCTTACTTCCCTGGGTTCGCTCTAACGTTACAGTGGTGACAGCGGTAACTTGAGAACCAGCCCCGCGAAGGTAGGGGAAAAGTAATAGTGTGAGAATAGCTGCAAAATAAAGATGAGCTCTCGAGCAAGCACAGCGGAGTTGTCTCCAGAGGAAAGGCAAGAGATGATGGCAGGGGTGCGGGGGACGTTGGTGGAGGCAGAGGAGGAGGTCTTCTTACGGGTCAGGCCAGGAGACACTGGGTTCCCCGCCGTCCCCGCAATCCCCGCAGTCCCCGCCATCCCCGCAGACCCCGCGATCCCCGCAGACCCCGCAGACCCCGCAGACCCCGCAGGATCGCTAGCCGGGGCAGCGGGGGAAGGGAGGGAGGCGCAGGAGGGCCACCCTCACAGGGTGCCTGGGAGGGCACATGATCTGGTACCCCCTGCTCGTGGGAGCAGGGAGGGTGGATCACCTGGGATCGGACGGAGACCCATCCTCGGGACACCTCAGAGTGTTCCAGCGATGACGACCGCGCCCCCTGCACCCTCGGGCTTGCTGGACTACAATCAAGTAAGGGGATCGCTCCGGGAGGACCCCGTTTGTATGGGGAGAGAGAGCGACGCTGCGATCCAGCTACCTCCGGGACCACCCCCTGGGCTCCAGGTCACTGCTTTCCCGGGCTCATCCTGGTCCGCCTCCCCATGGGGACAGCTGGTACCTAGCGTGGGGTTACAGGCTTCGCCCACCCCCTCTCTCCCGGTCCCCACGGATGGGGTTCTGACCCCCCACGTTGACTGGTCACAGAGATGGGAAGAGAGGGAGCCTGGTCACAGGGCTCCCCAGCAGGAAGGGAGGGCGGAAGCCAATGGCCATATAGGGGCAGGGCAAGCTCCGTGTGCGACCCCTCCCCCTTCATGGCCACTGCCCCCGCCAGAGAGGCGGGCACGCCCACTTCCCCGGGAGTATAATCCCCTGCCGGAGGAGAGGCTCGCTACAGCTCGGGCAGAAGAAGGTTACCCGGTTCAGACCCTTCACCCCTTAGAGAGAGGAGGAGGGGACCTTCCGTGCATCAGAGCAGCAGAAGAGCGGGGCCCGGCTCCCGCCCCTGGGGTGCAGGCATGGGCCCCCTCTAGGTCGGAAGGCGACGTCTCAGGAGTAGGGGGCGGTACCCAGATACTCCTGGACAGGGCGAGGGGCGGCATGGCTGGATCCCCGGCGCCGTCAACCCCGCTCCCGGGTGGGGGAGCAGGGGACTCGAGGCAGGAGTGGGCCCCCAGGGAGAAGATGGCGAAACCAATCTTCATGCCAGGCAAATACGATGGCACGGGTCATTTGCCAGAATATCTCTCTCATTTCGACCTGTGCAGGAGGGCGAACGGGTGGTCCAACCAGGAAGCCGGTGTTTTCCTTGGCTTAAGCCTCACAGGCCTCGCGCGGAGGCTGTTGACCGGCATTGACCCGGGAGCGCATACGGGGTACGAGAACCTCCGCGCGGCGCTCATGAACCGATTCTTGCCACCCAACCAGAGTGCGGTTTACAAGGCCAAGCTGCGTGGCATGGTGCGGGCCCAGGGCGCCTGTCTTCAGGCTCACGCGGAAGACATCCAGCGCTACATGCGATTGGCGTACCCCCGAGCAGACCCAGCTACAGTGGACGTAATGTCACGTGATCACTTCATAGAGAGTCTCACCGACGAAACGGTCCGTAACTGGGCGTATCAGGCCGACCCCGATAAGCTGCAGGATGCCGTCCAAGTGGCCCTCCACGCGGAGGCTTGCCTGAAGTCGGGAACAGCTCACAAACCTGCTGCCGTGGCCCGGGCCACTGCTTCGACAGTGGCGGAGGAAGTGGCCTCCTTGCGGCAGTCCATGGAGGAGAGGATGGCACGCACGGATGCCCACCTGCAGAAGATGGGCGCCTCGGCTACGCAGAGAGGGGGGCGTTCACGTAATCAACAGGGTTCGGGATGCTATCACTGCGGTAGGGAGGGCCACTTTAAGCGGGAGTGCCCGGACCTGAAAGGAAAACCGTCTTCCGGGGAGTCTCAGACCTCCGCACCGGAACCGTCGGGAAACTAAGACCGGTCCTGCCTACCTCCCCAGACAGGACCGGGAATAAGACGGAAGAGAGGGACAAGGAAATCCGAGGAAGACTAGAGCTAGGCGGGGCGGGTCTACTAGTGGAGGGAAGTATAGAGGGCCAGGCGGCGCAGTGTTTGGTGGACACGGGCGCGACGGTCAACCTACTGTCCCTGGCCTGGTGGCGCCGCTGTGAGGGGGAGAGGGAGCTCCCCCCCTCCCAGGAGCGGGTCTTCTCGGTGGAAGGACGTCCTCTCCAACTTAGTGGTCGGTTGGATACGGCACTGGTCTTCGGCAAGGAGGCGTGGCCAGTCGTATTCCAGATAGCGGACATCCCGTCTGAGGCTATCATAGGGTCAACCTTTTTAAGGGAAGCCAAACTAATGGTGGACCTCGCGGGGGAGCGCCTATTGGTACGGAGGGGGGTTGGGACCCCGCAGGATCGCTAGCCGGGGCAGCGGGGGAAGGGAGGGAGGCGCAGGAGGGCCACCCTCACAGGGTGCCTGGGAGGGCACATGATCTGGTACCCCCTGCTCGTGGGAGCAGGGAGGGTGGATCACCTGGGATCGGACGGAGACCCATCCTCGGGACACCTCAGAGTGTTCCAGCGATGACGACCGCGCCCCCTGCACCCTCGGGCTTGCTGGACTACAATCAAGTAAGGGGATCGCTCCGGGAGGACCCCGTTTGTATGGGGAGAGAGAGCGACGCTGCGATCCAGCTACCTCCGGGACCACCCCCTGGGCTCCAGGTCACTGCTTTCCCGGGCTCATCCTGGTCCGCCTCCCCATGGGGACAGCTGGTACCTAGCGTGGGGTTACAGGCTTCGCCCACCCCCTCTCTCCCGGTCCCCACGGATGGGGTTCTGACCCCCCACGTTGACTGGTCACAGAGATGGGAAGAGAGGGAGCCTGGTCACAGGGCTCCCCAGCAGGAAGGGAGGGCGGAAGCCAATGGCCATATAGGGGCAGGGCAAGCTCCGTGTGCGACCCCTCCCCCTTCATGGCCACTGCCCCCGCCAGAGAGGCGGGCACGCCCACTTCCCCGGGAGTATAATCCCCTGCCGGAGGAGAGGCTCGCTACAGCTCGGGCAGAAGAAGGTTACCCGGTTCAGACCCTTCACCCCTTAGAGAGAGGAGGAGGGGACCTTCCGTGCATCAGAGCAGCAGAAGAGCGGGGCCCGGCTCCCGCCCCTGGGGTGCAGGCATGGGCCCCCTCTAGGTCGGAAGGCGACGTCTCAGGAGTAGGGGGCGGTACCCAGATACTCCTGGACAGGGCGAGGGGCGGCATGGCTGGATCCCCGGCGCCGTCAACCCCGCTCCCGGGTGGGGGAGCAGGGGACTCGAGGCAGGAGTGGGCCCCCAGGGAGAAGATGGCGAAACCAATCTTCATGCCAGGCAAATACGATGGCACGGGTCATTTGCCAGAATATCTCTCTCATTTCGACCTGTGCAGGAGGGCGAACGGGTGGTCCAACCAGGAAGCCGGTGTTTTCCTTGGCTTAAGCCTCACAGGCCTCGCGCGGAGGCTGTTGACCGGCATTGACCCGGGAGCGCATACGGGGTACGAGAACCTCCGCGCGGCGCTCATGAACCGATTCTTGCCACCCAACCAGAGTGCGGTTTACAAGGCCAAGCTGCGTGGCATGGTGCGGGCCCAGGGCGCCTGTCTTCAGGCTCACGCGGAAGACATCCAGCGCTACATGCGATTGGCGTACCCCCGAGCAGACCCAGCTACAGTGGACGTAATGTCACGTGATCACTTCATAGAGAGTCTCACCGACGAAACGGTCCGTAACTGGGCGTATCAGGCCGACCCCGATAAGCTGCAGGATGCCGTCCAAGTGGCCCTCCACGCGGAGGCTTGCCTGAAGTCGGGAACAGCTCACAAACCTGCTGCCGTGGCCCGGGCCACTGCTTCGACAGTGGCGGAGGAAGTGGCCTCCTTGCGGCAGTCCATGGAGGAGAGGATGGCACGCACGGATGCCCACCTGCAGAAGATGGGCGCCTCGGCTACGCAGAGAGGGGGGCGTTCACGTAATCAACAGGGTTCGGGATGCTATCACTGCGGTAGGGAGGGCCACTTTAAGCGGGAGTGCCCGGACCTGAAAGGAAAACCGTCTTCCGGGGAGTCTCAGACCTCCGCACCGGAACCGTCGGGAAACTAAGACCGGTCCTGCCTACCTCCCCAGACAGGACCGGGAATAAGACGGAAGAGAGGGACAAGGAAATCCGAGGAAGACTAGAGCTAGGCGGGGCGGGTCTACTAGTGGAGGGAAGTATAGAGGGCCAGGCGGCGCAGTGTTTGGTGGACACGGGCGCGACGGTCAACCTACTGTCCCTGGCCTGGTGGCGCCGCTGTGAGGGGGAGAGGGAGCTCCCCCCCTCCCAGGAGCGGGTCTTCTCGGTGGAAGGACGTCCTCTCCAACTTAGTGGTCGGTTGGATACGGCACTGGTCTTCGGCAAGGAGGCGTGGCCAGTCGTATTCCAGATAGCGGACATCCCGTCTGAGGCTATCATAGGGTCAACCTTTTTAAGGGAAGCCAAACTAATGGTGGACCTCGCGGGGGAGCGCCTATTGGTACGGAGGGGGGTTGGGACTCCCTCCATGGCCAGTGTCTCCTGCCGTATAGTGAGCAGCAGGACCGCTGTGCTTGCCCCCGGGACAGAATCTGTAGTCGAGGGGTACGTGGTCGGTCGCTGGGAGAGTGATCGTCTTGGACTAGTGGAGGGCATTCGAGAGAAGGAGAAGAAGAGAGGCGTCCTAGTCGGGAGGGGGTTAATAGACCCGACGAGGGGCCATGCTCCTCTACGAGTGTTTAACCCGGGGCAGGACCCTGTTATCCTCTACCGAGACATGGAGCTGGCCACGGTAGAAGAGGTGGGGGATCCCCCTGACGACGGGGCTGCGGTCGGACTTGGCCAGGATCAAAGATGCTGTGTCGTCAGCCCGGCAGATCCCAGGGTGGACGCGGTGGTGGAGAGCCTCACCGCGGAAGCGAGGGGGGAGAAGGAACAACTGGCTGCCCTCATCCGCCGACACGCGGAGGCTTTCCAGCTGGAGCCGGGGGATATCGGCCGAGCCACCTGGGTGGAGCACCGGATACGGACGGACGATCATCCCCCCATCAAGCAACCCCCCCGTCGCCTAGTGCCCCATCGTAGAGTGCTGGTGGACGAAGAAGTGGACAAAATGATAGCAACAGGGACAATCGAGCCGGCCGAGGGACCCTGGGCCTCGCCGGTGGTGCTGGTCCGCAAGAAGGATGGCACCATGAGGTTCTGCGTCGATTACCGTCGCCTTAACAAGGCGACGGTGAAAGACGCCTACCCCCTTCCGCGCATTGACGACAGTTTGGACACCCTGGCAGGGTCGGAGTGGTTCTCCACTATGGATTTGGTGAGCGGCTACTGGCAGGTAGCCATGGCCCCGGAGGATCGTGAGAAGACCGCCTTCACCACCCACAGGGGGCTGTATCAGTTCAGGGTGATGCCTTTTGGGCTGTGCAACGCCCCCGGAACCTTCGAGCGGCTGATGGAGGTAGCCTTGCGGGGGCTCCAGTGGAGTTCCTGCTTGGTATACCTCGACGACATCGTGGTATTCTCGCGTTCTTTTGGGGACCACCTGGCCCGGCTGGGGGAGGTGCTAACGCGTCTGGAAGGTGCGGGACTTAAGGTGAAGCCCTCCAAATGCCGGCTGGCCCGCCGGAAGGTCGCCTTTCTGGGCCATGTGGTCAGCAAGGAGGGTATCGCCACCGACCCGGCTAAGGTAGAATCAGTCCGCCGATGGCCCACACCCGCCTCCCTCACAGAGGTGCGGAGTTTCCTCGGGTTGGCAGGATACTACCGGTCCTTTCTGCCCGACTTTGCAACAATTGCCAAACCATTGTCCACCATGGCCGACAAAGGCAAACGCTTCCACTGGGGGGAGGATTGTCAGAAATCCTTCTGCGAGATAAAAACGGCTGCTCACACAGTCCCCTATTCTGGGTTACCCCCGGGAGGAGGGACGCATCGTGTTGGACACGGACGCCTCAGACACGGGACTGGGGGCCGTCCTCTCACAAGTCCAAGAGGAAAGAGAAGTAGTCCTCTCCTACGGGAGCCGCACCTTAACCAAACCGGAACGCAATTATTGCGTCACGCGGCGGGAACTTCTGGCTGTGGTCTTCGGACTCAAGAAATTCCGCCATTACCTCTTGGGGCGGCACGTCCTGATAAGGACCGACCACGCCGCTCTCAAGTGGGTGATGGCTTTCCGGGAGCCTGAGGGACAAATCGCCAGGTGGTTACAGATAATGGATACCTTCGATTTCTCGGTGGAACACCGACCGGGTGTGTGACATGGCAATGCGGACGGTCTCTCTCGGATTCCATGCCGACAATGTGGCAGAGGGAATGAGGGGTCCCCCCCAGAGTCGGAAGCGGATGCTTCGGTTGCAGGGGCCTCGACGTCTTATGCGTGCGCTCTCACGCGAAGAGCGTCTGCCGACCCGGACATAGTGGAGGAGGTCCGCAAGGAGTGGCAGAAGGATCAGAGGGAAGACCCCCTGCTGAGCCGGGTCTACCAGTGGGTGGAGGAGAAAGCGCCTCCCTCTCCGGAGGAATTGAGGGGGGAATCCTACCCCCTACGTACACTGGTATCCCAGCTCCCACGGTTGGAGATAAAGGAGGGCCTCCTGGGACGGTGGTGGTTTACGCCCGGCACTACCCGTCACTTTCAAATCCGAAAAAGAGGCGTCGGGAGGTATGGGAGTCGTCTCATGGGGGCGGGGTCATAGGCCATTTTGGAGTCACCCGCACCATAAGGAAATGTGCCGAGCGATGGTACTGGCCGGAGCACCGACGCGACCTGACATACTGGGTGGCCACATGCCCGGAGTGCCTGGCTAGGAAGCCCCCGCCTGCCCCACATCGCGCGCGGATGGGGCACATCCCCGTCTCTCTCCCCTTAGAGAGAATGGCCATTGACGTAATGGGTCCCTTGCCCCCCACAGCACGTCTCCACAAGTACATCGTGGTCATGGTAGATTATATGACAAAATGGGTGGAGGCGGTAGCTATCCCAGACCAGGAAGCAGCCACGGTGGCAAGGGCCTTTGTGGAGACAGTGGTTTGCCGGCTGGGCCCGCCAGCCTCTCTTCATTCAGACCAGGGCCGGAATTTCCAGAGCCGTCTTTTCTGGGAAGTGGTGGCGCTGATGGGGATCCGCCAGACTAGGACATGTGCCTTCAACCCCAAGTCGGATGGGTTGGTGGAGAGGGCCAACCGTACCATCGAGGCGCTGCTGGCCGCAACGGTGGCCCAAGACCAGTCTGACTGGGACCTGCAGCTACCTTTTGCCTTGGCAGCATACCGGGCCTCGGTGCACTCCTCCACCGGTGTCTCCCCCAACATGATGATGTTAGGGAGGGAGACCATGACTCCGCTTACTATTCTCTACCCGGAGGGGGAGGGACAGGTCGGGGAGGGGGTGGCAGGTTATGTGGCGGGCCTGCGGCGCTCTATGGAGCGCGCGCATATGTTGGCTCTGGACACCATCGGCACCTCTGTGGCTAGACAGCAGAGAAACTACAATCTACATGCCCAGGAGAGGAAGATAGAGGTAGGGGACACCGTTTACTACCTCCACCCGATCCGCCATAAAGGGGTATCACCGAAGATGCAGAGTCTGTGGACGGGTCCATGGGAGGTGACTACCCATGTGGCAGGTTCGGTGTTTGAGATAAGAAAGGGGCGCAGCAAAAAGATAGTCCATAGTGACTCCTTGAAGGTAGTCCCTCCCCCTCCCCCTGCCGTGAACCCCCTCCCCCCAGCAGCCGAGCTCCAGGTCCCTCCGGTCCTGGAAGCCGGGGAGGGGGAGAGGGGCGGGGGGGAAGCTATGGTCAGGATTGTTTCCAAAACCCTTCCTCGGTTGCCCGCCTTCACCTCCGTTGTTCCCCGCCAGAAGGGGACACCCGCTTTCGCGGCTGTTTCCCCTCCCCAGGGAGAAACCTCCTTGGCTGGGTCCCCAGCGGGGAACCTGCCTGGGGGCGGGGAATGCGGGGAGTGCGGGGAATGCGGGGAATGCGGGGAATGCGGGGAATGCGGGGACGCTGGTAACGGAACACTCACGTCACAGCGTCTGCAGCGTTGTCTGCAGCCGACAATGTCTGTCTGGCAGAGGTTAGGGGAGACACGGGGAGAAGAGAAGATGTTTGGAAAAAGACCTCCTCCAAGATCTTATGTCATTCCTAAGGTCGGCTACCAGGCAACGGGACAGGGAACCCCCCAGGCTGGAAGAGGGACTAGAAAAAGAGGTAGGAAGGGGAGAGGCCGGGGAAAGGGGAGGGGGCAAAGGCAACAGCCACCTTCTCTCCAGCCGGGGCCAAGGGCAGGAAGGGGAAGGACGATTGACCTTCGGGGACGGAGCCCAAGGAGGCCGGGGACCTTCTCCCCGGAGAGGGGGAGGGGGTCCTCCAAGAAGGGGGAAAGCCTTTCACCACGACGGGGCCGGTCCCGCAGTCCCCAGGGTGCAAGACGTAGCCTTTCACCAGGACGTCCAGGTCCAGGAAGCGACTGCTGGGCCGGCTCCAGCGGGGCAAAAGGGAAGGGCTCCCCTCACCCCGCCACAGTCTCCTCGCTAGCCAGAAGGCTAAAGGAAGCTCAGGGAAGGGGGGGAGTCGCAGAAGGAAGGTGAGGCGTTCTTCTTCCAACAGTGACAGTGAAAAGGAGGAGGAGAGACCTCCCGGGGGTCGTGCCCGCAGTGCAGCCCGTTCCCCGCCACGCGGCAAACAAAAACATTCTCCGCCGCGGAGCTGCAGCAGGGAGGAAAACAGAACAGCCAGCTCCCCGCCGAGCGGAAAACAAAGACATTCTCCGCCGCGGAGCAGCAGGGAGGAAAACAGAAGGGCCCGCACCCCGCCGAGCGGCAAGCGAAAACATTCTCCGCCGCGGCGGAGGGGGGAGGAAAACAGAAGAGCCCGCACCCCGCCGAGCGGCAAACGAAAACATTCTCCGCCGCGGAGCTGCAGCAGGGAGGAAAACGGAACAGCCCGCGCCCCGCCGAGCGGAAAACAAAGACATTCTCCGCCGCGGAGCAGCAGGGAGGAAAACAGAAGGGCCCGCACCCCGCCGAGCGGCAAGCGAAAACATTCTCCGCCGCGGAGCTGCAGCAGGGAGGAAAACAGAACAGCCAGCTCCCCGCCGAGCGGAAAACAAGGACATTCTCCGCCGCGGAGCAGCAGGGAGGAAAACGGAACAGCCCGCGCCCCGCCGAGCGGCAGACGAAAACATTCTCCGCCGCGGCGCGAGGGGGAGGAAAACAGAACAGCCAGCTCCCCGCCGAGCAGAAAACAAAGACATTCTCCGCCGCGGAGCAGCAGGGAGGAAAACGGAACAGCCCGCGCCCCGCCGAGCGGCAGACGAAAACATTCTCCGCCGCGGAGCTGCAGCAGGGAGGAAAATGGAACAGCCCGCGCCCCGCCGAACGGAAAACAAAGACATTCTCCGCCGCGGAGCAGCAGGGAGGAAAACAGAAGGGCCCGCACCCCGCCGAGCGGAAAACAAAGACATTCTCCGCCGCGGAGCAGCAGGGAGGAAAACGGAACAGCCCGCGCCCCGCCGAGCGGCAGACGAAAACATTCTCCGCCGCGGAGCTGCAGCAGGGAGGAAAACGGAACAGCCCGCGCCCCGCCGAACGGAAAACAAAGACATTCTCCGCCGCGGAGCAGCAGGGAGGAAAACAGAAGGGCCCGCACCCCGCCGAGCGGAAAACAAAGACATTCTCCGCCGCGGAGCAGCAGGGAGGAAAACGGAACAGCCCGCGCCCCGCCGAGCGGCAGACGAAAACATTCTCCGCCACGGAGCTGCAGCAGGGAGGAAAACAGAACAGCCAGCTCCCCGCCGAGCGGAGAACACGAGCATTCTCCGCCGCTTTCCCGGCGCCATCTTGAAGGATCGGAAGAGAAAGAGCGGGGAAGACTCCCTCACGGCGGGGTAGGACATCCCACACCCAATACAACAGCAGGTAAAGGGGCAGGAACCTCTCCACTTCGGGGAGACTGGGGGAAAGGACAGCCTACAGTGAGTGACTCCCCTGTCTGTGCAGAGGAGGGAGACAGGGAATACAGGTGTCCATCCCCACAGGCAGACAAGTGGGACAGAGGGCGTTCATCTTCAACGTCCTCTACCTCCTCTATTTCCCCGCAGTCTTCCCCGCTGCCAGGACAGGTGTCATCGCCCTCCCTGCAGCCTTCCCCGCTGCCACAGAGAAGGAGGTTAAGGCTGCATTCAGACAGCAGCCCATCTCATCTAACCATAAGGACCTGTGTGCATGGGGTGATGGCCGACTCCCGGGTGCCATGTGGCCAGTGCGCCCAGACTTTTGCTAGGAAAGGGGGCCTCACCCGACACATGGCTCGGGCCCACAGCGCGGGTCCCTGCATGGGTTGGGTGTGCCCCATACTGGAGTGCGACCATGATAGTGACAGGGCGGAGGACTTGCGGCGCCACCTGCGCACCAGACACCGGGAGGAAGGGGGAGACCGCCACCCCTGGGTCCGCAATCCCAAAAAGATGCCGGAGGCAGGGCGGCTGAGGGAAAGGAGCAGGTCAGCCGGACCTGGACCTGCCTCCTCTCGCGCCTCCTCCTCCTCGGAGGGTCCTTCCCCCCAGCTGGAGACGGATGCCAACCAAGGGAGCAGGGCGACATCCCCCACCCTTCCCTCCAGCTCTTCTAGCTCAGGGGATGATGACGTCCCCCTGTCTACCCCTCGCAGGAGGCCCCCCCCCCCCCGGGAGAAAGGTCACCGGGCACCAGTCCCCTGCAGTAGGGCCCGGTAGTACTGACCGTGCCGATAGGAAGGCGGCCGGTGACCAGTCTTCGGGGACACCCGTAGACCTTGGGTCCTCACCCAGCATCGTCCTGGAGGTACCCACCACCCGCCTGCCAAGGGACCGCGTAAAGAGGAAGAGGGATGTCCTCAGTAAATCCCCCGGTCCCAGAACTCAACAAGGGGGCCCCTCCTCGACGGATAAGAAGGTGCGCCGTCATTCGCCGGAGGATGGTGTCAAGGCCAGGGTGCACCCCTCGGAGGCCAGGTTGTCCTCCGCCAAGGTTGAGTCCCATGCACTGCCATCGGGTCCCCGTCACGCTGGCCAGACTGGGACCCTCTCCGCTACCACTCAGGGCGGGGAGACAGTCCCCGCAACCACCATGGGGTCCACTCCCATGTTGGTGGCTTGGGGTCCGGACCCAGCCAGGACAGGGAAGCCGGAGCCTCTCACACGGGAGACCATGGGGTCTTTTATGGCCTCCTACATCTCGCAGGGAGGGAGCCGGGAGGAGATGGCCGCTGCTGCGCAGGAACTGGTCTCCATGCTCAGCACGGACGAGGGGCGGGAGGTGAGAGACAAAGGAGTCAGCGTGGGGCCAACTACTGTGGCTGCCCCTACTACTCTCTCCCAGCCTGCCAGCACCACCCCGGTTCCGGTGGAGCATACCCCAGGGCTCTGTTGCTCGGAGGAGGAGGCGCAAGAGGGAGGTCTTGCGGAGGGGCCTACTACGCAGGCAGCGCTCGCTACTTCCCCCCCGGCCTCAGGGATTTCCTCTGGTACCCCTGCGGCCGACTCGCAGGAGCTCACCGTCCCGGGGGAGGCAGGGGAGTCCCCGCCTGTCAGCACCTCCACCGCCCCGGTTCCGGTGGAATATACCCCAGTGCTCTGTAGCTCGGAAGAGGAGGCGCAGGAGGGAGGTCTGGAAGAGGGGCCTACTACGCAGGCAGCGCTCGCGACCCCCCCCCCCCGCCTCGGAGATTTCCTTTGGTACCCCCGCGGCCGACCCGCGAAAGCTCGCCGACCCGGGGGAGGCAGGGGAGTCCCCGTCTGTCAGCACCCCCACCGCCCCCTCTACCACCGTAGCGGAGGGCACCCTGTCGAGGCGGCCGGGGGCACAGTCTATGGTCACCTTTAGCTCGCCACAGGGGTCGGAGAGGGTCAACCAGGGGCCCCATACTGGGGTGACGCCTGCCCCCCATCCCTCTCGGCAGAGTGATCTGGCAGGGGACGAAGTGGGTGCGGTGACACGGAACACTCCCACTGGCACACGGCAACTTCCTCAGCCCGGTGGAAGTCAGGTCTCCTTGCCAGTAGGTCCTCGGGCTGAATGTGTAATACAGCTGCATCCTCCTCCCGCGGTGCCCCCACCCAACGCCTTCCTTCTCGGCGGCCCGGAGGTCATCCCCGTACCGGCCCCTGAGTCGGAATCAGAGTCGGAGGAGAGGGGGGGTGAAGGTGTAGCGGATAGAGATAGTGACTCTGTGGTTAGGAATGAGGAGGAGGAGGGGTACACCAGACCCGGTGAGGGGGAAGCCCGCCCAGAGGCAGCAGAACAGACGAGGGAAGGCACCAGGGAGCATACCCGGGACCTAGATGGGGAGGCCGCGCAGGCAGTGGAGGGCCTGCTGGCGGCACAGATGGTAGGGGATCCGGGCGCGCAGACCTCGGACAGCATCGAGGCCATCAGCATCCCCGCGGAGGAGATGAGGCTGCTGAACTCAGTATGGGATCAGGTCAGCCCTATTACACTGTTCAGGCCCAGGGAGGTGACGGAGACGCTCCCCCCAGTCCCGCGGGGAGCCACCTGCCGCCCTTGGCCTGGGGGACCTGTCCTGCCGGCCGAAAGGGAGGCCCTGGAGGCGGTAGGGGACAGCACCCCTGCAAATGTCCTCTGTGTGTCCGACGAGGAGGGGGGCCGCCCCTGCCGGATGAGTGGCAGTCCCCAGTCAGGCCACCACGCCAGCGCCCACACGGGCGACAGCCTTCAAGGGCACCTCAGGAAGCTGCCAACAGTGGACCGCTCGCGGGGCAGCAGAGGGAGAGCGCCCCCCAACCCCGGGTGGCCCCTTCAGCGGCGGCAGGGTCGTCAGGAGACACCGCTGCCCACCGACCAGGAACCTCCCGACCCGCCCCGGCTGTGCCCCGTGCGACAGCGGGCTCGGCAATCCCTGGGGTGGGCCACCAAACTGCAACCGCACCGCAGCAGGCGCAGTGGTCCTCCTATCACCGGACCCCCCCCAGCAGTCGCCGCCGGAGGAGGGCCCCCGTTCCCCCCCGGCCGGCGGCACCCTCGGATCAGCGGCCACCAACATTTCCCCCCTACCTGGCCATGCCCTGGTGGCATGTGCAGGGTCGGGCCCCCGATCCACTAGAGCGGTTCTCTGCGTACCTGGTGCCGCCACGGGACCTGGGCCCTCACTACGGGGCGGTGGCGCCTTCTTACATCTCCACAAACATGCGGGTTATCTCAGAAGATACCTATGAGATAGCGCATACCGTCACCACCACTTGGCGCCGTCTCCCCCAGGCCCCGCCGCCGCACATCGCTCAGGGCCAGCCGCCGCAGGAGGATCCTCCAGCTCCGGTGAGTGTTCCCTCTCTACCACATTGTTAATCTCCCCCATGCTAAGGGTTTGAGAAGCACGGATATCCGCATAACAGAATCAAGTACAGCCGAGCTGCGTAATTCTTCTAGAGTGTCCATAGAGTACCGGGAAGGACCGGGAAGGACCTTAAGTGCCTCCCGGGGGGACGGGAGCGGGTGGAGGGAACCTCTCCAGGGGGGCTAATGCTTCAGGGCTAACATAATGTCGTGTTGTCATTGCAGGCACCGCATGGCCACGGGGGTGGTCAGTAAGTCGCGGCTGGAGTGGGATCCTCCGGGGGCTGTGCACGGAGCCAGCCGGGAGGGTGCAGAGCCCGGGCAGGCGGTGAGCCTGGTAGGGGGGGGGTCGAGGCCGAGCCTCCCTCCCCCCAGGAGTTGGGGCAGTGTGCCCCCGTTACCGTTACTGTTGCTGTTCTTCTTGGACCCCGTGGTCCCCCTTTGTGCCGTCAACTAGGACTAAGACTGGAGGCAGCTGATCCCATAGGATCATGGACTCTCATTATTCATGTTACATTTATCTTGTCATATCAGTATTCTACGTAGCCCCCGACCTAGGTAGTTGGGCACGAAAGGGGGGTGCCATTTACTCACTGTTATCTATGTCATTATTACCCTAGAGAGTCTGGTTATGCGTTACTGTAAATACGTCAGGGTACACTCCCTCTTAACATTTATGTATAAGGTTAAATTGAGGAGGGGAAAGTGTAGCGACAGCGCTATGCTGTTGCGGGGATCGGCGGGGATCGGCGGGGATCGGCGGGGATCGGCGGGGAAGGCTGGTACGTCCCCGCACCACTAGGGGGCGCGTCGTCCGCAGCGCCTATATATTGCGCTGCGGGGGCGGCCGCGGGCAGTCTATCTCTGTGTCTGGTCGAGTGCAGACTGCCAGCCCTCCCCGCAGAGCCTGACTGAAGGAACGACGAAGGGTTATTGCATCACATATAAGCTCTTGGCCTCAGGTGCCCTGGTTGTACTGTTGGTTTCATAATATACGGGTTATTCCCACAACCATACGTGGCTAGTCTCCGTCTCTTACTTCCCTGGGTTCGCTCTAACGTTATTTGACATACACATGTGTGCAGCTGGCAAGGGTACTTTTTCGATCCTAAATCTCCCTAGGCAAGGTTACATTTTGAGTTAAAAATGCCACAAACGCACATCATTTTTCATGGAAATGCTTAAAATTTTCAATTTTTTCCCCAACATTTTACCATTCCCTCCAAATTTTCCTTAAGCAAGGGTCTATTTTTTCCAGAGATAATAAGGAAAAATAGAAATTTTTCTTCAAAATTTTCCTAGGCAAGCATCTATTCTTTTTTCTTCAAAATCTCCCTAAGCAAGGGTAAGGGTTGCAAAACCTCTAACCACTTTTTGGTTAACTGTATAAAATGCCCAGTAAGAATGATTTTTTCAAAATATGATTATTCCTTTAATCGCACCTATACACAGTGGATATCAGTGAAATCTAGTGTACCACTTAACCTGGATTTGCTTGCCCCACTTTGCCAAACATTTTCAGGTAAAGTGTAACACTTATACAGGGGTAGACACTAAGATTTTGGACCTTTGGCCACCCAGGCCAGTAGTCTAGTATAGAGCAATGTATTTTCAAATACCCTACTGGCCAAATGGCCAATTTTAAAGGAAATCTAGAAATAATTACTGGCCCACAGCCAAAACTACTGGCCATTGGCCACTGGGCCAGTGTTAGTGTCTACCCTGCTTATATCATAGGTCTCACAGTACTTCATTCTAAAAGCTGACTGCTAAAAATATATCAGGATTTAAAGAAGCAATATAATATCATGTATCTAATAAATGCATAAAGTCTGCAAAGGTAGTACATTATTCTCAATGCCATAATTAGCAATTTATTTGACGTTTTTTTATGCATTGGCACAGTTTTGCGAGGAAAGTGCAGGGATCAAGGTGATGATAACATTTTTAAAGCATAAGGGTCAGGTCACAGAAAGCGGTAGATTTTGTGTTTTTGGGTCATTTTGGACTCTTATTGCTCTGCAGAAGGAAGATGTGAATCAATCTTGTCTGACATAGACACATTTGATAGAGGACACTAAGGACTATTAGAAAGATGTAAATTTGTTGTCAACCATCAAAAACTCTCAGATTTATACCCTGCCGAAATTAAAAAAAAAATGGCCAAATTTGTTCTTTTTTGACTTTTTGTAATTTTTACAAGTGCCCTGTGTTGAATAAAGGACATTATTTTTTGTATTGTATATGATCATAGGTATCATTTCCATGAGATTTGGACATGTTACTGAGTGAGAACTTTTCAGCATATGTCTTTAAAAATGGAAATCTGTAATTTTTAGCATCCAGTACCTAAATCTAAACCAGTTATAAAAAATGGAAAAAATGAGACTGCAAAATCTTTGTTATTATCCATATGAAGGACCTTATTATCCCCTACTTTGGTGAAAAAATTGTGGGTCTATCAGCATTTGCCTCTGTGTGAGAGCAGCTTATATGAAATAATTATGATAAAAGTACCGGACGTTATGTAATGTCCGGTACATGCATAACTCCAATTTTGGTCCATTGTGTAGACCTAATTGAAGTCAATAATAGACATATTGACCTTGTTATTTCATGGTTTGATATGCATAATGGGACATTCCTATATTACTGAGAGCAACTTAAGGTTGGTCGCTCCTCTTTCTTGAAAGTCATCAGAATTTCTTCATTTTTCATGTTTAAGTACCTTAAATCATATAGAATTGATATATAGTTTTTAATTATTTTCTCTAAAATGAGTAAAAAATGTGAAAACTTTCTTGATTTTTTTTCTTCATATTAACCATTATTCACAGAAACATGAAACCTCGCATGTAGAATGCCTATTTATGCAAGGTAATTACAAAATTAATTTTCTAGCCATATAGCATGGCATTCTGGGTAAAAGTGTAATGTTTTAAGAATGTGTCTTCTTGTGTGTCTTAAGGGCTACTATAAGTATATGCCCACCAAAAATGGTGCAATTCTGACCAATATAACCTGTGTACGCAGAGACCTGCGCAGTAGGTTCACTTTCAACAAGTAGCGAACAACCTTAATTATCTCCATATTTCATCATTTTGGGATCGGACGTTACATGACACAAAATAAGCAATAAAAATGGAACCAGATATCATCCTAAGTTGAGTATCAAACGGGAGGGGGGCAGTTGAGGGGGGCATAAAATATTCAGACCCCTCTTCAATAAAGGGGGGGGGGGCATAAAATAATTAAGGCCTACCCTTTTTATACCAATCTTTAAGCCCAGATGTTTACCAGCTTTAAACCCCGCTTTAAATCAGCTGGGCCAGCCCAGAAATCTCAGATGAATCCCATGTGGGCGTGCTGGCTGTGTAGGACTCAGCTGAAGTGCCGGACGTGCGACTGGCATGATGCAGTTCCTCCGCTGCTGACCGCACCGAGAAGCGGGAAAATGTGTAAGGTGCGTCGGTACAGATACGTTTGGTAAGTAGACGATCAATCTTTTACTTGCGCCCTGTTGACTCTTGCCTGCCTCGCCACCGCCACTCAAAGCAGCACCACATCAACGTGTACTGTCGACAGCTGACGGGTAGGTGGTGTTTTCCCACTGATTTAGAAATATATGCTGCTCTTTTGTGGACAGAAATGTTGTAGAAACCTTTGATAATTTGTTGAAGCTGGAGAAGGTAGTGTTGTCACTGAAAGAGGCGAGGATATACAGCTGATGCACAGTGGCCAGGTAGGGAGGCGGGGCAAGACTTTTCCTCACTCACTGACTCAGTGACTGGCCACGATCTGTGCCGGGAATGATGTTTGGGCCGTGTTAATGTCTCATGTCTCATTGGTTATGAATCGTTATGTCTGTTTTGAGATATAATACACTCAGAATTCTATTTAGAGTAAAGAAACCCCTTTCTGCTCTGCAGCTAATTGAGAAACCGTGTCAAAAGAGACGACTTTTTTCGGGCGATAATAGAAGAAAAAAAGGGAAAGGGGGAGCTTGACACAAGCACCAGTACTGGCAGTACTGGCAGTACTTACTGGCACTTACCTTGTTCTTCAAGAAAATCTCATGCATTTCCTTTATTAGGCTACGGACAGATCTATCTCATCAAAAGAAGTGGAGTTGCCCTTTAAATGAAGTCTTTATGTCAAGTATAAGGGAAGTTATGGCCAATCAAAGACCAAAATCGAATACAAAATTCTGGTTAGGCCAGGGTAGGCACTTACCTAATATTTCAAGACTTTATCCCATTAAACCTATCTAATGATCAATGGATGGATCTTGAGAAAAGAAGTAGATTTGCTTTTTAAATTAAGTCTCTATGTCAATTTTAAGTGGAATTATGACCGGTCAAAGGTATCAAATCAGACCCAGAATTCTGCCATATTTAAGAGTTTAATTTGGATCTAATTTTGTGATCAAGCAAGATGAATCCAAGGTATACTAGATCACTAAAATGATTATTTTGGGCAATTTTCTTTTCAGATAAGCAAGATATACCCTCAAGAATGTAAATAATGATACATTTTATCATAATCAAACAATGTAAAATCAAATTTTTGATGTCATCTTTTCCCTTAAACTGTGCGCTCTGACAGAACCATGGCAGAATATCGTCTTTGACTCAGGACATTTGAATGATCATAACTTCCATTTAAATTGACATAATAACTTTATCTAAAAGGCAAAACTACTTATTTTTATCATAGCTATCAATTTCCCACCATATAAAATACATACAATAAGGTCTTAATTGATAGGTAAGTGCCCAACATTGGGGAGGTTGGGATAAGTGTCCAGAGATAATCTCGCCCAAAAAGTTTGCAGGGTCTGTCAAACATACCGCAGCCCCTTAGAAAAAGAAAATGAAAACATTTTCTAGATCATTTTTAACCATAGAACAGGTGGGAACCATTTATTTTTAGGTGCTCAATGATCTTCTCATAATAAAATGGTTCTTAACATTTAGTTGAACTTTGATGGGGTCAAAGGCAAAATTCCCTGCATTCAACCTTGTACAAAAAATAATCATTTTAAAGGTCTAGCCAAGCCTGTTAAAATGAGCCCTTGTTTGTAAAGATCCTCCAGTAAATAGCTTCAGAATAAGCTTGCAAAGAAAGGAGAGTTTAACACTACCCAGTTTCAGCTTTATCACAGTTTCACACCTCTCCTGCAGCAGACTCACACAGTGGAGGTATTTCAGTGCCTAGTTAGGGAGTGGTCATTATTTATCAACAGGGGGGGGGTGGTGGGTTTACGCCCCCCCCCCCTCGACGACAGTAAAAAAAATTTGCGCCCCCCCGCGCCTCCGGCGCGGAGAGTTTTCGCGCACCCTCTTTGATCTATAGTAGCGCGCAGGCTTTTTTGCTAAAAAGAGGGTAAATTTTTATGGCCCTCCCCCTCAAGAGGGGTCAAATTTTTTTTAGCCCCCCCTTCGAGAGGGGTCAGAATTTTTTACGTCCCCCCCTCAAACCCACCACCCCCCCTGTTGATAATAAATGACCACTCCCTAATAAGAGTTTAAAGGGGGCTGGCACGCTAAAACTGCCTGCCTTTATAGCAAGTCACGTGATCACACCTCGACCAATCAGGCCATCACAATAGCTCTGCTTGGTCCTGTGAATTCATCAACAATCTTTGGGCAGGTACCACTCATCCAAATGATATCTTTTTTACGTAAATCACATGAGTTTTGACGTAAATTGCACGAGTTGTGCTAGCTGGGTATGATGATTATTTCTGTGCTAGACCCCCTTCAAATGGGGTCCAGATTTCTGATCAAACAGATTTGATACAGGAGTATTGGAGTGGCTACATCTCTTAAATGATTATTTTGGACTATTTTCTTTTCATGTATAGATAATTCTTCATAAGAGTTTGGTCGGGCCTCCCTAGCCCACTTAAAAGGGTCTATATCGCCTCTTTCCTATCCCCTCGGATGTATGTGGTGCACATATGCGCGGGCACTGATACATTCCTCTGTGAAATTGTGTAATGTAGTTCTCGCCATGAATATGACCTTAGCTGTCGAAATGGCGTTAAACATCTATTACTCACTCACTCATAAGAGTTTGGAAACCAATCTATCCTATCAAAATTAAACAATTTAACCTACCGTAATCTCCCGCGTATAAGACGCGTGCCTTGAGATAAACATAAATAGTTCATTTAAAAAGCAAGTCCACTTCTTTTTATCAGCTCTATCCATTGCTTGAAGAATAATATGCATAGCATTGAATCTTGAAAAAGAGGCAAGTATCTAACATGGAGAAGCTGGTGCAAGGGTGAAAGCAAATGAAACACAAAAAAAATTGTGGGGTCTGTCAAGCATCCTGCTGCCCTCTAAAAGCTAGACATTTTCTGTACCCAGTCAGTCGTCAGTCGTGTTTGAAATCTCCCCAGCCGGGAGGGTGATGTGGGCATGGGCAGTGGGGCTCTAAACATATGGGTCATAGAAAATAAGAGAGAAATTTCTCATAATCACAAAATCATTGAAAGAGATGGAAAATGAACAGAAAAATCGAAAATAAATCAGGAATTTTTCAACCTTAGGATATGTAGAAAAAATACAGCCAATTGAGTAAAAGAAATAACCCCTTTATGAAAAATAGAGAGATTTGTAAACCGGGGGTCAGAAGTAGGAGGCCTCAATTGGACCATTATCTTATCTCTTATCCCTGATCTTCTCAAAACTTCTCCCGACTGACTACTGACTGGTACCATTTTTACTGTAGAATGTGTGGGAACTATTCCTAGAAACCTCATTACACCCCCTCACACCTCTGATAAAGCCCCTATCGGTAGCTTTCCTCTCTGAAAACACTGTAGAGGAACAGCTTAGGTAGAGATGTATCTTGATATTCCTGACTGTAAACTCCCTAAACTAATGATGTACGCACCTCCTCGTGTAGGCTGAGCTCAATGCCGACTTGTCCTACCTTTTTGAGAATACAGACCTGCTGTATTCTCGAGCTATACCGACCCCGGCCACTATTTTGAAGACCTCTTTAAAGTGAAAGAGCTCTTCAGTCAGGATGCTCTCTGATAGTTGTATATTTGGTGGTTTGAGTTCACATCTCTCTGCTACTAAACGCGTAGGGAAACCATTCTTTTTGCCTATAATACATGTACTACAATTCATAGCCATGTTTTGGACAACAATGAGTTTACCAGAGCTGTAAACTTCACTTGACTAGCTTCTGTATTAGTAGTTGATTGCCCCCGCACTCTAACAATGAACATGGCACACATTTAACAGAAATAAGGATGTAAGAGTGCTATGTGGGCAGGTAGTGTCTCAAAAGTATATGAAGTCTGGCGTATCACAGCTAACTGTAATACCCGGTGTACGATGTGCGGCATGTAACCAGGGGCGTGGGAAGCAGTTTTAGAGTGGGTGGTACCAGGGGTTTTCTGCAATTTTTGACCTCCCTTTGCTTGACCTTTTGTGGACTTGGCCAAAAGTGGGGGTGGGGGGGGGGGTCATGTCCTGTCCCCCCTGCTTTCCATGCCCATGATGTACGCAGGCATGAAGCCCTGCTGCGCTTTATATCATCAGAAAAAGTTAGTAGTGCGCCTTACAGGTGAGGATAAATAACATTAGATTAGTATTTAAATATTCCTGCGCGTAAACCACACTCTGACTTTGGTAGACGGCTATAAGCCACAACAGGGGCCTGAAAATTAATGGTTTAGCACTGTTCTATATTTTTAAATATTCGCCCACGAGCCGCACTCTGACTTTGGGCACTTCATATAAGCTATACCTATAAGGCCTCTGGTTCACATATTTATGTTAATGGTACATTGTACTCGTTGGGCAACCCCCCCCCCCCGCCCTGGCAGTACATAAAGACATTCCAGTGGTTCAGTAGCTTACTATGTGTCAGCAGGTACATGTATAACCTAGAGATGCCACTTTTCCTAACTTTGTTAGGAATTCCTGGTTTTTGGCTTCAATTCTAGATCTACCCGGTAGTATTTCCTACTACACATTGAGAAAATTAGGCTAATTTCCGAATTTTTAGAGACTAGTGAGTGGCATCTCTGATAACCGGATACATGTATAATCCACATGTCCAGCCCACCAACGTGTGCCATACCGAGGTTCCAGGATCCTTAGTAGGGGGCACCATTCCTTGATATGGTACCCAGAGAGATAGGCACTGATAACCGTCTGAGTCAGCATAGCAAATTGTTACGTAATGCACCATACAAAGTCTGCACTAAATGAATGGAATGGTATTGTCAATGGTGAGTGAGTAATAGAGGTTTAACGCCATTTCGACAGCTAAGGTCATATTCATGGCGAGAACTATATTACACAAATTCACAGAGGAATATGTCGGTGCCCGCGCATATGTGCACCACACACGTCCTGAGGGGATAGGAAAGAGGAGAAATAGACCCTTTTAAGTGGGCTAGGGAGGCCCGATTGTCAATGGTATATCCCACTAGGTCCATATATACTGAGGTTGCAGGTCACCCAGCGCAGACACCATTGCTTGATCCGGTACCCTGTAAGATAAGCACTGATAACAGCCAACATGATGGATACCACTTGTTATGTAATGCACCCTAAAAAATCTGCAGTGAATGAAAGTAATTTTCTCATTGCTTGTTGATCCATTTCGCTACTCTTGATTCTATCGTTTATGTAAAATCTACAGACACCAAATAAACCATATCGGCACTTGCAAATGCCTTCTCCATGGAACGCGTGTGAATAAGTGGAACAGCTGATATATGAATTGACAGTGAGCTACCTCGACCAAAGCCTGACAAAGGCTGCCATACCGGTATGCCTCTTTAATGAGATTTATCATGAAAGGTACAAAAATATACCAGAGTCAGTGTTATACGGAATACATAAATTGAGCTATTTGTATTCTGTCCTTTAAATGGTTTATACTGCTTATACAGTAGAAATTCACTGCTGTGCTCAAATAGATATTCAAATGTTTATCATGTTGCCTAAAAAAGCAGTAGTGTTTGTTCAGTGAAATAGAGCAATACACAGGTGTATAGATATAGCCGCCTCTGTGAACACATTCAGCAACCCACATATACATGTATCATCAGTGGCCGTTCTATACTCTCTTTGTGTTCTCCTTTCATGGTAGCCTACCCAGAATTTATCATTTATCAATTATCTGCCACGGTAAAACAACTTGATTGGCTCCAAAACCAAAATAGTGAACGATCTTGACCTCAATCTCCAATAGAAAACCGAAGGGGGTGCTACTACTATGGAAACGCATGCTTAGGCCACACCTTTTTATTCTGCCGGTTCTGGTCACCATAGAAAATTATTCCAGGACAGAGGACCCCCTAAAATCTTGTTAATTGTGTGATTGACTAGCCTTAAAAGCTTAAATGTACAGCAGTACATGCATGCACATGTTTCACACCTCCAAGATCCCTTTTTCATCAGAGCTGTCCCATTATCCATGTCCACAATGAGTAATATCCTCTTGTAATGCAGTCTATTGTACTTATAATAAATTAATCAACTTTTGGCATTAGTTTCTATACCAATCAACTATTTTATTAACACTGCCTTGATGAGATAATTGTTACGGTAATCATGACGATGAATCATGTGGTTCAGATTTCTGAAACCTGAGACTACAAAACCCGTCTGTCAAGCAGTCCCAATCCAATCATCGTGAAAACGCCCTTCTCATGTTACCTCATTTTCTACACAGCAATTGAACTGTGGGTCAAGCTATTGGTGAGGATCGCTGACTATACTCTTCAACCCATGTCTAGCTACTCCACCAAATGTTGGAGTGTCAGTATACATTATGTATACGGGGGCCAACACGGGATCCATAACCAAATCATTGACCTCCATTCACCATCATGCAATCAGCCTATACTAGATAATATAAGATACTTGCAGATGCTCAGGGCCCAACGGTTCACACGTGGCTCCTCTGTCACCACAATATCCATCAGTATGGCACATGACTTTAATGGTCACAAACATAGTACTTAGATATACCATGCCCATTTGTTTGAATGCAGCTGTGGCAAGTACTTGTCAGCACTGCATCGATACATCATGCTGGCCAAAGAATGTGAACTGTACATCAAGAAAAGAATTCCAGTAAACGTGTATGGGACTTCTCTTCACGCAATGTGGAATTTTGAAATTACCTTTGGACCTATAGATAGCATTATAGAATGTGAAACCCTTACTGCTATGAGAACAGGCCGTGAACAAAATGGGCAGGATTCATTGTGGCACGGTGGGAAGTCTATCCGCCTAGGAGTAGGACAACGAGTACATGCACATATATACGCTAGTGGTACCATTGTTTGCAGTTCCGTCAACGAACTGTGTATAATATGCTATAGCAGGAGTAGATATTTGGACTGTCATTTTTTAGTACTATGCCTTCATGGTACAAATATATGTCTTAAATGTATATGCTTCAACATGCCATGAAGGAACAGGGGCAACCATTTAATAAGGCGCTGTGCCGGAACCCCCTTTCTCTCATGTAGATTCCATGTGCAAATTCGCCTTTGGATTGTGTACCCCTATTATTGAAGGGAGTATTTGGAATTCAGTACCCTTTCAACTGGGAAAAAAAGCAAGGTTTCTAAACTGATTTGGAAAAAAAATCACCCCCTCATAGAAAAAGTCATTCAGATAACTTAATGAATATTGTTTCCAAAATAGTCAATTCTATTTTTTACATTTCATGATCTGCGGTCTACCCCTACTAGGTTCCTGATACTACCGGCACATGTATGTATATAGAGGAGTTGGTACAGATTTGTTCTTATATGGGAGAAATCGTTGTCAAGGGTATGTGCCTAAGTCCCAAAAGTTTGGGGAAGCCCCACACCTTGGGACATGAAGTGACATGCACCCCTCAGTGATTAAGTCCGTATCTAGCAGGGCGGTTTGGTTTTCGTATTAGGTGGAACTTAATCAACAAAATACTGGAACTTTGTGAGATTTCATGACACAAATATATGAAATGACTTGTTTTCTCTTGTCTAATTCATCATGTAAGTGGCCCCATGTATGACA
Organism: Acholoe squamosa; assembly: GCA_949317995.1. Classification (NCBI taxonomy): domain Eukaryota; kingdom Metazoa; phylum Annelida; class Polychaeta; order Phyllodocida; family Polynoidae; genus Acholoe; species Acholoe squamosa. The sequence goes on along the minus strand of OX439035.1, from coordinate 79,479,800 downwards.
ATATATCTCTGTCATGGTTTCTCCCTAAAAGTCATAATAATGATACTGCGATTTTCAAGCTGTTAAAACTGACACGCAGCTCACCATCTCCTCTTTTATCTCAGGTATAGGGTGGACCACTTTTTCTCTGGTTCGATCAAAACCACGCCCCCCCCCCTTTATCCCCTACTTATAGGCCTGTGTTGGTCTAACGTGAATATTGCTGACTTAGCAATATCTCAGTAGGACTTAGTTCTGGAAGAGAAATGCGACTTTGGTGACACGTGGGAACATTAGTGACACCTCCAGCGCTTCCGGACCTGCCATGCCCCACCAACACTCCAGCCAACACACCTATCCCCAATTTTGCATTACTGTAGGTCGACATTTCTCATCAACAGCTAGTTCTGCAGTGTCCCACAGTGGCGCTGCTGTCAGGAGCCCTTTATTTCTGCGTCTGGGAGAGGACGCTGGGAAGGACGTCAGCTGGAGGACAAGATGCCATTCCGTCCCCCCGTCACCATGCCCACCTCATCCCATCTCCATCTGGGCAGGGTGGCTTGTCTCCTCACTATCCCTTCAGTAACTGCCCAGAACCAATCAATAAGCATCCCAAGACCTAGCCTCTACCTTAATACTCAAACAAGATGGCCTGCCTTAAAAGAAGCGGTGTAGTTTTGTGTGTTTTTTATCCTATAAAGTTGAGCCTTTAATGAAGCCGCGTTCAGGTATATATATTTTTGAAGGGTGGAGTAATGTGCTCAATCCTAGACCCTACAGCATGGCCTCAGGGGCTTTGTCGCCTAATGCTATAGAGGTGTAACTTTGGAGCTGTGGCTCGTCTATAGCTGACCAATAAAGATGGCTATAAACCGCTATAAACTTGAGGTTCCTGTTCCCATTCTCCGGATTGTTGGTGGGTAAAGGATATTGTCTAGTATTGTGATGAAAGAAAACTTATGATATCGGGTAGGCACCTTTATAGACTTAGCTGGGGTAGAGGCAAGAATAGAACTGTACTCCTCTTGTTGGAGGTGTGAAAGTCGCTGGGGTGGTTAGAATAGGAGAGGAGGAGGTTAGGATAGGGAGAGGAGGAGTTCATGTAGTGTGAAGAGTGCAGACTTGAGGCAACTCCCAGATACCATCTGAAGTAGAACCTCACAGCACCACCAGTCTTCAAAGGGTCGGCCAAGTCAATGGTACAGAATTTCAATTATTTCTGCAACTATAGGAGTGAATACGTAGCAGCGTATCAGTCATTTGCGGTGCGTGTGTATTGTCATATTCAGGGAAATCCCGTCTCACGGTTAATGTAGGAAGCAACATTGTAGTCCCGTAGTCCAGGTGACACGGAGTATCGTCCATAATAGATTTCCATTTTGTTTCTGAATAATCAACGAATTACAGTGTGTACAGCGGATGCTGTCTTCTCCAGAATGATTCATCAATGACCCTGTGTAGCATAATTTCTGTATACATGCATATGTAGTTCATGAATGCATGATATCAGTAATTACAAAGGGTGCCCTTCAGCTAAAATACTTGTGATTTGATTAGACTTACGGATTGGACATTAAAGTTACGCCCAAGAATTTTATCGTAGTTACATAGAACTAGAATGAGATCATGGAACCACAGAGGCTCGGGATATTACCATGAAGAGTAGGGTACCTGTACGATTCTTGATATTACTTCAGTAAAAATGAAGTAACCTAAAGAAACCAAAGAGTGCTGAAAAGAGCGTGTATAAATGGGGATGAGCAGTTCCACCAATCGAGCGGATTGCAGCTGATCAGTAAACACCTATACGTACAAACTATGTACGGCGCTCTCATGTGTGCACCCTATAGAAATTATGGCAGAAATGTCTGAAGTGAAACAGCCAAAAACTAGTTCTTCAACAGAAGGGGAGTACAGGTATAGGACCACGGAAACTAACCAATATGTAGACCCTATTAGACTACCCAAGGTTCTTCTCTGTTCTACTGCTTTGAGACTGCCAAGGGTGGGGTGAAACAGCAGAGGATGGGCGTGAGTTTATGTGATGCAGAGGTGGGCGATGGAGGAGTTAAAAGACTACCCCAGGTATCTAACAGCCGATAACCTCAATCATAACTGGCTGTGCTTGTTACTGACTGTACAGGCAGCGCCATGGTAAGTGATGATGAATATACATTTATGTCATGGCAGATACGATCGTTACTATAGATTAGTACTAGAACAGCCGTATTCCATGGAGGGTATGGAATACAATATGCTTGTATTTAATGGGGTCCACCATCTTGGATTTTAAATGGAGCTGAGCTGTTTTTCTTTATCTAAAAGCAAAATAATCCCATAGGCCATGACATAAGTGCAAATGTCCACTCTCATGGAACATTTTTGCATCGCATTCACCTCAGTGAGGCCTGTCCGCATTCAACGACGCCTTATATACAGACAGCCTCACTTCAGTGAATATGATTCAAAAATATTCCATGGTTGTGGACATTTGCTTATGTACTAAAGTATGTGAAACTATGTGTGGGTAGGGTATTTGCTGTAGTATTGTGCTGCTCGGGTGAGTGGCTCCGAGCAGTACAGGGGGGGGGGCTGGTAGGTAGTGGGAGGGGGTACAGTCAGACAGGCGGCTGTGTTAGCTATGGGCTGGCTGGTAGGGGAGTGGGACTGGGTGGGAGGGTGGAGCAGTAGGTAGGCAGGCACCAATCCATCCACCAGGCTCCTCCAGTACCTACTAGTGTAGAGTTGCTCACTGGAGGCGGTAGCTGTCGGCGCCTTCCAGGGTCCACTTCGAGGAGCCTTTCACCTCCATCAGCCGGCTAATACCTTTGCCACTGGTTCTCCTCTCTGGTTACTCTCAGCGCCGTTCTATCAATAAGTAGGAAACTTATACAACTGATACATCATTGTGTGTACATATCTCCCTTTTGTTGGCTTGTATTAAGTGTCTATAGACCACTACTTGTAATTTTGTTACTACATGTACAGTGTAGAACTATAAATATTTATAGCAAGGAATTCCAACTAAGTCTATAGACGCTAACAATGATTATTTTTCAGTAAAAGTAGTAATAGATATAATTGACAGATACAACTTGGGCAGTTCAAGCAGTATAATTGATGGGAAGATAGGGTTAAAACAGCGCAATGTTTCAACGTGACCTTAGTAGCGGCCTATGTACCGTAATCTCCCGCGTATAAGGCGCGTCTTATACGAGAGGTTTTAGTTCTTCCTGGATCCTCAAGGGGGAGATCCAGACCTTCATTTTGATATCTTACACTCCCATATAACCTCATCAGCTGGATATGGGGTCTGGGGGGTCCATGCAACACATAGGTTTTTGAATTTTCAAAATCCATTCAGTAGAACAAAAGTTATGATTTTTTTTCTGGCCAAATCTCTAAACTCTAGGTGCGCCTTATAGGCGGGGTGTGCCTTATACGCGGGAGATTACGGTAGTAGAGTATATTTTAAACAAATATGTGGTTTATGACATCAGGTCATCAATAAAGCTGGAAAGGTTTATTTTCATTGCTCTGAGCTTTGGGTGTTCGTTCTGTGTAATTAAAAAAGAAACAGATGAACAGCATGGGTATAGATAATTTATGATAAATAGTGGAAGTTTATTCATTGGACGCGAACTCTAACAAGTGCAAAATGAATCTGGGAATACTGGCAGTCAAACCATTGAACGCCTCTAGATCTGCAAAATTTTATAGGGATCCCAGTTATTTCCACTATGTTAAATGAAATCCACAGTGTTTTAGGCGTAATACTGGTGCTATAGTAACACGCAAATACAAATGCTACCAGATATTGGTAGCATAGCATGTACTGCTGTGTGGGAGTGGGGGGGGGGTGATAGAATTATCCAATATGGAGCAATAGTAGTGGGTGTTGTGATATGGGATTCATGATTGTTACAGGCGGGTGGTATCTAGTAGGCGCCCCAGGGTGCTGATTAGCTTCATTATATGGAGCTTAGCTCTGTGTAGGGTGTCTGATATCTACCATATAAGTAGACCACCCAATGCCACACTACTCACCAGCTAACCACACCCTTCTCTCTCAGATATCACCTTCCAGCAACATACATATTCACACAGCTGTCAGCATTTACCTGTTTCAAATGCTGAATGATGTGCCTTCTACTGACAAGTGATCCACTGAATACGGCTGTTTATTGAAATATATGATTTATGGATGACTAACTTATCATGGTAAAATGATGGACAGTGATTCTCAATCATTGTTACTGTATTGGATATATGGAGTTAAACAGTACATCATTTGTACATAATTCATCACCTGTCACAATGTATTTATATTAAAGCCATAATAATTGGCATTTGGTATTACAGCGCAAGCAATGTGGATCGTTCACTGGGTACTGGGGTGGACAGAAGTTGTGAAAGGTAAACGTGGTCTGTGGTAGATTTCGGGGAATTTTGTTTTAGTTTGGGGATAATCAGAAAGGCGACTAAAACACAATTACAAACTCTACCACTGTTGAAATCAGTTCGGTTTTCTCATCCTCATCTTCTTCACTTTTGTTGCAGGTTACCTGGAGAGGCCACCCTGATCATCTTCCTCCAGGTGCAGACTAAATAACACCTAGTGTCTCTTACACGCTATCCCGCTCAAAACCTTAGTGGAGGATTTAATCAAATTACCATCGTCCTGTAAGGTAAGTAAATTTTCTTACAGGCGCCGAAGCTTGCCTTTCTGCTTTCACTTCAAATCAATGGGAACATTTCAGCATATCCTGGCGTGCCCTGATATGGATAGCTCAATGAAAGTTACCTTAAATTGATAATATCAAAATTTGATAAAGTCATGTATGGGGTTTACATTGGTCACGACTTATCTGTAGGAGGGACTCGTATATCCTCAAGGTCTCAGTGAAGGAAATCCCGCAGAAAACCGGAAGTCATATACGATTGTGGTCAGAAGTGAATACTGCAGGCACACTGAATGGTCAATAACCATGTTGAAAATAATGCCAATAAATATAAAACCACTACAATTCATATTTTAAGTCAGCCTATATTATGAAGGAAGGATGTATCTATTAATTCTGGGGTGATTTTTAGAAAATGAACATGTTCCAATGGGTGCTATCGCATTTCGCGCTACATTAAATTATAGTGCGGAACCAATTCCTTCTCTGAGACCTCAACTTTGAGCTCCTTGTGTTGGTTTGAGCTACTTCCACTAGAGGACAGCACTAGCCTAGGACCGTGCCTCCAGCAGAAAGACCTGTATTCAGAGTATCAGTGATTTACATACTGGATCGAAAATATGTCTTAGTAACAAGGATTGGTTTTACATCTACACATCGTTACTTTTGGTTTCAAGCACATCAAATGTTTTTTCCCTAATTAAATAAAAAAGAGTTATTAGGGAAACACAAGCTTGGTGTTAAGAAGAAAGTATCGGGGAAATTTTAAGAGTCACAATAAATCTTGTTCGATTATGAAGGTGATTATGGAAGAAAATGTGGGGGTGGGGGCATGGTGGATTTCGGTCATTTCTATTTCTTTGTTTACCTGACAATTGTTGCTAGGGAAAGTGGGGTGTTCTCTTGAGTTGGAGATGGTAAGGGGCATGCATCAACGTCCATTCCAACACAAGTCTCCACACCCTCTCTATGCCGTCTGCTTCGGAGAACCAATTTATCATTAGCTCTCACATAGGCAGGGTAGAAGAAGAGCGAGACTCAACTCCCGACCACTGCTATGATCCCCGTGATGTGATTGGAGAATCCATTACAGATGTAGCCTTTTTTATCCAGAATGAGTCTGGGATGTCTGAGTAATCCCATCACTAAAGGGTCATGACGGGTCCACTATGAGAAGATGATAGATCGGGGTGACCTCTTGTGGAATGGGTGGATAACATCTCATTGACTCTGAGAGCAGCACTCTGATAATGTTGGCACGGGACGTGTTTCAATGTTGGGAACTGGAAATCTGACAGGCTATAATACTACCTGAAATCTCTCAATGCATTAAGAAATAACAAAACATTCATGTAATAAGCTTATGCCATGTGTGTCGAAATACATTTACTGATTTTGATCTTTTTATCGAGGTGCAGCGAAACAGGACTCTGTATGTCATTGACTATTCTTAATGGATTTCATTTTGGGTCGCAAAATATGATAGTATAAACTTACCCGTAATTGAAGCAGCTTTCAATTTGACATGCGACATGCCAATGCATTGGAACAAAGTCCTCTTTTCTTAAATAAGCTTTCTTGAGAAAGCTTAAAGATTTGAATACCATATGCATGTATTCCCATATAATGTGGGATATCAAAGTAAAAAGATATACGTATGAAAAGAAAAGACATAGCTTTTGCTATGTACAGACGCAGTCTATTGTCTTACCATTGCCTCACATTGAGACAGACAGTTAGTGCAGATGCTATCAGAGAACTAAGAGCAGTTTCCCTGCTTGGCTTGCCTTAGGGCCGGAAATTGTTACAATGTCTAAGCCGAGGCATCAAGATGGCTGCATGTTGGTGGCTGATGTCCTTCCTGTTTGGTCCCTAAAGGTTTCACTAATCCAACAGCCAATAGCACAACAGATTGCGTGTCACGTGATCGTTGTGCCTCTACTCTTACACATCTACCCTACACAGCCAGCTCTCAGTCTGGTCATCAGTTGTGGCTGCAAAATATCCACTGTCAGGGGAATGTGATACATTCCAGACATTCAATATAAGTCATGTAGTAGGCATATCCCAGCAGCATAATCGGCCCTCTTTAATCTCCAACATGCTAAGCTTGTCACATTTACAGTGTTTTGGCTATGACGATTCAGCATATTCTGACGGGTAACACTGTTATAGAGCCATAAGGGAATAGCCCCGGGGAATAGCCTTGATGTCAATCAGCACCCTGTCTTTTAGAGTCACTTCATTTACACAAACTATGGCATGTCTATGTTATCATATCGTGATGACAGGACGTATATTCACAGGCAATGGGTACCTACAAAACTCACAAAGGTAAGATTTTTTAGCATACTTGAACTCGTTAATATCTAAAGGTAAGTGCGAAGTTGCTTTTGTTTGAGTTGTGGTCGAATGCTGTTTGGTATATCTCGTTCATTTCGCGTGCAACAGTGGTGAAAGAATAAGTAAAAACTGGAGGGGGGTGGTGGTGACCAGTATTTTGTTCGGGCAATTTACAACATTGCAGTAGCTGAGTGCTCCAGTATGGAACTTGCAATTAGGTGGTGAAATTGGACTCCAGTCCCAGCCTCTACTGTGATAGAATGTTATAGTGTAAGGCTGTAGGGAATATAGGAGCGATGGGGTGGGTGCTTTGTTGGTTGAGTCCATAAAAACATGTGGTAGATATCAGCCCTGTTAGAGACTGAAATATGGCATCAGAACTTTTACATTAAGAATCAATTGCCCTGTTGGTTATCGGCTTTCCCCTTAATTAACCCGAAAGGGTTATAAGAGCCAGGGTGAAAATGCAGTTTTTAAGACACTTTTCTGTGCAATGCTAAACCCCATAGGAGGTGCAAATGGGATCAACATTCCTGCCCTTTTGGGCAGAGGTGGTGCAGAAAAATTCATGAATGTTGATGAATATAGGATGATGATGATGATCGAATTTTATCTCACCTCATGCCTTCCTTACGGCCGACACTCAAGGGTGAGAGGTCCCGCGGGTTGTATCCACACCGAAGTGAGATTACCCTTATGGCGTCGTGCCCAGACCCTTGTCTAGTGGGGAGGAGGGATGATGGTGACCGAATCTATGGGAAGATAGAAAGCACGCCCCTACACATTTACCGAGGCAATGGTTCTTTAACATCCGTCACTACATAGGCATAGTGAGAGATGGACAGGCCTGTTTTAAGTCATTTGTCTGCCATGACCGCCGAGAGACTTTCCAGCACAGCCTAGCCAGAGCAGGGAGGAACTCAAACGACACCTTACGGCGACATTTGGAACCACCACTGTGCCCCGGCCGGGCCGGGAACCGAACTCACGACCTTACGGCCCATGAGCGGACGCGCTACCGACTGCGCCACGCCTCCCGGCGAATATAGGATGCTTGCTTTGAATTTAAACCTCACCTATGTGCCTCAAGGACACGTCGAGGGTGAGAGGTCCCGTGGCGTGAAACCCGGACCCGTACACTAGAGGGAGCTAAGGTAGAAATCACGCCCCTACACATTTACCGAGGCAATGGTTCTTTAACATCCGTCACTACATAGGCATAGTGAGAGATGGACAGGCCTGTTTCAAGTCATTTGTCTGCCATGACCGCCGAGAGACCTTCCAGCACAGCCTAGCCAGAGCAGGGAGGAACTCAAACGACACCTTACGGCGACGTTTGGAACCACCACTATGCCCCGGCCGGGCCGGGAACCGAACCCACGACCTTACGGCCTGTGAGCGGACGCGCTACCGACTGCGCCACGCCTCCCGGCTATATAGGATGTGTGGGATGCTGACCATATGTATTTTTAGAAAACCAGAAATAAGGAGTGAAGAAAAGTAGAACATAACCCTACCATTGTATCATCAGTTTCTGTTCTCCATTTGAGCATTACACCAATGTTGTGGCATGTTAGGGAATGGACATAAATCATAACATCATCTACACATAGTGTGAATATATCTTTTTGAGTCATCTAAATTTACCTAGATTCTCAAAAATATAGAAATTGTCTAGTAGTGTCACCTAGTGTTAATTCCAGGAATCATTTAAAGACACAACACCAGGTGGCAGCAGCACTATACTATACAAGGAAGCTTTTTATAATGCTGCACATCTGAATAAGACATGCCTTATACACTGGAGATTATATAATTCTGATTGATTTGGAGTGCATCAACCTGTGTATTGGTTGGATAGGCCCTTATTTAAGACATGTTGACATGATGGAGGGCTCACCAAGAGAGAAGTTATTGGCCAATGAGAACGTGAGTGATAATGGTGTAATTGCCCATAGGCTTAAGCATTGATAATGACTATGCTCACCAAATCAAGTTGGTTAGATTTTGCTTTAGAAGGGACATAAAAGAAGAAAATTAGATGCCCTTTTGGGTTACCTGCATTGCACAATGCTATTCTTGAATTAAACATAGCGAGTACACACTGTAACAAAAATAGAGAAAGCTGAAATACATAGTATGTATTTTGAGGATTTGTGTGAGATAATGGGGAATAGTTTATGCTTTCAGTAGTGTAGTTAGCGTAAAACCCTGCGCATAGATCATTTCAGAGTCTTACCGTGGCTTATAGAGTCTCAAGGAATGATGATATACATGTATACATAGAGTATAGTGAGGAACCGTTTTCAGTCCTACAATGCGGCTTATAGGAACGCCAGCAAGTCAGGGTGCAGCTTTGACAACATTGCGGCTTATAGATACGCAGGGTTTTAAGGTAGCTGTTGGCGGTAACAAACCAACAGTTCATAACCATTCCATGTGGGCCTTACTCTATCTAGCTTGGGACACTCGTTTACAACACAGCTTTGGTGCCCGACGTCTATCGTCCCAAGGTCTATCGATGTCTATCAGCCCCCCCCCCCCCGAGCTGTCCCACCTCAATCTATCCTATGTCAGGTACTTTGTACTCAGTACAGCACAATAGGGCCTGCTATATTATTACCCGATAGGTAACCACCACGTTGCTCATATATGGGGAGCAGCTCTGGCATGGCTTAGAGGTCAGGCGGCGAGTGGCGGCCAACAGTGGCCTGATGGCTTGGCCTTCCTGATCCTTCACCCGCCACAAGATGTATGTGCCAATCAAAACATGACACGGGCATTCCCCAGAGAAATATTGAGTGATATTTGGCCAAGTCGTAGCATGGGCTATGAAGTATGAAGTATTAATGGAGTTCAGGCCCCGGGTTCCTCCAGGCGCTGGCTCCCTCCTCCGGGGATGGCTGACTATACCCCAGCCCTTACTCACAACCCCTTACAGCGCCCATTGTATATTAAGTCTCGGATGGAGTATGCATGTATTATATATAATACACAGCGGTTGATGCTGGGAGTGTTTGTAAAATTATACATGCAATATTATAATGTTCACCTTACCTTAATGTGGCTTTTCATGTTAAAAGTAATATTTACTTGTTTCAGCTAACATGTTGAAGAAAAGTTGGGTGTATAGGGACGCTGACTCACCCCTCTATCTTCCCCTTTTTTTCTGTATTCCAATTTTTGCCAAATTTAATTATTCGTAGCCAGCTGCATAGAAAATCTAAGAAAAGTAAGGTCGGGCCTCTTAAGCTAGATAAACTCAGGTCATATGAAACCTTTTTTCTAACCTTTCTAGTGGTCAGGGGAAAATGTCATGGAGAAACCGGGACTCAAACCCGGGACCCTCCAACTTCAAAGCAGAAGATCTACCCCTGAGCTACTTCCCCTGGCCTGACATTCTCTACCTTCCAACTACCCTGCATCGGTATGGTATACATAGGGGAGTGACACCATCAAGTGAACAGTCCTCGGCCCACGAGGCATCTGCGCACCTGGGGGGGAATGAACCCCTACACTTGTCCCAACCAGCTTCGACCGTATCTGCCCAGAACTGGTCCTCCAGTCTAGTTTGAACAGTACCACATGTACTCGTACTGAGTCACGCACAACCCGTATAGGCTCCTGTTGCCAGGAATGGCTGTGTGTGCCACCTGTTTCCAAGTTCCTCAGCACTAGCAGGTCGTAGCGCTTGTCTATACCATACTGGCTCTGGTACGGGGTTCTCTAAAGATCCTCTTGTGAGGCGGGACCACTCGGTTTCTCCACCAATTTAGTGGTCAGTGGAAAATGTCATGGAGAAACCGGGACTCGAACCTGAGACCCTCCAACTTCGAAGCGGAAGCTCTACCCCTGAGCTACTTCCCCTGGCCAGACATTCTCTACCTTCCAACTACCCTGGATCAGTATGGTATACATAGGGGGAGTGACACCATCAAGTGAACAGTCATCTGTCCGCGTGGCATCTGCACACTTGAGGGGGGAACGAACCCCTACACCTTTTTACCCATATATCTATCATTTCCATTTACAACATGTAGTGTTCATTCTATTTAGAATTTAGTCCACAAATCTACATGATCATAGTCAATTTGCACCGATAAGTGCATGGAGGACATCATAATTATTGGTGAACTTGGTATATACTGCACATGTATCTCTAAACATTGCGTTTACGAAAGCACTGTTGCGATATGGAGCATGCCCCTAGCTCATCATCGAGCCCCCTGAGGCGGGGCTAGCTAGACTGGCCATCATTACACTAGCCTCATCTTGGGCCATTATCGTTGACCACAATGTACCATCTTGAATGACAAAAAGTGTTTGTTTTTTTTGTTTTTTTTTTTGCGTCAGTCACCGTACCTCCTTTCACAGAAAATTATAATGAAATAAATAGCGGCTTTATCAGTGTTGCTAATATATTGCTTCCGAAAATAACCTGCTTTATTAGAGTCAGGTGCATAAAATGTCGACTTATTTAAGAAAAGAGAACTTTGATTGAGGGACACAAACTTTTATGTGGACTTTATTAGTGGCAGGAAGTTAGTATTCCGGTAGTGCAAAAAACGGTGGGCATTAGGGAAATGAGACAGCCTGAAATTGATTTACCCATTTGGCTTTGATCATTTGAAATAAAAGTGCATTGCGTTATTAATTAAAATAAACCATTCTCTGACCGTGAGCATGGAAGCCTTTGGTTCACAAAAGATAGACTATAATATCTTTGTAGTCTCATTCTTATCCCTTTGAGAGTTTTGATATCGATTGTTACAGGATATTCGGTGCTCTAATGAATGAAACTTTGAAAATTATCCTTGTATCATTATTAGCCTGTCGTGTGATATGTCACCAACAGCAATATTTAGTGTTTTCTTCAACAAGTTCCTCTTATGAAAGAGGCTCCTTTCTGAAAAAAAGAGCAGACCTGGCCTTGGTATTATCTGAAAATGAGGAGGAAGACGGGTTAAAAATTACTGTCAGACTGGCCGCGGGGTGGAGAGATTTAAACAAATGGCGAAAGTCAGCTGTCACATGACACTTTGGTTGATAAAAGACCCACACTGGTGCATCATGACCGATGGCAGAGTCCCTGTGATAAATCAACAGCGTTCAGTTTTTAGTTAAACAGTCTTTCCACTACCTGATGCATGAGTTTCTATCCTGGGCAGGAGCAAATGAGACTGTTCCAACCCACCCCAAGGCAAAAATAAATACAGTCTGAAAAGAAATGGGTATGATTGCCGTCTTTCCGTCAGCAATGCACTGTGAACGAGATTAAAAACGTTTTTGTTCTCGTGTAATATCCATGAAAGCCAGTATTTCTTCAGAAAACAGAACAGCGTTTTTTTTGTTCTTTTTAAACCAGTGCCTTTGTGTTGTTGTTTTTTTTCAAATTTACGAGCACGGTTTGTTTTACACCAGATATAGATCCCCGCACATGATCGAGAATAAAACGATTTTGTATGGAGTATGCATTTATAGGTTGTGTCTAAAGTTAGAAAGCAAATCTATAAATGGCAATATGGAAAAATGAATATGGCATTGAACACATACTTGCAAACTCCTCGGTTTTTTATCTGTTTTTTTTTCTTCTCAAGATCCATCTAGGTCAATCCTGTGATTCGTTCAGATCCAATGAGATCTCAAAAATTTTCAAGGAACTCAGTTTTTATGGGAGACGGTTTGTTATGAATAACCTTTCTTAATTACCTAATCAGGTCTTAAGTAGTCATAACATAGGCCAACTCCCATTATAGTTTACACTCAAATAATAGTGGGGTGTTCCGCACTGACTTATTGCTGTGCTGTGATTGGTTGAAAAGATTTTTCTCTCTTTGATCCAATGTGTTGAATTTAGTTGACTGTTTTTGCAATAGGTAGCATGCAGATAGGGCCTGGGTTTAGCTGGTGGGACTTAGTTCTTTCAATACTCACTAGATGGCGACACCTCACTGCATGTGCCTATTCTCATGACAAACTGGGTCCTATTCTGATGGGAAACTGGCTTGTTTATCCCTTGTTTCATGAGACTACATATATTATATAAGTAACACAGCTGGGGGAATGTTTATTTTTTCTATCGTCTCTGCCAATTGTTTACAATTGGACAGACCCCTAATGTCTTACTTGTTTTTTGTTCTCGTCAGGGGTTGCCGGTATGTGTAAAAATGAGGAAAGAAACATTAGGATTATCATATACAGCTCACTCCAACGGCACAGAGGCCACATTGAAAGAAGAAATCGCTTCACCTTCCATCCATGGTATGATATCTTGCCATATTCCCCCCTATGGTGTTCAGAATTGTTATTCAGAGTGCACGGCTGTGGCTTCATAGAGATTCTCCTTCTATGTTCCTATAACGTGTCCTAAATGGGCTTTCATCCCATTCACTGTACATCAAAGTGGCTTTTCATGGTTTTCCCCAGCATTCATGGTGCGTTGCACTACTTGAACTGGCTTCCCTTTCCTTCACTATTAATGTTCCTCATATAATTTCGTTGCTTGGTATAGTGGCTTCTATGTTCTACTCATTCATTCAATGAATAGGCAAGGAGAAAGGGTGCTCCGTGTTAAAGTTCCACTTCAAAATTCAGATCACATGCTTTTCAGTGATATATTGCATGAGAAGATACCCCTAATAGTTTTGGAGGAATGGTTTGCTGAAATTGGGGGGTGGGGGGTATAACCTCATCCAGAATCTCAATAAGCTCTGGGTCTGATTGGTCATGAGATTCATCTATAATTAGCATAATCTATGTAAATTAGGTAAATTAGCATAAAATGTGTATTCTTTTGTCCATAACTTTTGGTCTAGAAATGGTGGTTTCATTCTGCTATCACCATAATAGAACTTATGAAACATTCTTTAAAAAGGATTCTTTGATTTTCCTATTTATAATGAAAATGGCAACAGAAATCAACAAAAATTCCTATTGAAAATGTTCTTTTTGCATTCCAAATTTGAAACATTTCAACCCAAAGTAGAATGTTTCAATAAAAACATTGCATTCTCTATCAAAAAGTACCCTATAGCAGTTTTAGGCCTATTTTTTTCCCCTAATTTAACTCATAGCGGTGCCCCCTGGTGGCTAAATCAGGTACTAAATCCCACACGAACCCCTATGTCTGCTTGCTGGCTCCCTGACATGCTCAATTGCTGTGTATTTACTTTGCTTCTCATTCAGAGTGATTTGTTATGTCTTAATGGCTTCTCTTTCTAATCACGGTGAATTTCCGTGGCTTCAACTGGCTTCATTTCCCATGCAGGAAAAGTTACTATGGGTTCAACTGGCATTTTTTCCCATTCATGGTGAATTTTTGTGGATTCAACTGTTGACAACTGTATTTTTTTCCCATTTATGGCGAATTTTTGCTGATTCAACTGGCCTCTCTTCCTATTAATGGTGACCTTCTGAAGCTTCTTTCCCCATGCATTGTGACTTTTTGTTTCATCAACTGCCTTTTTCCTTTCATTGTGAATTGTTCTATTTAGCTGGCTTCTTTTCTTATTCATGATGAATCGCTGTGTCTTTAAGTGGCTCCCTTCCCCATGCAGGGTGAATTTCTGTAGGATCAACTGGCTTCATTTACCCATTCATAGTGAATTTCTGTGGCTTTTATTGCATTTTGCCATTCGTGGTGAATTGCTGTTGATCTAACAGGCTTTTTTTCCTATCCATGGTAAATGACGTTGCCATGGGTCCCGTCATCTTGTTTTTATTATAGCAGGTTGTTTGACTTCTCAAGCTCCATTCTCTTCCCTGGTGCTGTTTTGTAGCCTCATACTTAGTCATGGCTTCTCTCAGGGATGACATATTGGTGTAACCAGCCTCGATCTTCCATTTCCAATCCTGCCACAAGGAATGCAGTAGGACTTCACCAAAGCATTTCAAATTAGCATAACCCATATTCTATAAATGATCCTGGATGCATTAGATGATGCCTACGTACATTCTTGATAATTTTTGGCGAAGTATATTGCTCTGGTATCACAAATTTCTTAGATTCTCCTGTTTGTTGGTGTACTTAAATTTTGTCATTCGGCATAAGTGGTCTTAAAGTTCCGTTTGGAAGTCACAGTTTGCCATGCATGCCCTTTCAGCTGAGAAGAACAAATCCCCAGTGCAGGTTGGTGAGAGCTAATGCCTCTACTGATACCCAGAGCGACCACTGCCTGGGACTCCTGCTTGGTTTCAACAAGGATCGATAACGCCTTTTGTGTGTCGTTAATCACACTTATGATGGGAGGCTCCAAAAAGTGCATTTAATTGCATTGTAGGGCAGAGGCAAACCATTACGACCAAACAGCGTGGTGCCTTTTTGAGAAAGAAGAGGAGAGGATTGGCGATAGGCCAGTAACTGCGACGGGCGTTCCTCTGTTATCATGGATCACATCTTAGAATACAGACAGTGGGGATAGGCAGCGGTAAAATGGGGAAAGGGACAAAAAGATGTAAGATCAATTCGGATCTATTGGCTGTGGGCATTCTTATGTACTCAGTTCATGAGTGGCTGGAGCGTGCAGCAGGAAATAGATTTGTGGCGGCTGTAGGCGGGAGGGCTAAGGAGGCAGTGTGACTGTAGGGCGGTCTGGTAGCGTGCTGGTCTGCCTCCTGTCCACTGCCCTTATTGACAGTTGTCACACAAGTCGTCCACCAGGTAGCCGTTCACACAGGGGGCGCCACCGAGGATAGGCTGGAAACCTACCCCTGAATTCTGCTCCCGCTTCTCTCCCACTACATATATGGGGCAGGTGGAAGCCTTGGCCAACTTGTTGGAAACTGTTGGATGTGCATGAGTGAGCACACGCTCCCTGCAGATGTTATCACTGATAGGTTATCTGAATGTGTGGGGGAGAGTGTGAAATGAGACTGAGACAGACAGAGTGCAGAATGAACATCCACTAATCACCCCCAATTAAGGGATTAGGATAAGAATCTCTTTGATATAACAAGATTATAAATCTATAATCCTCCCTCTCCCTGTCTGTCTCCTGACCTTGACACAGGAGGATGTAAGGGGAGAGGGGTTGGGAGTGGAGCCCTATGCCTGCGGTAGTTATACAGACCGCAGATGCCCAGCGTACACGAGCATGTGAAGGCCGGTACGTGGGATAGGGGGATATTGCCGTTTACCCAAGTCCGTAGGGAATACGTCCGGTGAGTGCCAAACGCCCACGGTCTGTGCAAGTTGGTGGGGGAGGATTTAGAGGCAGATAGCCAGCGTCAATTTACTCTGCCACCACAACTGCTCGGGAGTTATGACCGTTAAACCCGTGTATCCATTCTTGTGCTGAGCCACTCCCATCTAGAGAATGGTTAACCCTTTAATGGCCGCTGATGCATTAATACATCATGCCCATTGGTTATCATGATGCATGAATGTAGCCTGGTAATTAACTTGCCAGGGCTGCATCAATGCATCATGCCGACTCTACAGGATCAATATACTACCGGAGGGTCGGTATGATTGCTCCAATGAACTGCTGGCGAGCAGTCTCGCAAGCACTTCATTTGTGCATCATGCCGACCAATGGGCATGAGGCACTCATGTAGGCCTATCAGCGGCCGTTACAACTCCAATGAAATGGCATTCTCTACGAGAATGTTTGACAGTAATTGTTGAAAAAGAAAAAAAAAATGATTGATGGAGAATAAACATGATTTTTGCCAATAGTTTCAATCTCTCTTTCAGACTCACTCTATTTTCCCCAGTTACACCATTACCCACTTATAATGGTGTTAAACTGCTGTTACCATTGCATTAACAACAGCATGGTCTTATTGGTGATGGTTCTAGGGGATACTTGTGAGCAACTGACAGCATATTGAGTTATCTTCATGGTCAAGCCATCAGCGCTCAGCCCCCATCGGTACAGCAGTCTCCCACGACCAGCCACCTATCGGCCTGGGCAGTGATGTGGTCGGGGAACTGGAGGCCCGGGCCGCTGCTCTAGGGGCTGGGTGATAATGGCATTAATGATGGACCCCACCCTACAGCAAACACATGGGTTATGGATGGACGACTAATGTGGTATGTGACCAGTGCGGGGCTGGTCGGTAAGCTTCTGCACAGCACAACCCAGACACAGTGTACATGTACATGTTTGTATATAACCATGATAACCCCTGTCTGGTTATATGTACAAAATATAACACAGGTCGTTCAATGCTATAAATGACCCTTTCCTCTGTAAATCATTTTAAATGAGACGCATCTATTTGCACCGAGGAATGCAAAATTATAGGCACCAGCTGTGTGTACTTGTACTGCACTCAAAGAGTTAATGATCTTAACACCGGCAAAGGCTTTTCAACGATGTATACCAGTAGCCTCTATAGAATATACCCTACCCCTGGAAGAATATATGGCAGATTCCGTGTAAACTAGACGAACCTTCCCAGACAACCGTCTCCAAAGCATCTGGGTCTCTTCTTGGGATTTTATCCTGGCCAGAAGTAGAATGACGTCACACTAGAGACAAACATTTACGCTGCCTTAGTTCCTCAGAAACATGGTGGGACCATGCTGTCACACACTTCTGACTGTTTTCAGATGAGATCTCATCTGAATAATA
Source organism: Acholoe squamosa (assembly GCA_949317995.1). NCBI lineage: Eukaryota > Metazoa > Annelida > Polychaeta > Phyllodocida > Polynoidae > Acholoe > Acholoe squamosa. The sequence continues at coordinate 79,462,219 of OX439035.1, read as the reverse complement.
ATCTTCCATTTAAGTTTCCATAAGTTTCAGATGATCTCATCTGAATGTAGTTCAAATTCAGATGAGTTCTGGCATATATCCTTGATCGGGGGCTCTGCCCCCGAACCCCCGTCTGGCCGGGCACCACGGGAACCGCGGCGGCATCAACATTCGTCTCCACAGAGGGCTAGGTTAATTCTGCAAGAAGTGACCCTTTTACGTCTCCAAACTTCTCCAAACTTAGATACATGATTGGTGACTTAGGGGTGGAAGCCTCATCCTTCTGTGCCTTGATACTGAGTGTAACAGGCCGTCGAGCCCAACCTGAACAGGGGCTAAGTGATAGAGTGGCTGCGGCATTTTGTTGTTAGCCTACAGAAAATTGGACTTGCCCATTCACACGGAACTGCCACGTATGGAGTTGCTTGGTTGGCTACAGCGCTGCTGATACACTTAGATAGACTCCCCATTTGTGGGAAAGTCCATTTATACTCAATTACAGCAGGGTTAAGGCGTCAATTTCCACATCGTATTTCAGAGAAGCACAAGTTGACTTCCAAATTCTCCCGTGACACATCTTACTAGCCTCCAAAATGGTTTGGTGGAGATCGTGAACTTCTGAATGTGAGTCAGATGTACAGTAAGAGGACACTCTAGGGGGCCTTTGAATTATGCCCTTAAGTTAAGACGTCTAATCAGGCTACTTGCCACTTTGATTGAGTGTTGTGAGCAACACATAGATATTCCTTGGATTAGACTGGTCAAGGTGTTGCGCTTGGTTATGGGGCTCTGTGCTTCAGGGCAGTTGTTAAAAAAATTGTCAAGTAAGTGTACATACATGTATATACATACCAGGTAATTTCATTTTGCTCCGTTTGGAATATGCTATATTTTTCATATTGTTGCTCAGATGCCACTGTACTGAAAGTTTTGTGTTTTTTTTCCTCAGATTGTGGTAAGTGCTAGTTAGCTGACTTGCGGTAAGCTTTGATGGAAAAGCACTGTCCTCCGCACGAGGTGCGATATGTGAATAGAGTGCGACAGGATCCGACCCGTTGGCGCGGTACAGCGGCAGGTCAGGCGACAGGGAGCTATCGGCTGGCGGCCATGGCCCCCACTGACGTGCGCCCTGTGCTGATTGATTTATACTGTAGCCTTTAGACAGGCCATAGAAGGCGTCCTCCTCCCCTGTGCCCCCCTCCCCCCTGGGCACTCAGTAGCCACTACTGGGCGCCCACGCCCACACCATGGAGATGGGGCTTCGACCAGGGTGGGCGTCACTGATTATCAGAGTCGGGCGCCGCTTGGTTGGCCAGTGGTAATTTCTGCTCGCCTCTTTGCAAGGCCTGACCAATACAGTCTATAGCATAAAAAGAGACCAACCAATGCAGAGTCAGCAATCAGCAGCCACAAAATATAGGCCGGCGGCTGATAGGGCCCACCATGCAACCCCCCCCCCACATCCCAACATGAGGGGTATTTATTCGATCCTTAGGGTCCCCTGAACAAGATTCAAGTTGTTAACATTGATTATCTTGGGATCCACTTCCGACTTTAGCTCATTATCCATGTGCGGGTTCAGACCACTTTTGGGTCGATTTTGGTACAATGTTATTCAAGGGGTATGCTCAATCCCCAAGCTCTAAGATTATCTTACCTTGTCTGGATCCTGAAGCCATTGGTCTTGTTAGAAAGAAGACATAATAAGCTTTTCATTAAGTCCTAATACATGTTTCTAAGTTCAGATTTGAGTGTACCAGACAGTCGGGAAGACGGAAGATTGAAATTACAAAGTTCCTTTTTTTTTACTGAAAATCTTAAATGCGCTCGAGATACATGTATAAAACTTGCCCTTATCCCCATCTAAGCACAATATCTAATATGATTTATGTAGGCCAACCCTTTCTGAGTAATATGAGACATTTTGCAGAATTCCTCGATGACTATGACACACGTTATTGCCTCGGACGCAAAGACACTATCTTGAGCAAATACAATGCTATTTCATTTCAATAATCTCCCTCTTTATGTAAATGGATGTTTTTCATGCTAAATCTTTATCAATTCTCCTGTTTCTTATGCTAAAAAGAGTGCTGATTGAGAATATGCATGTTTCTACTTCATAAAATTTAATGGCAAGGCTGTATATGGCTGAAATTCAAAATTGCCGACAATAGATTCAGTTGTCACTTTGAATTACATAAATGTGCAGTCTAGAAAGTATCTGGTGGGTCCTACCCCCTATAAATCAGCTTAGTAGAATACAGTGCTGCTTTTGTGTTGTTGCTAAGTGGTGTGGTTGCCTAGAAACAGCAGCTTTGCATAGCAACCAAGCCTGAGAATATGCTTGAATGCTCATATCTGCATGGTTTCCTTTCAGCATCATACTCCCCTGATGTAAACTTGTATATAACTCTTCTGTGACTTCCATCATAGACTAGGAATATAGATGATAAAAGGTTGCTAAGTTGTGTGGTGGCCTAGCAATAGCAGTTTTGCATAGCAACAATGCCTAGATTCATACCTGTAGGCATATACTATGGCTTGTGCATAGTCTCCACTCAAGGACATAGTTCACTGATTTCAAATTGCATATAGCTCCCTTGTGCACACCACACAGTATGAACATAGGTATAAATAGTTGCTATGTCATGTGCCTGCAGCTTTACATAGAACCCAATGTCCAAATCTATGCAGATAGTCACAGATAAGTGTATGGTCTCACCTCAAGGACTTGTATGTATAGCTCCCCTGTCCACATCTCAGAATAGAAGCACATATAACACATTGCAAGGTCATGTGCTTGATGTGAATCTACCTCTTAAAATCATCTAATTGACAGAGACAATATTATGAGATAATGATAAAATGATAAAATATTTGCCACATCCACACCCTGTGTTATTTTGTATATACATATCCATGCATATGTATCTCAGATCATCCATGATTACACAGGATTGTAATTCCTAACAACTGTCCCCTCCTCCCTCCCCTAATACCAAATTCCTGTAACCACTGTCATAGCATCAAAATTTACCATTGCTGGTACTGAAAACAAACATTTAGAATACAGAATATTGGCTCTCAGCCTCATAATGTACTGCATGCCTAATTGATTATCTCAAAAGCCTTGGTCAGCCTACTTGTCTGGAAGTAGGTGCAAGGTGGAATTTGCATTGACCTTAGACAGTACTGGTTTCATTCACATATTGAGAAAATGAAAGAAAAGGATTGAAATACAATTGTACAATTCTCAGGATATTCTCTCATCTGTTACCTCTTCAGAGCATCAGGCCCAGTGTTATCTATCCTTACATATCTCTGAACATTACATTCTGGTTCAACTTCTCTCATAGCAGTGTGATCCCAACAGCTGGTGATTATGCTTTTGGTGTAGTGAATTACTAGTTGACCCTGATAATACTACCGAAGGCCACTGGCACACAGACCTTGGGTATCTTCTACCATTCCGCATCACTCACGCGACATGGTGGTGGATTGGTCTAACTTATAGAAGAGGGAAGTGTCATCCATATTGTACAAATTGCTCCTATCATATGTAGAAAGCACCTGAAGCTACTGTTGTGATTCTGGCACCATCACTATAATCTGCAGTCTCTCTTTCTCCATGGATCCTATGAATGGAGATCATCTTCCTGCCTTTGACAATTGATAGCCATCTTTTAAAATAACCCAGGGTTTGGACATTGAGATGCTCACCACAGTGCCAAGTCATCTATTGCATCTTTTAAACAGCAATCAAAGACTTGACCACTAACTCTGTAATTCATTTTGCAGGAAGGTTTAATTAATATGGGAGAAAAAAACGCATTTTATATTGAATGACTGTGATGGATACATAACTGCAAATGGACAGAATACTTAATGGGGGGGGTCGGGTTATTGCACTATCAATGACACAGACATATAGGCACAAAGTGACAAGTAGCTATTAAGATCAAGCTAGCCATCCTAGACAATTGGCTGGCAACCTGCCTGTATATTGGAGACATGATACAAGAAGTTACCAGTCAATCATCCCCTGTTTTTGCCCTAACTCACAAGGGGCACCTTACCACCTCAATGCTTTACTGTCTCTCCTATACAGATATTTAAAATATAAAGTGTGATTGGAGATCTCAAACTCAGATCTAGTTAAGTTCAAGTGAACATTTCGGGATCTGGGGGAAATCCCCCCCATCTCTACCTTGTTCTATTGTGTTATTGTGGCCAACAATTTCACACAACTAGACTGATTTTCTGGGATGGATCTGATCTCTTAACCAAGCCAGACTCTTACTGATCACTTCAGAGTCATAATACTGTAGGTTTACTTTCAAAAATTATCTGTCATTTGAGGTCTGTTCAATGATCCTAGCACTCATCATCCCCGGTAAGGGTAAGTAAGCCTATAGCTCCTATCCAGATCTCTATTCTATTTGAACAATGCTCTAGCATAATCATGACTATGCCCTTTACCATCAAGGTTCCCTTTCCCAACCTCTGCTACTATTAAGAACTGTATGTTGCAATACATCCCTGAGGCGAGACCATACACTTATCTGTGACTATCTGCATAGATTTGGACATGGGGTTCTATGTAAAAGGGGTGTGTACAAATGACGTCATGCAGGAGGGGGGAGGGGGGTCCCACTTGCCATGACCAAGCATGACAAGGGGGGAGGGGGGGTTATGGGCTGCATGACATCATGTCATCAAGAAATCACAATATGCTTTGGTTTTGGCAAGAACAAAAACTTTTGTAAAAAGATTTTTAAAGGTAGGGAAGTTTAATGCATTCATCTGACATAAATTTATTACCTATAGGCCCTACATGCATGCATTCCTCAGACATCTCACTCAATGAGTATCACTGCCATCAATGTCAGTGTAAAATCAAGGTGATGTCCAGGCCACTATAAGGGGGCACTACTACTCTATCCTACCTATACCAATTCAACCCTTTTTGAAAAGGGCCACTGCTGCCCTCAGGATCTAAATGATGCATCTAAAATACCCCTGAACTGCTCCTGTTGCCTTAAGGCAGCATCCATAGTCATCCACAGGCTTCGTTTTGAAAAGGTGTAATATCCCCCCCCCTTCCTGTAAAGGGGACCTCCCCCCAAGCTTACTCTCCACATCTTTGTCTGAATGGAACTCTATCGGACTCAACTTATTTGCTGATTCTAGAGTAAAATGCTGAGGTGACTCGATTGCTTTGTAAGATCACAAATTGGAACCATGATTGCAATCGATGATCTCCTGAGAATTTGTGATGCTTTCTGATTTTTTTTTCTATTAGGCCACTCACTAAGTTTAGAGTGTTCTCCCTGAAACCTATTTCTAATACACTTGTATATGGTTAAAGTTACAGATTAAATCAATACATTCAATATATCAATACATTCAAGCTCTTGAACTATATGATCCTTAATAATAGCTGTTCTTGATTTTCTCTTCGCTGTAAAGAAGGCAGACTATTAACTGTATTGGACTATTGATCTAGACAGTTTTTAAGCCCTTTTGTGACAGGAAATACTTGTGTATGATCACTACCATAGTACTCCGTGTATAACTATGTAATGGTTCGAGTTCTTATATAACTTCAGTTAATTCGAGATATGTCAATATCAAGTAAAACCAGACAAGTTAGCTTGGGTTTGTGCAACCGGCACATAGCGGCCAGAGATCGAAGCGACCTCTGGTCCTACCGGTGGTAACCGCACCGATCGACCCGCCCTCTCGAATAAGGAGCTAACACTATATATAACGCTCCATGAGCCCCTACAACTACAAGGCACGGAAATGGTACATCCTGCATATAGGGACCCATACATTATATAAGCTGACAGTGTTTGGCATGTTTCTCTATTCATTTGTTGATCAGTGCTAGTTCTTTTTTCACTTTGCATGCATGTTATCCTTTATTGGCAATTCACACCCACTATATGTCCCTTTGAACCATTTTAATTTGTTTATAGCCTATAAGCCTTCACTATTCATGCACTTTGGGGGGTATCTCTCTGCATGACGTCATGCAGAGGGGGGGTCAAGTGTTGTATGACGAAACATGACAAGGGGGGAGGGGGGGGGTCAAAAATGGTCCAAAAATGCATGACGTCATTTGTACACAGCCCCAAAGCTGCAGTTGCTAGGCACATGACATAGCAATTATTTATACCTATGTTCATACTGTGTGGTGTGCACAAGGGAGCTATGTGCAATTTGAAATCAGTGAACTATGTCCTTGAGCGGAGACTATGCACAAGCCATAGTATATGCCTACAGGTATGAATCTAGGCATTGTTGCTATGCAAAACTGCTATTGCTAGGCCACCACACAACCTAGAAACCTTTTATCATCTATATTCCTAGTCTATGATGGAAGTCACAGAAGAGTTATATACAAATTTACATCAGGGGAGTATGTTGCTGAAAGGAAACCATGCAGATATGAGCATTCAAGCATATTCTCAGGCTTGGTTGCTATGCAAAGCTGCTGTTTCTAGGCAACCACACCACTTAGCAACAACGCAAAAACAGCACTGTATTCTACTAAGCTGACTTATATGGGGTAGGACCCATCAGATACTTTCTAGACTGCACATTTATGTAATTCAAAGTGACAAATGAATCAATTGTCGGCCATTTTGAATTTCACCCACATACAGCCTTGCCATTAAATTTTATGAAACATGCATATTCTCAATCAGCACTCTTATTAAGCATAAGAATCAGGAGAATTGATAAAGATTTAGCATGGAAAAACATCCATTTACATAAAGAGGGAAATTTTTGAAATGGAACCGCATTGTATTTGCTCAAGGTAGTGTCTTTGTGTCCAAGGCAATAACGTGTGTCATAGTCATCAAGGAATTCTGCAAAATGTCTCATATTACTCAGAAAGGTTTGACCTTCGTAAATCATATTAGATATTGTGCTTAGATTGGGATAAGGGCAAGTTTTATACATGTATCTGGGGCGCCTTTAAGATTTCCAGTAAAAAAAAGGAACTTTCTAATTTCAATCTTCCGTATTCCCGACTGTCTGGTACACTGAAATCTGAACTTAGAAACATGTATTAGGGCTTAATGAAAAGCTTATTATGTCTTCTTTCCAACAAGACCAATAGCTTCAGGATCCAGACAATGTAAGATAGTCTTAGAGCTTGGGGATTGAGCATACTCCCTTGAATAACATTGTACCAAAATTGACCCAAAAGTGGTCTGAACCCGCACATGGATAATGAGCCAAAGTCGGTATTGAATCTTGTTCAGGGGACCCTAAGGATCGAAAAAATACCCATCGTGTTGGGATGTAGGGGGGGGGTGCATGGTGGGCCCTATCAGCACCCGGCCTACTACGAAGTTTACTTTTTTTTAACACCCAACCCCAAGGTCTAATTAAAGAGGTCACCTGCAACCAAAAGCTGCATTGTTATCACAGAACTTGAAAGGGTTACTGCTAACAACATCAAAAGTGGGGACAAAAATACATAGGTAGGTATTTCTCATTTGATTGGCTGTGTTCTATATAGAAAATTGACTCTAAAGTTAAAGTGATAATTCCATTACATATCCATATTTGCATCATGTTTTTTTTTAGAATATGTGGTTAGATAGATGGACTAAAGACTTGCAATGAAGTCTATGGTTCTTTTTCCAATACTCCACATTAAAAAAAAATAGATTGAAAAATGGCTTGATTCTGGTAGAGTCGCAGGCGTTACCCTTACCAATTGCATCTACGACTTGTGTCTGCATGAAGCATACACTTTGACTTCGAATTTGGTGGTAATTCCTTGTCAGTAGACATAAAGGAGTCATGTCCTGTCGTTTTAAGCATTGGATCCAGTGCGAGAGGCACCTAAATATTATAGCCGCAATTCTGGTGTCATTAGTGACCGTCCCTTCTTAATGTGTATAACCGGAAGCCAAAGAAGTGCAGTCTGTTCATGGTAAGATCAGAAACCAAAGAGCTATATCGTCCATTTTAGGGAGAACCAACAACCACGCGATCGTAAAACCCCATGTTTAAGTCGCAGATTATAGACCATTTCAGGGGCCCACAGCGGCTTATAGAGCCTTAGGCTTACAGGACCTTACTTAATGGACGGTGTAGCATATACGCAGTAGTTTGCATTTATATAGACATTGCTAAGGAATGGGCTACTTTTTAGACCCAAAGTGCGACTATTATACAGCTTTTCACAAATTCACTGTACATCTAAAGATATATGGGTGCGACAATCAGAGACCATTAAACACATCATTACCATCAGCCGACAGGCAGACCTTCTGGGTAGCCGCTTGCCGACCACTTGGGGAAATGGATGACGCAGTGAGACAGCTTTAGACGTTCACACATGACAGGTGTGCATAAAGGCTGGCTGCTATAGGACTCAGTATGGAGGCCTAGTGGAGCCGCCATTTTGAATTTCGCTTTTTGAGGTAAAACCCACTGATAAGCGTACCATGATGGGTACCTTGTCCCTGGTTAACACCCACTTCCAGGGACAGCCTTGAATCGGAAAAGCTATATTGTACCGGTATGCTCATACTAGATTTGCTGAAGCATGATATTACGTGTACCTATGGTGATTTTAGGTATTTGAATTTGCCCAGTACCATTTTTCTCTTAGAAATTCTATTTTTTTATAGAGTAAAGACAATCCCCATTTAAAGTTAACCTAAAATCTTTTATCCAACACAGGATCCATACATGCCAGGGGATCCATACTATGTATTTGCTCTAATCTGCCATCAATAAGTGAACTTACAACTGAAGTTGGCACAAAATATTGGTCATGAAATAGTCAATAAAAAATAGATAAATTGGTCCTTCTCATTTACATCTTTAATGTTTCAAATTCCAAATTAGATCGCCTTCCTTCATAGAGAGCCCAGTTCAATACATATAAATACAAACAGCAAAAAATGCTATTAATTAGTTAGCTAATGCAACCAATTGAATTTTTGTCAGTGCCAGTGTAGGAGTAATCCTTTTAATCTACCCTATTTCATTCTCCATTTTCGCTTCTGAGGTAATACAGTTTGCCTTTTTAAGAGTCTTACTGTTTATAGTTTCGGGAGGAGTGTCTGCACGATGACACAGGGTGGAAGGGATTCTCCTTAATCCGGTTGGGTACATTCCTCTGTCGGAGCCTATCGCCATGCCTGGGCTGCCTCAGGGAGAAACGGATTTAAATTGAATATTGGATTTGCCCGATAAGGGTCTCCTGCGTCTTCCCGGCACTGAGATATCAGCCCCGTGACTGCTCAGCCTATCTTACAATACCAGCACCTAGCCAGCTTTAAACCAAATAAAAAGAATGGAATTATTGATGTCTCTATGTCATTGCCATTGTTTGATATTTCAATATTTCCCACCCATGATGAATTGGACATGAGAGCTAGAAAATATTATATACAGGAAAAGAAATGCTAGAATAACCGGTTTACAGCGCTCGATGAATATTGCCTGGGTGCCTTAGGCTCGAGGCCCAGTCAAGTTGATGTCCTGTGGCCAATACTCACGGCGAAAGAAAATCCCACCCAGGGTGAAAGAAATGGCTATGGTAATTGGATTTATCACCACACCAGTCATGTTATTGACAAACAGAATAGGCGCTAAGCGACACCAGTGATTGGTTTCAGGTCCAGTATTCAGGCTCCGTTTGGATGCTGGGCATGTATGTTGACATGCCCCGCCCACTAAGTAAAGGGCCAAAATAGAAACAGACACAGAGAAAATCAGTCTGTACCTCTAGGAGTGTTATTAAATGGGGAGGTATATCAGCCACACACCGACTTTTCTTGGCTTTTCTTACCACATTCTTTCTCATATAATAAAGTGGACTGGACACATTTCACCTACCGTTAATTCCCCTTGCCATCATTTAACAATTCAATACAGCATTATCATTGAATGGTCTGAAATAATGGCTTGGTATGTACCCATATATATATGTTACTGTTATAAACATGTGGAGGTGATATAGACGTTTTTGCAAAGAAATATATCAGTAGGACTTGTTACTGCTGTCAGAGGAGTAGGGATAAGTATGAGCTTCAGGAGAATCCCTTTGCAGTAAATGTACTATGGAAGTAATTAGCAAGGAGTTTCCATGGCAACTACACGATGTATGAATAATTATTCGACGTGGAAAATGAAACCAATATTGCTGATGGCATAGGGTGAGGGAGGAGATTATGTAGATGTAGTAGGAGTCTGGTCAGAAACGGGCTGAGAGCTGGATGGTGGTAGAGGTGAGGCACTTTGCCATTAATACTTGTTTAGGAGGTAAAATAATTGGATAGGCCTAGTCAGTAAAAGGCTGTGGACTCTGAGGGGTAAAGGATATTCCCTCACTATGATGGATAGGTATTGGAGGATTTGACTCGAGAAGTCACATTTAGTGCCCCGTACATTTGAATCGGTCATAGAAGCGGGTTGAAGTGATCAGGTTATTTTGTTCAATGAACACTTCAGTGGACCTTGGTATCGGTAGAATGGTACCATTTCGACTCTTGAAGAATAGTTATTGAAAGTGAACTCCCTCTAACCTTTACACACCATGCAACAGTCTACTCCCAATACACTGAGTCAATGGTCAGAGTAACACTAACAGGATATTGAGGGACATTTCAGCTCTGAATGTAGATGGATAATTTCCGTTTGGGGTCTAGGGGCTTTCTTGAGCTAATGTCTTGTAGGTTACTGTAGCTTTAGCGTGTTCCTGTATTCATGAACTGAGTTTAACCTCAGAAAGGTGCACAGCGGCTGAGGCAGTGGCACTGTGAGTTGGGCCCTTACAGAAATTGCCCCAGGATGGGCTACTGCACATGACCACTTTTACTCGGAAACTGCTCAGTGGGATGGGACGTGTCTTCATGAAAGAAAAGCGAAATAGAAGAGAAAAACAAACTTAAAGATAGTCTACACAAAGATGAGCGCTACATGTAGTCAGCAGCTCTGTGCTAATGGACGTCATTTAGAGTAAAGATCCTCTTTATGTTCTGAAAAAAATGCCCCCCAAATTTCACTTCGGACAACTAGCAGTTAGTGACATTAATCATTTTCTTTCATTTTTTTATATAAAGAAAAAAAAAAACAACATTATAACTTGCTACATCAGAGAAGCCTCATGTACCTAGCAATTTTTTTTTTTTTTTTGGTAATGGGAAGTTATGTCATTGATTCTATAGATTCAGAGAACACACACACTACGTGTACCGATACATTTAATTATCTATACATATCTTATGTTGTCTCTATACCTAGCAGTTTCTGCTACTTAGTATACAAATGCATACCCAGTAGGTAATCTCCCTAGGAATCATTAATAGAGGTTTGGTGACATAACATAAGCACCCTTAATATTGTACCGTTGTGCCACATAAACCACGAAGGGTGGCTTAATGTCCACACGTCCGACGGTGTCCGATTGGGTAAAAGGATCACGTTTCCATTAATGGGGCCTAATCTCCGGAGGCTTGAATTATAAATCATACACTCACTCATAAATATTAATTGTGTGATATTAATGTCGTGGGTCGCAGTATAGCTGTCAGGAGTATAAGGCCATTTTATTTTAATACGCTAACTTTGATTACGGATCCGGCGGCGAGTTTTTGAGCAAATTGGAAAAAAATTATTTTGTTGCCTTTGCCTTTGCCCGATGTGATTTTCAGAGAATGTAACTGAAAAAAATCTTGCATTGAAAAATGATGTATTTTATCAGCCATAAATCCTCAGTTTTCTTGGCCTCAATGAGGGAAATTCTCGTTATCTACAGTTGGATTGCATTGTATAGACCTTTCCATGCCCCTTTTTTTTTTGCTCTGGTCGATGGGATATCTTGGAATTCAGGTAGGGGCTTGGGGCAGCTTTTTTTTCTACCGATGGCCGACCAAAGAGTTGAGTGAAAAATTCCGTAATCCAAGTTATTAGAATCACATGGCCTAATACGATAGCAGTTTTATAGTAAGGAGGCGGGGGTAAACAGGCACCGCAATAATCCTGTTGTCATATGGGTAATGGGACCTGCTGGCATCCAATATCTACCAAATAGGATCAACACACAATTCAGGGGCGTAGGAAAAGGGGGGGGGGCCCAGGGGGGCCCAATCACATAGGAGGTGGGCCTGAATATGTGAGCCCCCCCCCCCCAAAAAAAAAAAAAGAAGAAAATGTGTCAAGCCTCATTATAAACTGTACAATATTCTCACAGTTCACCACTCAAATTGGAGAAATATGTCATTAAGATAGGGAAAATGGCAGCATTGTTTAAAGATAAGCCATCAAGGCATAATCTTGTTTTATAAATCCCAAACAGTGATTCAACACCAGTGCTCTAAAGCCGATAATCCAAGGTGGCTGGGGTGGGGCCCCCTGGGCCCCCCAATGAAGATTTGCTTCCCACGCCTCTGCACATTGTTAAATCTAGAAATAAACCCCCATCAACTTTCTGCACCGATCGTCTTTTAACTTCGTTCAAACCGTTTCTTTCCTTAAACACATCCATTACACGTAATTGCTGCTTAAATTTAGGAAAGTGTTATATCATCGTAGATTTTGGGGTTGATCTTCAACCTTCTCGTAGAATGCGTATATGGCAGTCAAAATAACAGAAAATAGTTGATACATTGGCATTTCCCTGTGCCCTATTCCATGATCTTCCTCATCAGCAAAATATGCCAATATTGCTGTAATATGGCATCACGACCTACTCCTCATAAATTCACAATTCTGAATAACATAGAGCTATCGGTGTAATTAGCTATGCATATTGAGAGGGATCAATGTGTTAGTGGACGGCTGTGACATATCATCCCCTATCACAACTGACGGGCCTGCCAGCCACAGCGATAGGGGCGACCTCGGCCGTCAGAATCAATAACCACTCATTAATCACGTGACCTGTATAGGGCAGATATTGGCGATTTGATTCTCGTTAATTATTCATAGCTGTCTGGCTTTGTGTCGGCCCCTTAGCCCCAGGGTGCTGCCTTATGTAGAAGGTGTGCTGGACGTGTCAGCAAAGTTCTTAACTACATGTAGCTGTATCTTGGTTTGCCCTTGGAGGTTGGGAATAGGATTCCTGTAGGTTGCTCCTGGCTAGTTCTACTATCCATATCTTGTCTTCATGTCTTCAGTAGTTGTCACAGGAGAGTTTTGTCCTTGGTTTGCACATAGGCACAGTGCAGAAGGTACTAGGGTAACTGGCAGTTACCCCATCCAACATGACGAATCCTATATTTAGTATAGAGAATAAATAGGGGACATTACACAGTATTTCTACTGGTGTGATGTACAACATGCACAATCAACTGGACAAATAACTGCAGACTGACATAGGGTAACTCAGTTTGCCTACAATAACAAGTACTTAGGTAACTTCATTTGGAGTTACCCTAGTACCCAACTTTCAGTTTTGGCTGATTTCTAAGTAGTCCAAGTGATGTAGTTACTTCAGGTCTTGTCTGACTAAGTATTCTATAATGCTATTATGAAGTAGAATAGTGTATTAACAGCATATATGACGAGAAAAAGTGTTTTGTATATGATCTTTCACGTTGGATGGGGTAACTGGCAGTTACCCTAGTACCTTCTGCACTGTGATAGAGTGTAAAAGACCTCTAGCCTGTCCTGTATAGGGCAGATAGTGGCGATTTAATTCTTGTTAATTATTCATAGCTGTCTGGCTTTGTGTCGACCCCTTAGCTCCAGGGTGCTGCCTTATGTAGAAGGTGTGCTGGACGTGTCAGCAAAGTTCTTAACTACATGTAGCTGTATCTTGGTTTGCCCTTGGAGGTTGGGAATAGGATTCCTGTGGGTTGCTCCTGGCTAGTTCTACTATCCATATCTTGTCTTCATGTCTTCAGTAGTTGTCACAGGAGAGTTTTGTCCTTGGTTTGCACATAGGCACAGTGCAGAAGGTACTAGGGTAACTGGCAGTTACCCCATCGAACATGACGAATCCTATATTTAGTATAGAGAATAAATAGGGGACATTACACAGTATTTCTACTGGTGTGATGTACAACATGCACAATCAACTGGACAAATAACTGCAGACTGACATAGGGTAACTCAGTTTGCCTACAATAACAAGTACTTAGGTAACTTCATTTGGAGTTACCCTAGTACCCAACTTTCAGTTTTGGCTGATTTCTAAGTAGTCCAAGTGATGTAGTAACTTCAGGTCTTGTCTGACTAAGTATTCTATAATGCTATTATGAAGAAGAATAGTGTATTAACAGCATATATGACGAGAAAAAGTGTTTTGTATATGATCTTTCACGTTGGATGGGGTAACTGGCAGTTACCCTAGTACCTTCTGCACTGTGATAGAGTGTAAAAGACCTCTAGCCTCCATGGTGTGCCTGGCCAGAGCAAGGTACAAACGACATACATGTACATTATTCCATTGCTTAGTGATGCAGATGGTCCAGACAAATAACTATGAGAAATAGGAGGAAATGGGTCACAGATTAATATTTTAATATTGCAAACAAGCGTTCAAGCCTTAGAGGGGGGGAGGGCTTCATATATTTTTGAGATACATTTTTATGCGGCTAGCAAGGATGCCTTTTGAGCAAAATCCCTCTAAGCAAGGGAAATAGCAAACATATGCATTTATCTCTGGCTGTGGCCATATGCTTAACAGAATAGCGCCTGGTGAAAATCAATTATTCTGTCTTAGAAACGTAGACGTCATAGAGTAATTAAACACACTGGCCTCCTCCTAAGTTAAAATTGGATGTACCTGTTCCCTAATAGCTCCCCCTCCCGTATTTCTAATTTGACAATTCTGGTGGCAGAGTGGCAATCGTGCAGTGGTTTTAGGGCGTCCTGGACTATCCATCAGGAGAAGGCCGTCCAGAAATCAGTTTGGCTAGGAGAGGAGGCGGCGCTGAGATTTATCCCTCCTTCCTCTTCAAATCAATGACCTCTCTGGGGCTTGATTTAAAAGCTGTCCGAGTCTATTGGTGCCTAAATATAGGTAGTGGCTAGGTGAGACAGGACGTGATGGGTGATGGGCCTCGCCAAATGTTGCACAGTAGCAAACGCCATCAGTCAGCTTCAAGAACCTATTCACTAGCCTAAAGTTATTTGCTGTTTGACAAAAAAAGCGAAGTATTACGGGCACCCTATATTTTTCAAGAAGTCACTTACTTTCATGTAATCGGCATGACCCCCCCCCCCTTTTTTTTTTATTACGCATTGAGAGCCACAGCTCCTTATGGTCGATACTAATAGATGAATTTATGCCGAGAAGGCACATACAAGAAATAATATTTTTTTTTAATATTCACACGATGTGACCCCTCATTGCTTGAGTATGCGTGTCTAGGATTTGCTGCCAGTACATGTATGTGCATAGACATGAAGTATACTTTTCTTTCCTTCACGTCAGCAGATATGGAGATTAGTATGTGGGGAAATCTGTCCACCGAACGTGACAGCAGGAGAAATGGAACGAGAGTCATAATGTGAATGTTCCTTTGTGTGTGGAATTACGAAATTGTGTTGTCATGATGTAGAAAAATAAGTCATTACGTAGACATAACAAATTGGTGTGGACTTGCCCATACGAATGGTAAACTACCATAGAAAAAAAAAACACTGACGCTGCTCTTATAGCCTTGCCAATGACGTGATTTTCTACAAAACATAAGAACTACTTCATTAATGGGGTACCAACTGATCTATCGCTAAACAATTTCTGCCATACTCCTTAAAAGTTAAATTAATGCCACTGGAGTATATGCATGTATTTATTGATATGGGTTTAGCCCTTGAATTTCAGAGTATTCCCTAATGGAATGAATCTGCTAAAGCAGATCTTTATCCCATTACTCGTATTTGTGCACACCCACATTCCTTCTGGTGCTGTAATCCTCCACAAGCCTCCACTTCCACGAATCTAGTTTACCTGGCCAGGTATTAGCAGTGACACCTTTATCCACCCTGTGTCTCTAAGCTCGGCTCCCCGCCAAACATGGGCAATCTCATTTCTTAAGAGGAGGATCACAGTCTAAATGTTTTTCTTCATTTCCATTAGGAGAGCACAGCTCTTCCTAGTTTTAGCTACTGTTTAGCTCTAAATTCTGAATCAGCAGTGCTTCTAGTTCTGCTCACGTGAATGGGAATTTTCTACATCTTACTGAGATTATTAGCACCTTACAAAAGGGTGCATGCGTCATGGGGTTCGCTGTAGGCATTGTAATTATAGTTTTTGTTATTAAGACGAAACAACTAATTGGCAGGTGTGGATAATATCCTTTTCCAGATAGTTTCGGCCGCACTTTCACATTCACTATAGCTTTACACGTGAACAGCAGAGGAATAGGAATAGATTTCCCCTTTTCCAGAGCACCTGAATAACGCCTCTCCATTGATTCGAGCTACACAGCCTAGCCAGCTGCAAGCATGAGGTGTTCCCATCCATTTGTCATGTGCTCAACAAGCGTAGAAAGTAAGAAATCATTGTGTGTGAGTGTCTTCCAATGGTGGAAACAGTCCCTTTAAGAATCAATAGCAATACAGCAGCCCATGGTGCCATTCACGTAGTTGGTGATTGATGCATGGAGGATGTGCCCGGGATCAGAAGTAGTTGGATCGAAGACATTTGGCTCGGTTTCTCCGTATTCTGTCAGAACCTTACCCTAAACCCAAGACATGCACGGTCAAATCATCGCGAGAAAAGAGTATAGGCCGAGGGGCCTATATGTAGATCTGCATCTAGACACAGTTTCGGATTTTTCAACCCAAAGTATTTGGCAAAAGTAGAAAAATATTTACCTCTTATGGTATTTGTTTGTGGTCATTATTTATCAACAAAGGGGGAGATGGTGGTGGGTTTGAGGGGGGGGGGCGTAAAAATGTTCAGACCCCCCTGGAAGGGGGGGGGGCACTCTTGATGGCAGGCATAAAAAACTCACCCTCTTTTTAGCAAAAAAAAGCATGCGCTACTATAGATCAAAGAGGGTCACAAAACTTTTCAGTACCTCTGGCGCGGGGGGGGGGGCGTAAAAAATTGCCATGCGTCCACGCGAAAAACCCACCCATCCCTGTTGATAAGACTATCATAAGTAATGACCACTCCTTGAAGGCTACAAGGTCGGCTAAATGATTGCCAGAAACCCGTGGTTTTTCCTCCTGACAGCAGAACGACCATAAGATGGTCGGGACGCATGCTTGACCCTTGAAGGGCATCAGACATGTGCAGGGCCCTACGTAAGTGGGGGTGGGGGCAGGTCCATAGGTTTGGGCCACAGGGCCCAGTCAACATTGCCCGTTACACTATCTCGTGTATTTAGCGCGATCCGCCAACGGCGCAGTTTGCCTGTCCAATTCCGATAAGGTAGGACCCGGCAATTTATATGGAAAATCTAGCGGCCCCGGTCTGACGAGCCATAATTTGCCGGCTGGTATTGTCTGTGGGCTGTGGTCGTTACCACACTGACCGGGTCAGGCCCGCGAGTTGGCGCCAAAAGCCAATGGTCGATAATAGGGGGCGCTCCGACCTGGCTGCCCTCTGCAGCGCCCCCAAACGGGATTACCATCGAGCGTCGGTCGGGACTGCGTCTTCCGGTGACATCGTGGGGAGGCGGGCTGGGACGCCACTATAGTGTGATCAGTGGTCAACCCAGCAAGCACCGCAGATTGTCTTTTACATGTGCGGGCAATGTGGGGCGGACCTCGCTCCAGTAACTCGGCTTACCGCCACTCACCGACGGTGGTTTTGAAAAAGGTAGAAAAGGGGATTAGGAAATAAAACAAGCCATCGTCACTAAGGCGCTCCCTCCCGGGCTCCCTCACAGTCTGACAATGCGAAAGGGGGCACCTGAGCCTTGGTTTGGGTCCGGGTTTGGGTAGTACCAACTGTGGTACCAACCCCGCGGAGCGGTGGCTATCGATGCGCTGGTGAGAGAAAAAAAGGGGGGCCGAATTACATCTTGATATTAGGGGGCTGTTAAATATTGTAACTTGGATGGAAAGGAAATATCTTGAATATTCCATGTAATCACTCTGGTGATGTGAAATATCTGAATGTTTTTTTTTGTCAAAGAACCATAGTTTATATGGAAAAGGCCCAGAAAAGAGGCGGTCTGTAAAAATTGAGCTCCATGAAACGGCCAAAAAGGGGGACTGTAGTTTCGCAGTTGGGACCTACAATCACTCTTTCAGAGAGTCAGTGCCTCCCCCGGGTATTGACGACCACATGGGAAAGGGCTGGGAAGGGAAAGGTTGAGGAAGGGACAGCGCCACACCAGCCACTATTGTCAACCTCGGTTCTAAGAAAATCTATTTGCTTCGCGAGAAGAAAGATTG
Organism: Acholoe squamosa; assembly: GCA_949317995.1. NCBI lineage: Eukaryota > Metazoa > Annelida > Polychaeta > Phyllodocida > Polynoidae > Acholoe > Acholoe squamosa. The sequence goes on along the minus strand of OX439035.1, from coordinate 79,443,895 downwards.
CCCTTGCACAGCTGTCGACGTGCAAAAGGTGAGGGCACAGGGTTAGAGATCCTTAAAAAGGGGAAAACAGAGGCGGTAGGGTCCCAGGTAGACTACCCAGACGCTCGTATCTCAGCAGCCCTTTACACCTGAGTCCACTAATCGTCTAGGTGGGAAACTCGAGATACTTTCTGCCCGTTAAGCACCCACTGGATCTTCTTTGGGGAAAAAAACGTGGACTGTGTCTTAGAAAGGCTCAGAGGGTGGGAGCTTTTTGTTGCATTACCGAGCTGCTCAAGAGAAGGCAGCGGATCATTGCCTCGCTGCATGTTGCATCGCCTTTGTTCTTCTGAAAGTGATTCTTTAGTAGGAACCTCTATTGTCAATCATGTAGGCCGTAGACGGCATCCTCAACGGTGCTATCATAAGCTGCTGTATGCTTCTGCGTCAGTGCTTATAGCTGAAAGAACCAATGACAAGTCCTATACCTTGTATAAAAACGTTCTATCCATATGATTTTTTATCCATACGATTTTCTTACTAATTGGATATGGGAAGATTAAAAGTGCGGAGACCTGTATGGACGGAGAAATCTGAAAATCATGATGATTTTTTTAAAACCATCTACAACTAAAGTTGAGTCAGCTCTGGTGAAAAACATCCTCTATGTATCAAGGGAAATTGTTAGACTCGTAGTGTACTACAGCTATAGTACAACAATGTTCATTGGCCCAGGTCCTCCTGGGTCATTGGCGGCGGGTTTTCAGCATTTTTAGTTGATCAAATTGGCCGACTTTAAGTGGGAATTGCTTATACAAAGAAGGGGTCTAGAAATTAATGGAAAGTTGATGCATTTTCCTTAGATCCTTGTCTTTCTGTAGATGGTAACATTTCCCGGACAAAAATTTTTTTACCTATGAAAAAAGCTGAAGGAAAAACTTGGCATGTTTGACTAACTTTCTCATGAAAATGAAGCTCCATAGGATTGCATTGTGCGATAGATTTTCGCAATAGACATAACACATGGGCTCCTATGGGAATTGTTCAATTAAGACGCCTTTTTTCAGCAGGTAAGGGTGGAAGACAGTTTATGTTATGCGATAGATTGAGGAAAAGTTGGTAAATTTTTGTATAGGATGGGTTAAGACCGTTCATGTATCAAATATGTTAATACGACGGACATGTTCTTGTTATGGCTATCGCACTTCCGGCATGGCACATTTGCGCATGCGCAGAGATACATTCGTCGTAAGAACATTTTTATTTTTTGTTTAACAGTAAATTGAGGGGATTTGATCAAGTCAAATCAATTAATATTGCCCAAAATGCATGAATCACATGTAAAAACTGGTTAATTACAAGTCAAATCGATATAATCTATCGAATTTCTCCTTCGAAAATGCTACTTCCGGCAAGGAGGGGTCGCACATGCGCACAGAACATTAAAATCCAAAATGGCGGACAGAGACATGATCGCCTTACAGTTCTATCGAAAGTGCTGGATTATAACAAAATGGAGGAGAATTACAGTCTCTCATGCATTTCTATGGTTAATATGGATCCTTATTCAAGCCCACCTGCCATTCTGCAAAGCTTTACTTGCCAAGAGAGGAGTTATTCGCCAATGAAAAATGAGCGATAATGGGTGCATTCTCCATAGCCTTAACCATTGATGACTGTCACTATATTGACAGTCCCCTATGGTATGTAGTGGAAGACCCGGGCCAGTCGTGCATTGCACACGTTCAATTTTTGTATTTTCCTGCCGGTACACTGTCCCTTTATAATAATGGATGTAAGTCTTCAGGTTTTATCAGGATTTCCTGATTATTGAAATTTTTGAATGACAGGTATTTTCCTTTTATGAGTGGGGAGGAGGTATGTTTGGAAAAATAGAAGGCTTTTATATCAAGTAAATGTATGGCTTTCTGATTGTTGCCCATGCTTGACTTACATCCCTGTTATATAAATCTATGTATTTATGTATGAGATGTATTTATGTATCGCAATGTCTTCAAAGACTTAATTAAAAGATTGCTCTGCATGTGGGGAGAAATCAGGTGTGCAGTGCTAATATTACAAGACAAATCACAAGTAAGATTCCTGTGTTGAGTATGTAGGCTCGGTGCTCATTACTGAGGCAGTTTTTTTTAACTGGCATACGTAAAATCAACACAAGCCAAGATCAGACACTTCTCCCATTATACATTTCCTTGTTCCATCTGAGAACAAGCCGTGTGCTCTTTCATTCTTCCACAGCATCCATAAGTACAGGGGAAAAGGGGGGGGGGGGGAGGCGCCCCGGCGCCCCCTCTAAATCCGCCACTGTATATACACGTGATTTAGCTAACACAACGACAACAAAGTTTTTTCTAATGCAAAAGAGGTTGTATAAGTTTAAATCAAAAGTCAAGTCTCGAATGAAATCCTTTTGAATTCATTGCCATTAACACGTTTCTCTGTATATGCATACTGTATCCTTGTTACCATGGTCATTACAAAATGCCTCCTCCAGGTCATTGATGTTTACATGGTCACTGGTCAAGTTAGTACACCTCCAGCATTACTGTCCAACTGTCCAAAGAGTCCTTTGAACGACATACTTAGAGGCTAGTCTCTACATTCTCCTGACCGTCGATCGGGAAGATGTACCTTGCTACAATCCCCAACCTCTACCATGCCCTGTGATCTACATGGCTGCATTGACTTCCATTCCCTCACCCCCATTTGTCCTTTGTCCCCGTCTCCCAGCCGTCTTTCCTATCCCCCCACGTCTTGTCTCCCCTCCACTTCTATCAATGGCTACTTTTACCGGCCCTGTGCCAATCTAAATGCCGCTATTTATGGTGAGAAGCATGAGGAGAATACCCAGCCCGCCTCCCGTCAATAATACAGGGGGCAATGTGAGCAGAAAAAGAAGAATGGAATAGAGGAACATAGAAGGGCATAGGCAGGGGAAGGGTCCTAAGGTGTGTCCGACTGAGCGGATGGGAATGCCCCTTGTACGGGAAGAAGATGGTGTTATGGGAGACGGATCGAGAGGCTGTTGGGGCGGCCTTCTAGACGGCCAGTCGTCATGTATGGAGGTATACAAGAGCGCCGAGTGCATCCTGAATACAAGACGGATGTGTGGGCAGACAGTGGAGGAGGCAAATGGGTTAGGGCCTCATAGTCCGTCTATATCTCCATCTATAGATATTGCACGATCAGCAGGGTTTTCAATCGCCCCTTTCAATGCCATGGTCTTTACAATAAGGTATAGATCGAGGTGGATATTCCAAAGGCGGCACCGATGTCTGAATACAGACGCGGAACAGTAGTTTTACTCATGTGTATAGCTATTTGATAGAGGAAGTTATAGAGACTTATGGCAAGGGATCCATACAGGATCCAGGGCTGTCGGAAGCAATGTTCAATTTGGTGAAGTTGGAAGTAAAAACTTAAGAATCTAATACACCGGTAGTCCTCCCATTATTGGGTAGAAAGACCAATGCTCCATTATCCATTGACACCTCTGTGAAAATATCTCTGAGGTACTATAGTGCATTTTCAAAGTCATAAATTCATCGATTCGATGTACATGTAGAGTTTTCCAAAAACTGGTATTGATCAATAGGGACAGCGTCACCTTCATAGACAAAGGAACATTGCTATGGGGCTGTACCATTATGCAGCAGGTGACTTTGTTGTCAAGCCTCTATACATGAGCTGTAGGCAGCTCCTCTCACCCTGACCTCCTGTAAACCCGTGATTTGTAACACGGCGTTGAGACTACATACTAGTGTGCAGGTAGCCCATTCAAATTAAATTATATCAACTTGATGTTATCATGTTTCACTTCTAATGTAGATATCTCTTTAATAGGACGTGGCCGTTAATAGGCCGTCTCTAGTTTGATGACTGAGAGAAATTCAAAGTCAGACCAAACCCAGTCTCTATAGCAACCTGCTATAACATCATCACTCCAGGTGTTGTCACAATAGATGCAATTCATTATTACATCATCATCTTGTGTGTGGTGTAAATCAATCTCACAGCATAGGTGTAAATATTAATAGATAATGCATGAATTGATATTGATAAGTTGTCCAATAGTTACAACCCTTATGAATATTTTTTTTTTCAAAACTGGGTAAGAGCGCCAAAAAAATTTCTAGCAAATGGGCCATACTTTTTCTTGCCTGGGTGACTTTATAACAAGATTTCATTCCAAATCGATCTCATCTGGCACAAAAAAAGCTAAATCAAAGCCTGTAGCCTAGCTACAGTCTCAAGTGACACATAGTCTCACTTGGTATCAGTTAATCTAATGATTAAACCACCCGTACAAGAACAAGAAATTAAAAAAGTGAAGGTGGGATATATGGATTTATCTTTGTCATAACCCGGGCATTCAGCCGGGGGATGAATGGGAGGGTATTGCAAAGATATTTATCGGAGTGAATTCTCATCCAAGTCCCTATTTTAAAAACAAATGGAAATATGTCGGTAAATATACAGTGCTAAAATGCCAAAAAAAAATAAAGCTGTGTTTCCAGTAACATGACTTGATAAGGTAGGTGGGTAGGTCGGATCTTTCTTCTTTTTTTTTTGGAGTTGCAAGCTGCGTCAGGAGCCGGTAGCGTAGCGACCGTAGCAACTCCATAATGTTTTCGGTTTTCTCCCTATGACGTCACCTATGATGTAATTGGTGACGTCATGCTGTCTCAGTGACGTCACCCGCAGTGGCTAGTGATGAAGTGGCAACTCCTATCCGTGGTCCTTGCCACATTTTTCTTGTTACATTTATATAGGAAATGTTAAGGCATATATCAATGGATGTATCAAATTATTCGATTTCATTGTAAAATAATGATGGGAACTGTGAGAGAGGGGAAGAACACGAAAAGGATACAGGAAAAACCCTCAAAAAGTAATGAGAAATTTCTTTGAAATATGAAAAAATGAGACAAAATTCTTCAAAATCTCAAAAGAAAAAGTGTTTTTTTTTGCCTCTGTTTTGCAAGGGTGGGTCGGGTTACTGGAAACAAACCTTTTTTTTATTTGGCCCAAATCACCCCGAAGGTCGTAACAATGCATGGGCCCCTCACTGCCTAATTACCCATCAGTGCTGCATTCATGCATCATAAATGGCAATGGAAATAGCATGGTTATGTATGATGCTGTCCCTAAGGTTTAGCTGAGACCTCTTATACAAAAGGTACTTCATCTAACTTTATTTGGTAGAGAGTGCAGTTCGATAATTATTCCAGATAACGTCAATTTGACACAAATCCGGTTTGGATGGTCTACCTGTAAGTGTTGTTACACCACATAACGTTTCTGGTACACATCACGAATGTACGCCTCCCCGTGAGCAGCTCCGCCAGTACTGGGAGCAGCTCGATGGGTGCCATGAGTCACTTAAAGCTCCTCTTTCGACACAAAGAACACAGCGTCTGCTCCCCTTTCTCTAACCTTGGCATTTTCTATCGACAAGTCTGGAAACTAGGGGTCAGAAAGAGGGCCTCCAGGCAGGGAGTGTGTGGTTGTGTCCACGCCAAATCCACATAAAACACGGTGAGGCGACATGTCCTTTTTTCAAGGTCGTTAAACAGGCCGCCTAAATCCTATATCCCCTGACCGTCTCAGCCCGAGCTTCTCCCCCCACCACAGGCGCTCAATGAAGGGACAGTGATATGGAGGGGTAGGGAGGATTGGGGATTGAGGCCTTTAAACCCAGATTTAGTAGAGATCGTGAACGTGGTCACATCTAGTTAATGATGCTAGGTGTGGGAGTGGTGTTCCCCCAACAGTCTCCAGTAGTATGGGTTTGTCCGCCCTGGAGGTGGGTATAGACCTACAGTATGGATTGTGTTCTGGTACCTCAAGGCTCTCCCATACAGAGTGCAGTGTTCGAGTCTCGGGACGACACTCAAAATGAAATTAAGTAAAATAGCTGGCTCAAATCCTCAAGTAAGCAATGGAGAGAGGAGGGCTAAACTAAACGAATATTGACTATTCATGACCTCCATGGCATTAGAGATGATACATGACTTTCCAATAGGGCAATGTCCTTTTCTTCGTGTCGATAGCCATATTTCTTTGAATATATTTTAAAACAACTGCTCTTAGAAAAATAATTTTATAAAGAATGCAAGGATGACATATTTGACTATACACAAGGTTAACACCACTGTTAAAAGTACCGTTCTACGTCCCTTAAGGGCATATTTAACTACTTCATCTAAGGGAGTGATCATTTTTTAACAACAGGGGGGGGGCCGGTGGGTTTTAGGGGGGGGGTCAGAATTTTTTCAACCCCTTGACCGGGGGGGGTCAGAATTTTTTCAATACCTCTGATGGGGGGGTCAAAATAATTTCACCTGTTTTCAGTGGAAAACCCCGCGCGTTACTATAGGCTAAAAGGGGACGTTCGCGCGTGATTTTTGTCCCTTATGGGGGGGGTCGAAAAAATTTTACCCCCTCGAGAGGGGGGGGTCGAAATTTTTTTCGCGCGTCTGCGCGCAAACCCACCAGCCCCCCCCCCTGTTGTTAAAAAATGATCACTCCCTAAAGTGGGTACAATATGACTGTGATGGAATACGGTGAAATCCATGTAATACACCACTCTCCCTGAGATGATAGGCTATCTGAGTACATTATCTAGCCCCATCAGTTCCTTTGTCCTCCAGGGGGCAGGCGTATTAGATCTTATCAAGACGCCAAGGCCGGGCCTCTCCACCCCAACCCCGCGGGCCTGTCTAAGTGCCACTTGCAGGCAGGTGTGTGCCTACTCCATGGCATTCCTTCCACTATGAGAATAGGCCGTGTTGGAGTAGGATAAATGGGACCGGGAATGGTTTCAGCTTTGCCATTGCAATAATATCTCTGCATGTGATGTGTGTGTATAACTAGAATAGTTACCCTAGTTTGGGGTTAATCACGAATCGTGTATGTAGAGCCTACATGGATAACCTATACATGGCTTCTTTCTTTGTTTACATCCTTTATATACAGGGATGTAAGTTTTCAGAATTTTGTCTGATTTCAGAATTTTTGGAACCAGACATGTTAAATAGATTTAACCAAATTTCCTTTCTTGGACCAAAGTTTTGTTAGTGTTTTACAATACATGCAGAATTTCTAAATGTGTCTTCAGAATTTTTCAAACAGTCTGACTTACATACCTGTTTATAACATGCGCGATTTTATACTACATGCGCTGCATCATATACTGCGGTACAGCACATGCTACAGACATGGAAAAAGAAAAGCATACACCTACAAACTAACTATACATCCTCTTAAACACCGGTAACTTGAATAAGATGCACATAATTTCACTACATGACCTTCCCTAGCCCATATTTAAAAAAAAAAAGTTTTCTCGTCATGAATATGACCCTAGCTGTCCAAATGGCGGCGAAACAACCATTTCCTAGTGCTATATAAAACAATTCCCATAGTAAGTGTTATATATAACCTGATTAAAAGTCACAGTTCATGTGCTACTACATGTACATGGTAGAGCTACACCTGAATAACATACGCATTTCTTATACTACTAGTGCTGTAGAAAAAAAACATTCATATTTCCTGAACTACATGTGTTAACCATACACACGTTGACTATCGTATATGTACTACACTACTTATGCTATATACATGAATTACATTCTCAGTTTCAATATTCCCAGGGCTAGAACCTGGATATTTCAGAAACTGCTCTGTATATGAGAAACTCCCACATTTACTGATACCTGCACTTCTAATGTTCTACGTCTATCTTGACAAAGGGGCCATCCGAAATATGTTACTTCTGAAACCTACTCGACTATTACAACTTGAAGAATAGAAATACCTTTGAACTCGTACCTGGAAAATATACGCATTTCCCATACTACTCGGCCCTGGGTTGTGTACGTGAATATTAGACATTCCAACTATCATCATACTTGAAATGAAAATCATTTCCTCCTTCTTCGATAGATATAGGCATTGTGCACAGTATTCCAGTATTCAAGAAGATTTTAAATGGTATAGTGTTAAATGGATTTCTAATGGTATATACGTAATAATAGAAAGGAAGACGGATGCACGTGATATTGGCGAGATCAAATTACTTGAACTTATTGTGAAGTAGATCCTTCGTAGGATACCCTTTGTGATTACCTACAAAGTAGATAAATGACATGCACCATTTATCTCTTGATGGGGGAGTTACAATGCTCTGTGCTAAGAAGGCTTTCTATTTCATCTTTGAGACATCAGGAATTGAGAATCAAATTGGATGTTTTCCTTCATTAATGCAGTGAATACCTGGATTAAAAGGTAATAGGATTTCGTAGAGGTTATTGCCGTTACTTAATATTCCAGTGTCAAATTGCATCAAATATGTTGGCGTTGCTATGGCAACTACCATAACCGTTCTGGTTAATTAAGAAAGTCTGTAAGGGGATTTCTTTCACCAAAGGTGATATAAATTATCAGCAAAAATGTTCAGGTGTTGTTATCCACGAGAAAAATAGAATGAACTCTGTACTATTATCAATTATCTTATAGGAGTCTATAAGTGGTATGACTATATAGTGCACATTTTGTTTGTAGCAATTCATTGGTATTACTTAATAAAGAATGCTTAAGTAATACTGATGCACATGACTATGCAATTTGTCCTTGTGCTACTTGTGATAGTTAGATATTCTTGGACGCAGGCATGATATAGTCAGTTTTAGAACCCTCCCCCCCCTATATTACCGATAAGACCTATAGTTGTTGTGTTTTATCATTAATTATGTTATCTTACCCGACAGGTGAGTACCCGAGAAGTTGATTATGCACGCTAAAAACCAAGCAGGTTAGTACACGTAGATCCTGTATAGTTTTATCAAGTTTGATCGAGTGAACCCTGCTTGCAGAGTGCACATCGTGTCCAGCTATCTTTGTCTCCTGGGTTTCCGGGTGACGTTGTGATACTAAGGTAGAACTATCACATTGGATTGGGTACCTGTTATATTCCAGCACCCAGACAAGGTACCCATTATGGTATGTCTTATCAGTGGGTTTTACCTCAAACAGCGAAATCCAAAGTGGCCTTATAGGAGTCTAGACCCATACCCAGTGAGTCCACCATTTTGAATTTCGCAGGTCCTGCTAGAAGTGGCGATACACTATATATTAATATACTGTATAATCATCAGTGGATTAGTATAACCGGTTCCTGGCACGTCTGACTTCCTGTGGTACAGGTGGTGACCTGTCGCTAGTCACCTACATAGCCTGCATTGCCAGAGGGATTCACTTATATATCTTCATTATTGTACAGGTATTCTTTTACTCCCCTTTATACGCCTGCTGAACGGCAGTATGTCTTCTCCATTTAGCCTTCCAAGTCAGACATGATCAGACAAGACTTAGCAAAGGGACCTTAAGATGTAGTATGCTTCATCATGAGTGAGTAATAGATGTTTAACGCCATTTCGACAACTAAGGTCATATTCATGGCGAGAACTACATTACACAATTTGTAGAGGAATGTGTCAGTGCCTGCACATATGTGCACCACACACATCCTGAGGGGATAGCAAAAAGAAGATATAGACCCTTTTAAGTGGGCTAGGGAAGCCCGTGCTTCATCATGACGCCATGTGACGTTCCTTATTTCAAGGTGGTTACATACACTATCTAATGCTCCTTGAATGCTTTGATCAAGAAAACTCATGTGGTCTCTGCTTTGTTCATGTAAAACATACCACAGTCAATTTCAGATACCCACCAGTAAATGTATATTAAATGAAATAACTTATTTTGTAAATACCCATAAAGTGCAGAGATGGTATGCCTTTTTACCAACCCATCTTTCCTACCCCAGTGTGGCCTTTACAACCTGTTAGCATGCAGGTCCTCTTGTGAATATAACCTAATCAGTACAAGGGGAAAAGCAGGTCTCCTTTATCATTCCGTCGTCATTGCACTCCTACTTCAGTGAGGTTGTAGTCAGGGGAACACCTGTATTGTATCTTATACATATAACAGCTGTATCTTTGAGTCACAATCCAGTCTGAGGTCACTCATCTTGTAAGAGAGAAACAAAAAAAAAGGACATTCGTGAAAAAAATATGCTATACATCATTAGGCTGTAACGCTGTCATGTTTGATATTTGTCTATGTGTTCTTGTGTCAGAATTGATCATACATCCCATCAGCTCTATGATCAAATCCCCACTAGGCCGTCTCTTACAATAAACATCTTGTTAGCCGCCGCGCCTCCACTGCTGCCCCATTAATGGGAACCGGAGGACGCTTTCCCTCCCTTCTTGTGATCAGATTTAGCCTGATTCCCAATGCTGCCATCTAGTTTACGTTGAGGCAGACGGTGGCAACCCTGCTGCCACATTTAAAGGACGTTAAGCTGGTTAGAGTGCAGAGGGAATTGTTTCTCTAAGTAATAACATGCCTCTTGAAGATTGTATGATCTTGGTCTGATCCCCTTATACCATTGGCTTTAACAGCACGCCCCGCTGGAAGCCCAGCAGATTAGAGCTCAATTCTGTTTTGGGTTATCATTCTTCAAATTAGATTGTGGGGATTGTAGTGAGTAACAATTGCATTAACCATTATATACAATGTGATAACAGTTGGCCTACGTTTATAACAAAATAACTCTTTTATATAAATTGTCGTAGAATCAAGTTGTCATGGATACGAGTATTGACGATGACATAGGGGATCTGTAGACTCTACACTCATGAAGCTTTATATACTTTCCCTCTTAACGTATCTAGGTATATGGAGTGTACATTGTATCAGGAACATCCACATAGGTTCATGCTAAGTTCCTTAATGCCTTTACTGTAGTATGTTTTTGTCAAAAGGTGGGACCTTCAGACGAAGCACATGCATAGATCACAAAGGGGGATAGGTGTTAATGAGTTTTGTTCTACCTCTGTCAAGAGGTTGTACTTTTCCATGATGCACACAGGTTACAAAGGGAAATTGGTGTTAATGAACCCGTGGTCCCAACTAATGAGCTCATATTACCAGAGATTTTGTCTTAGACACCATGCAGTGGCTAAATTGTTCGTGAGGTATGTGAGGTATCATCTTGGTAACGGCCAGGTGTTGTGTGTGTATTCCGGATGTTTATACTGCAGTCATAGATACCATTACTCCCATATTCCCACCCACCCACCCACCCACCCACTCCAACCCATTTACCTGCCTCATATACAACTATTTGGTATTCATGGTCGGGTCCTGAAGTTGATCAGAGTCATCCTCCTCTACTGGGTTCTACTGTTTCTTATGGCGCCAACCTCCTGTAGGGCTGAGTTGCTCGGTATAAGGTAAGTGGGTGTTTTATGGTTTATCCTCTCACAGGCTGTTCATAGAAACTTTACTGCATGGTTATCCTTTGTCCTGTTACAACTCCTTTTGTAACAAAGGCTAACACTGCCTCTGCTTACAATTTCAAATTTTAAAACCTGTCGCTTCCCATCCCACCTATAGAAAACTCGAATATTTCCATTGTCCTATTACAGTTCCCACATGACAAATGCGTGCTGTTTTACTCACATATTCACAATTTGCCTGTTCCCATACTACACTATCTTTACAGAAGGCTGACATGTCTTTTCCCTGTTTGTATGGTAAAATCACTGTTTTTGCTTGCAATTTCGGAATATATGTACTGTTTTTTACCTGTTGCACAAATGTTTTAGCTTTTATTAGTAGCTTTCAGCGAACGGTTCTCTCGTATATGTCATATGTATTCCTCCTTATGTCTATAACAATTGAATCACACAAACCCAGATAAAAATTATGTTCTTTGTTTATCCATTAACGGTTATCACCATGTACCATACAGTAAAACTTGGTTACAACGAACTTGATGTTACAGGCTCAAAAGATTCATTATAACCAAAATTCGTTGTAACCAAGTTCACCACTTTAGGAAGGTTTAATGATTATTCAACCCCCTCTATGGGTACAAAAAGGAAAAATAACCTCTTACAATAAATTCAGTATGCACTAGCTTTGTTTAAAGCGTATTTTCCTGCCTATTGGATAATTCTTTTATGGAAATATGATTATGTTTGTCTGTAAAGGTGCATGAGGGGGGAGTCAGAGGGACGTCAGGGCAGGTAGAGGACTTCTCTCCCGCCTCCCTGGCCACTTCAAAGGATGTAAGGGTGCATGGGGGGTAGAGATCTGAGGGACGCCTGGGCAGGTATAGGACTTCTCTCCCGCCTCCCTGGCCACTTCAAAGGCTGTAAGGGTGCATTGGGGGGGGGGGGGTAGAGATCTGTGGAATGTCAGGGCAGGTAGAGGACTTCTCTCCCGCCTCCCTGGCCACTTCAAAGGCTGTAAGGGTGCATGGGGGGTAGAGATCTGAGGGACGCCTGGGCAGGTATAGGACTTCTCTCCCGCCTCCCTGGCCACTTCAAAGGCTGTAAGGGTGCATTGGGGGGGGGGGGTAGAGATCTGTGGAATGTCAGGGCAGGTAGAGGACTTCTCTCCCGCCTCCCTGGCCACTTCAAAGGCTGTAAGGGTGCAGGGGGGGGGGTAGAGATCTGAGGGACGCCTGGGCAGGTAGAGGACTTCTCTCCCGCCTCCCTGGCCACTTCAAAGGATGTAAGGGTGTATGAGGGGAATATAAAACATCCCCTAATCAAGCAAATTTTCACATCTTTAGGGGAAATCAATTCGTTATAAACAAGTTTTGTCTAATAGTTCTTTGTTCTAACCAAGTTGACTTACTATAGAAATGTATAGGAGAGTTTTGTGACCAGGCATTTTTGTTTGTTATATCCAAATTTCGTTATAAGGGAGTTTGTAATAACCAAGTTTCACTGTATATGCCGGTGATTGCTGTCATTGACTTTTGGTAGCCATTTTGTTCTAATAGATAAAGGATAAGGGGTGCGTTTACGACTGCTAGTGGCCTTGTGTCAATGAGAAAGCATTGTCATAGAGTTTTGCACAATTTAGAATTAAAATCACATTCCCTCGCAAGTTTGCGACGGTTGAATAAAAAAAAAAAAGATTGTAGAAGGAATATGAATATTCGCTATATGAAGTTTATGGTATTAATAGATGGCATCTACGGTGTTGCACACATGCCGTCAAAATTATTATCAAACTAAAGATCAGTTTAGATGAAACAAAAAATTATATACTCCACGCATCGAGACCTTTAAGTCACTATGTCTGAAGTAAAAATGCGCTTTCAATAAAGACACAATTGATAAAAGGCAGATACCCCCAGTAAGCACTTTCTGAACAACTGGAGGGGAACTAGTTAGATTAGAAGCTGACAGTACGCACAAGTCAAATGTTGTCTGATGCCTTGCCGTCAGTTTTCCGCCCTTTTCGCGGTGATCCGCGGCAGCTGTGTGTAGCCACGTCCGTCCTGTTGTCTGTTCTGGTTCCCCAGGGGCACCATCTGACAAGTGAAGTAAATCAAAGACGTTTGGAGCCACTCAGAGGAGCTCAGAGTAAGACGTGCACGGCGTCCGGACTTGTGCGGCTACAACCCACACGACCTGGCCCCAGACCCGTGTCACGCTTACGACGGGCCAGGACAGTAATTGCCGCATGAAAGCTAGCTTTGACAGTATACTCTTTTTTCTTAAAACCCAATACTCCGCCAAGATGCGGCCCTCAAATGAGTGCCAGGTCACGTGGGTCTGACTACACAGTCCTGTTCTCCTCTGACGACCGTCTGGTAGACATTGGTGGACTTTTGCCGTGTTCTGACTACTCAATGGGTTCGCTCTGTAGTTTGGATGTATTGCTTTTTTCATAAATTATGTTATGTCAGAACTCAAAGTCCACACACTATGGCAAAATGAGATTGAATGTTAATGCAAGTACAATACCGAAGTCCCGTAAGATTTAGCGTGGGCATTTTTTGAATTGCCAAGTCGTGTTAGAGGAGGAATATGTATAGTTGTGAACAGCTGTGACGTTGGGTGGTTTATGTTACGCTGTATGACAGGTGCAAACCGACTGGAAACTACATGCACTAAAGGAGAACTAGGGGAGCTAGCACGACGTTTCAGCTGTCCTACAATAGGCAGAAACACCTGTTTCTCTCGGGTTTCTCAGCTATTAGCAAAGTTTTACCCTGTTGATCCAAGTTTCTAATTATGCACCGGTTGTTACCACAGAGAAAAGGCCATATAGCAGGGGTGGAACTGCTCTGAAATGATAATGCCATCTGTTGTAACTTACTGAACGAAGAGTCTTTTTTATTAAACACGACCATTGTACGTCAGCAGGGTGACAAAGGGGCCTCTCCTATAACCGCCCTTTCCCATTCTCCACAACTTCATAAGCCCTACTTATAGGAGTTGGTGGATCGGGAAAGGTTAGTTTGGGTGCTAAGGGAGGAGCAGCCACCCCTGTCTCAGTTCACACTGACATGGCTAACAAGAGGCACTTGATGTGATCCACGGGAAACACCAAACGGTTCTCGACAGGCCGACCGGAGATTGGGTGGCAGGGGACTGGCAGGTTTAAGTCCAGGGGCTGGCCTGAAGAGACAGCCAGATTAAGGATGGGATTACGGGTGGAGACACAGTCTAGGTACCCTTCTTAAAGTTTCACGACTACAAGAAAGGAAGAAGGCTAGTACGCTAGCCTTTGAGCAAATGTCTAACTGGTTAGTAAGCCGTACTTGGGATACTTCCCACAATGTTCATCCGATGGAATCCTCATGAAAACATCTGATGTGGGGCCACTTTTCGATTCACTGTTAATTTTGGATTGCTAGACTATAGCAAGTGTTACCAGTGCTTATCTCTTCAGGTATCAGATTAGGAATTGGCGGTCCCACTGTGCGTCCATACTAAAACATATAGGAGGGTAGCGGGATGCATTATTAACCAATGAGATAGTTCCCTTCATTCAATGTGGGACTTCTATATTGCATTTTATAAAACGGCTGGTAGTTCACTGCTGCACTATAGAAATGACACTGAGTGCATTATAGCAATTTATAGGGCAATGGAGTCCCCTACTAAGGGTCCCGCTACCCAGGAATATTGCAGATACAAAATGATATACACACACAACACTCACTCTCTTAGTAACAATGACCGATGGAATTTTACTCAACACTCACCACTAAGCTCCAACTACCTACCCATAAAACCCCCTGTAGCCCGTTCCCCACAAACATGTTCACTTCAGTCTTCAGAACCATTCCCAAGACGCTATTATCCTATCCTCCCACCCACCACTCACCAGGAGTAAGGCCGCCGGAAGGCCTCCTTCCGGTCCCGGTGTCGATGACCTTGATCTGAGATCGGAGTCCCATAAGGTACTGAAAGGGAGAAGGGGATATGGCCATTAAGGATGTGCTATATGCATCGTCACCCAAACCCCGCAAACACGTGACGACCTCACGGGGTACTCATGTGACTGTCACAAGCGCGGTCGAGCTGCTCAACTCTCCAAGTCGTTACCCGGAAGTGGTTCGATGAACTGCTCGTCGGGTTCCGGTGTGGATAAATAAATCATGTAGTTTTGATGGCACTCCATGTAATTGATAGGGTCTGTCAAGGGCATAACTCTTGAGAGGGGATATTAAAAGGGACCTCTAACATGAGGATATACATATACCTTTTTTGTACAGGCACATACATATCAGAGATAAGTTATGAGGACCATTTCTTGTACATGCTTATAGACATCCACACTAAGAATTGAAACGCGCCTCCTGACAATTCCCCAGGGTCTCTTTTTATTGGCCTTGTATTGGTGGGAAGGGGGCGAGTGTGTTAACACCCCAGTATCCGGCTTTTTCCTCCAAGGCTGTCCACATCATGTTGAGGTCTTCTCATTTAGTGTTTTTTTTATCCCACGCTACTCCATCGCCTGTTAAACAGTGTTATGCGGACATGCACATGGTAAATGGGTGTCGTGGGGAGGCTTTAATGTTGCCATGGCTTTTCATGAAGTTGAATAAAAGTGTAGCTTGAATAAGAACAAAATTATAGTTCACTTTTGTTATCAGAGCGACTATAATGGAGTTTGAGTTAAGAGTTAAAATTTCAACAAAGTGGTCTGGCATTTGCCTTTGTTCTGGTGTGTCAGGCTTTCTATATACCCGCCTAAAAGCTATCTAGTCAGATCTTTCAATATTAATGGTAGTGTTTTTTTTTTGTGATAGATCTCGTAATGAATGGGGGTGACATCCAAAGGGGCCATCCCTATACTGCTCAATGTATTATTCATGTAATATCTGTTTCACACCCTTTAAACGGTGCGATAAGTGCATTTATCTCATAAATACTGGACCCAATTTGGTCCATTAACCTAAATCAGTGACGGGACGGGTATGAAGGATTGGGTCTTCTTTTATGGCGTTGTTCAGATGAAGTTCACCAAGCATGTTATTGCCACGTTGAAAAACAGGTTAAACCCACTACTAAATCAACTCTATGTGATTATTGCACTTGAGTCCAGGTCATATTAACTGTAGGACTTTTTGTGTGGACGTTTTGAATCCAGGAGAATTTGCATTTGCATGAGAGAATATTCTCACTAAGGATATATGAAGCATATAAAACGTACAACAATGGATAACTATGAAATGTTAATGTCGTATAACAGAATAAAGAGTAACCCAAGGTTGTTCTTCACGTCTTCCTGTACAGCAAATCATTCAAGTTTGTGTATCCTTCTAAATGCTAAAGCCTTATTGTATTAAAGGTTGTGGAAGATTTTTGAGCAGGGTGCTCTATGTTTGAAAGGACAACAAGATTAAAGTAACAAGGAAACATTGAAATAGACGAAAGGGCAGTTAATAATTATAGTCTCTCTCCATAACAGTGAGTCATGTTAAAACACAAATATGATTATGATATTAATGTCATGCTGCCCTTTTGGGAGGTAGTTGGTAGTTTTGGACAAAGGGAAAGTTGAGCTGTCACACAAAATTATAGCACAAAATGAGAAAGAGAGAGAGAGAGAGAGAGAGAGAGAGAGAGAGAGAGAGAGAGAGAGAGAGAGAGAGATAGAGAGAGAGAGATAGAGAGAGATGATCCAATGCAACCACCAAATCGCGACGCTATGGCATGTCATATTGTTAAAAAGTTACCTGATACACTTTGCAGCCAACATGCCTCCTGTACGTCACCCATGGGAGGTGCATTAAAACCTGCTCACTATTCGCCCTGGAAAGTAGGGCTGGGGAAAGCAGGCGGACGGGGGATGACCTTTGCGTCATTGGGGATGACCTTTTGTGTCATTGGGGACAGACAAAGGACACGATACTCTGCCAACTGCTCTCAAAAAGGCCATTATTTTTTGGGATATATCATTTGGACTTAATTATATATACCGAGAAACCATATTCCTAATGTAATATACATCTCAAACGCTTCTGTACTAGCATAATGAATTGAACAAGTTTTCTTAGTAGATCGTCTGTTCCGGTTTGGAAACTGAGTAACAGATAAAAGAGATGTCGCAATTACTTTTTGTGTACCCTGTGTGACATCAGAACAGTGGGTTCTTGTCTACGTGTTGACATCTGAGCGGGCTGTACATGCATGTTTTTTTTTGTTTACTTGTTGATACCATCTCAGTTTTTGCAGTATCTTTGACTAAACCGACGATATCATATTGATCTCCAACAATCAGTTCCCTATCCCATCCCTCCAACTCACTCCACTGTCGGATATTTTATCTGTCAAAACATTGCCCTCTCGTGCTTTAGTTTTGTCATGACTGTCCGAGCCATTTTATATTGTTCAGTGGCGTTTTTTGAATGATATTGGTATTTAGCTAAATTAATTTCAGCGATTTCTTTTTGGCCTAACGGAGATTTTGTATTCATGAGTGGAAGAATCCTAGTGGAAATTGATGTTTTGTCGCCATAACTTGCGCCTCTTCCCCGAGCCGCCAATGTTGTAAGTAGTTTACGGAAGAAGAGGTTTACCGATGGTTGTTCGTGCGCTTGTCAGGTTGTAAGTAGCATAGGGAAATAGGGCTTTGCAACTGGTTAAGTGTGACGGTAGTGTTGTAAGTACCGGTAGTATAGGACTAGATGGGTTTGTTGCTGGTTCAGTAGTGAGAAGTGTAGGGAATGATGGGTTTGCTAGTTGTTGCGGGTACCTTATTGGCCCACATAGCAGCTTTGCGTTAATAGACTTCAGTACTTATTTGTGATACATTTTCTAGTGCTTCAGATTTTTTCAATACCCATGGATTTCGAGCGCTTATTTGACATTGGCACTTATTTGAGACCCCATTGCTTACACTGGACAAAACGTTTTCACTGGTTCCCTGTAGGTAAAATATAACCGCAGGCCATGTCTGATGGCTCTAGGCTACTTACCAGTATCTGGTAACTGATCTAGTTGAAGTCCACTTGATGGGAGTTTTAAATCTCCAAGGACAGGTGGAAGTGGAGGGTGAAAACAGGATAATTTACAGGTCGATACTTAGAGATGGTCTGACTTAGTATATGGCCCCAACATAATTATGTTCCCAACACACAGGATTTTGGTCGATTCGTAGAAAGCTTGAGTCAACAGCTTGGGTTCTCTATTTTGACGCCAAGAAAATCTTAAGATATGAAAATTCCCGGAAAATTAGGAGAGAAAAAGTTTGAAAATTATATAAAAATCGGCCATCAATATCAGTTTTGTTGAGTCACAACCGTTTAGGGCCATTTTAAGCTCTAAATGTTAACCGTAATACATCTTTGTAGGCCTATTTCGATTTTTCTCTTTTGTATTGCTACTTTCGTTTGGCTTATTCCACAAGTCTGTGTCTTATTGTAAGGGAGTCACCGTCCAGTGCATATGTGACTACCAGCACAGCAGCAAGGTGCTAAAGTGCCAATTCAACACCCACCCCCATTCTGCGTACAGTCAAAACGCTGTGGAAATGCTGAGGTACAATTGGGGGGGGGGGGTTAGAAACTCAACACATTGATACCCCTTAAGCTTAGTAGGCCTACTCCATAGAAGAATGGTATAGTGTGGCTTCAGCCAGCTTGTTTGTCCCTGATTCTCGCGAGATTTCACAAGTTTCACGCTCCAGTGCTTCCAAAATGGAGTCGCCACTGGACGTGGAGCGTAGGCCTTATAAAGACGGCTCTATTGTTCGCTAAGTGGAACTAGGAGGTAGTACATTTAATTAAGTGTGTAGGGAAATGTGTGTCTGGTGCTAGTTGTGTGAAAGCACCTAATTGAGTACAGTTAATACATAGTATATGGGGAATTCAGTGTGGCTAACACATGTCCTCGGGGCTAATAAAACTTATCATATAATCATCTTATCATACAGCAGTGAGTCAAACGCAGACTGGCTCATGGAATAGACCATCACTCTATAGGGAACAGAGCCATTCCTGTATGGAGGTGGCCATCTTAGTGTCAGTTATGTAAGTGCCCCCCCCCGAACGGCCATTTTGGATTCAGCATAGACTTGTGGGTAATCTCTTATCTTCTCCTCCATTTACCAGAGAACAATGGAGAGTGATAACACTGATAAGAGTGATTAGCTGCCCCTTGCCTATATCTTAATCACCTTAAGTACCCCTCCATTGTTTTAGGTGTGAAGGGAGGGGATTGGCTTGGTTTTTGTCATTGTGCCCTCTTACCAAACGTTTAAAGTTTAACTGCGCTTGTATTTAAAGTACTAAAGGCATATGAAGCAGACCCTCTTAAAGTCTAAGGTATTTGCCATTCATGGGTACAAAAATTAGAATATAACTACAGATGGTCAATTAGGAAGAGCCCATCAAAGTAAACTGTACAAAGAGGACAACTGCTGATCTAGCCCCCGACTACATGAGCCACCTAGCTGATTTTTTTTAGTACTAGCAATGGCCTAGTCCCGTATGTAGACATGTTATCAGCCTTTCATGCGACCAACGATGTCATAACCAGCTTGCCTCTTTTTACCTGTCGGTCATGGAGAGAATAGCTGGGGATGACTCGACTCAATAACCCCCTGTTCGCTTATAATGGCATGATCAGAAATGTTTGATGAAGCCAACTTGTCTGGTGTTGTGCTTTGTGTTGACTAACGCACCATATTAGATCAAACACGAGCGGGCCTCTAGACTACACATAGTCCATTTTACCATTTATTACTTTTTCTATCACGATTATCCTTATTATTTTATCGAACTGATTGCTGTGACCTGCCACTCATCTAATGTATCTTATTGATGGATCTCATCTTCTTCTCTGAAAGTAGAATAGAAGGATGGGGAGAGAGCAAGGCTGTGTGTCAATATAACACTGCAAAGCTAGTTCTGTTGTATGTTAATGGTAGACATTGCGGAGGGCTTCACAGGCTTGCCGTCGCTAATTACCATTGCGATGGCAGATACATAGTTAGATGCTAAAATTAGACTCAATTACAGAAGGGACAATTAGCACAGTAAATGACATTGATGAATCTCACACAGACAAGGCCCCATGGAATATTGTTTCTATTCCTCACCATGACTGGCCTACCGCCGGTCGTGTTTGCTTTTAAGATTTCCCAGATCGAAACCGTTTATATTAAAGATTTATTAGCTGAAACCTTAACAGTGTCGTGTTCTAAAAAAGGCCTCATAGCGAATGGGCTACTTTTTTACAACTGGAATACAGATTTATATAAGGAAGATAAAGCATAGTCTCACCCAATTATGCAGCTACACGTATATATATATATGATGTAATCAATATTATAACAATCCCTGTGTAGTATATCTAATGGAACTTGTTCTGTTGAACTGGAAAAAAAAAAACTTATATGTGATTATTCCCTGTTTGTATATGAGCGCTGTCTAGCGTTAATCTGATGCGATGGATATTCCTTGGATGCAGTATACTCAATAAGATCTTTTTTTTATATTCATGTACATGAATCGTTCCTGCAATTGATTCACCAAGTGACTAGAGCTAGATGATAAATCTTTTTATCGACCATTCTCAATGTTACAGTAGGAATAAATCATAGATGCAGATTCACTCGGGATACTACATCATTGTGCGATGAAGCAAAGGCGTTTGTGTCTGAATTACAAACAGTATAAACTGAACGCTAGAGGTAGCCATCAATATTCTTCCTGTAATCTTGCAGGCGTGCCAACACGGGCTAGAAAACGGGCCCTCGGTGTGACAGGCTCTCTCCTCAGCTGATAGATGATCAATTCTCTCCCTGGAGGAGGCCAAGGAGGCGGAACAAAGATACTTGTTACTTGATAGTCAGCACGAGGAGTTGTGTCTCTATCTGCTTATCAATTAATGTTCATTGCGTCCCATGCGACACGGCACAGTTGATAATGAAGACTCTTCCAAAATTTCACAATGGGACAGATATTGTGACTATGCGTGTTATTATGGCGAGAATCTAGAAGATTTCTTTTTTTTATGCTGCCCATTATGTGGGATCAACATAATGTTTCTGGTGTAGAACAATGCACAGCATTGTCAATGCACAGCATTGTCCTTTCCCAACTCACACCCTGAAACAACTCAGTCTTCAGGGAGGAATGAATGGGTTAGTTTCCTAGAATAGCTGTCTGCAAATGAATTGGGTTACGTTTCTAAAACTGTTGCCTTTCAAATGAAAAGGGATTAGGTTCATTGAATTGTCTACTTAAAAAGAAAGGATTTATGTTGGCGGAACTACTGCCTACAAAATGAATCGACTTGCAGATAAGCATCGGGTGGTCGTATATTGATTCAGCATTGGGTGTACAGAAATAAAAAGGGGGAATGGATACGCAAGGAGAGGTTGGTACTGGATGTTGAAGCATCAAGGCAGACATCTTTATAGGTGTATTTGGGTATTGTGTCCGGGGTGTGAAACGGAACAATGTTTTTACCGTAATGTACCTACAGAATAAATGAATACAGTGATGAGTTGATATTAAGCATGAACTACACGCTTATAATATTTCTACAATTGTTTTAGGTGACAAAATTATTTCCCACCATATGTGTATTACATCGGTTATTTCTCTCAGAAAGGCATCAGTGTAGAAATGATTACAATGGTTAAACCACTCTAATTGTAACAAGACCAGACAAGACTATGTGATGTTGAGGGAAATTAGAGACTAGCCATGCAGACTCAGTAAGAACCAACAACAGAGACTTGTATCCTCAGAAGTTGCATGTTACACATTCTAACTGTGTGCTCAGCATGCAAGCCAACTTAAACGCAAGTTTTACTAGGCCCTGGATTGGGTTCAACATCAGAAAAATCTCTCATTTTGGCTTCTTTTTCCTCGTCCATATTGGCGGGTCATCATTTCTGGATCCATCTGGCTTGTAATTAATGTTTCCTCGGAAACAGAGTCTGGGCAAATGGAAGATGTGCTTTTTGTGGGAAGGCTACTTCAGTGAGGAGAAAATTGGATCAGGTTCCATCAGATCACGGTCGGAAATGAGGCAGATTAGTTATTTTGGAAGCCTTCTACTTTCCTCGGTGGAAGACTACCCAGTGAGACTTCCGCTTTCTGGGGAAGCTCGGCGTGCCAACGGGAGCTATCGCACTTCTCGGGTCTCACATAGTCTTTTTTTGTCCGACTTCAGTGACATTTAGTCAGTTTGGAAGAGATTGTCAGTCTTCAGTATTCCCCTTGGCAAGTGGAATTATCAAACAAACGAGTCGCCTTTATCTTTCCTGACAGCATGCCGTATAGGTCCTTCACGGTCGTTTTACCTTGGGTGCATTCTTCTGGAAGTCTTCAAAGTGAATTCACAACCCAATTTAAACAAAACTTCCACTTTGGCACGAAGACAATTGCATTTAGTACACACCCTCTCCCCATCCACACAATGACTGGAATCGGCTTAAAGGGTGGGTTGTGGGGGGTGAGATCACGCCTCCTGTTTGTGATGGTGAAGGTGGCAGAGATGTAACGTGTAAGAGTGTGCTTAGACACAGAGCAGCTCGGACCAGCTCGTAGCCTCTGTGACATGGTTAAAACCTGGCAGTGTAAACATGCCCGGCGGGGTGAGGCCACCCTGCTTTGAGGACACAGATTGGGTGCACGGCGGGTTCATCCTCTTATACATGTATAGGTCCTGCACTAAGTAACGGGGCCTCTCCTGTCTGGGAAACATTAACTTCTCACATAAGAACACCACTGGGGAGTAGCTCGCCTATTCCATAACTGTGGATCAACATGGTAAAAGGTACCCCCGCGCACCCCCTCACGGGCGTACATTTTACCATGTTGATCCACCCAGTCTGTCTCATTAAAGAATCTTCCACCCATCCATCTTGCAGGGTCGTCCCTGCTCTCATACTCTCAGTCTTCTCCTCTGTCCTCCTGTGTAGTGTGCCCACAGGGGTGAGTAACTTAATGGATGTGTGGAGCTGTGTGCCCTTTAGGTGAAGGTCCTCCACTCATCTCTGACGGTTATAATCCATGCAATGACGCTAGATGTGGACTTTTTGATTCCGCGGCACACATGCACAGTATTTGGCTACTTTAAAATCATACAACTCAGGGATTTACCACAGTGTATTAACAGAAGCAGTCTCAGCTCATACCTATAGCTCCCGAAAGTTCAATAGTGTCATGATAGAATTTTAACATAAAGAAAAAAGAAAGGTTATAACAGTTTGAGAAGAAGCAAACAGTGATCTTCACTGTGGCAGGAATGGCATGGTGGTGGCTGGTACTCTCTGCTCTACAATGTTCATTTTGTACTCAATGTTCATTAACACTCTAGGATATCAAATAGCAAGAAAATGTTGTTGAACCTTAGCAGCCCAGAGAAGCGAGATGCAAACTAGCGTTGCTGTCACTATTCAGTCTGAGATTACATGGGCTGGAACAGCGTGGTCTAACCACCCAGATCAGAATTCATGTGACGCACCTCTATGAAGACATAGGGGTAGTGTCTGGACCAAGCTATAACCTGACTACTGCATATGGTCTGGACTGGCTCTGCAGGTGGGCCAAGAGCTAGTGGTCATATAATTCAAGGTCACTCTTCTGCTATCACCATGAATTCACATACCTTGATGATACATCATGATATGTGTGGATGTATATACGTATGTTCTGACATTCCTTGAATAACATTCAATGTGTGATTATATTCAATTGTCCTTCGGGGTATTAACCAGGGTGTTATTGTGAGAGTGTTTTGGTAAATTGGATTCTGTGGGCTGTACTTGGTATCATACATTAATGGCTGCATAATGGTTGGCTTCTTAAACTAAAACTGCTTACTATCTACCACACATGTAATATGGGCTACTAGGGAACAGGCTAGATTCTCAGCTTTTCGGTGACATATTTTCTCTGATTCTGAGACCATGGCAAAATCTAATGTAAAGGCTCCACTTTTGGTATTGCCTCGGTCCTAAAAGTGTGCAGATACATGTATAATGAAAAAAAGAGGAAGGGATACAAGGCTTTTGATGTTGTGTATGAGAAACGTAGGGTGTAGGGCAAGGCCATGTAAAATGAAGATTGCTATAATAAATCAAATATAATCAACAAAGGTGAACTTGTGAAACACACACATGACACAGCGGTGGTATATCTTTCGCACAATTGATCATAGTATTCATGATTTCTTTTTAGGCTGTCTTTAGAAAGATGCCTTCCATATTGTCAAGGTCTGTGCTATGGAGCTCACGGTGTGATATTTTTCGCAGAAGTTAGATTATCCATAATAGTTCCATCACGCCACTCCATATGGGATTGAAGTAGGGAAAATGTTGGTCCGAGCACGCTATATATTGGAGCAGCTGATATCCCTGCACTGAAAACCCGTCCCACCTGGCTCAAATGTGCACCTTCCCCCACCATACCCCACTTCCCCACACCTCTTACACACCTCGTCTTCACACCTTTACCCGGCTCCCATCGTGTTGGAATTAGACAGTGTCACAGTTTTTGATAGATGGGGTGGCTGTGTCACTTAGTGGCGGCTAGTCTACAGAACGCCCATTAACCCAGGCTCACTCTCTGTGTACCTCCTGAGTCCCTGCGGGCTTAAGCTGCCCTAATATACCCCCAATATCACCCCTCCCCCTGCGCCATCCCAGACCTTTTGCCTGACGTCCGACCATTCATCTTGATAGAGAATGTATGATTACTCCTTGTCGCCGGCCGCGTGATGAATTACCGCTGCCTGTCATACCTGCCGACTGGCACCTCCCCGGGCCTGGCCGCCGCACTGCGGTGAATACTTCATCCTGTGGCCGTCGGCATGGCGTTTTCCAACTGGAGGAGTGGGGGGGGGGGTAGACCCCATAGAGTTCGGCTGGAAACCTACCCCTGAATTCCGCTCCCGCTACTCTCCCACTACATAAGGGGCAGGTGGAAGCCTTGGCCAACTTGTTAGTGCAGAATAAACATCCACTAATCACCCCCAATTAAGGGATTATGATAAGAATTTCTTTGATATAACAAAATTATATTTCTGTAGTCCTCCCTCTCCCTGTCTGTGACCTGACCTTGACACAGGAGGAAGTAAGGGGAGAGGGGTTGGGGGGAGGAGCCCAATGCCTGTGGTAGTTATACAGACCACAGATGCCCAGCGTACCATAGAGTCACCTAGGTACTAGTGCCGCCAGGTAGAATCATATACAGCGTCCTCATACAGTCCTGAAATAAAAGCTGCGTAATACAAGGTCATGTTTCTTTAAGAATTAATGTGGGGAAATCTTCTCATCCTTCACCTTTCTCTTACATCCAGCTCGCCACACTAAGCCACCCTCTATGATGGTGTTCCACAGGGTGATCCCTAGGGCTTTATTAGCGCGGCGACTCTAGGTACTACTCGTAAGACTTGTTTACTAGTGTATGGTTCAGAGTCGCCATGGTGTTAAGCATAGGGGGAGCCTGCAATCTATTTTTGTCTGTGGCTCCTCTGCTATGGACTATTCCTACACAATGTTTTAATATAATGACAACACTGTGTTTTTAACTATGAGTGAAGGAATTTCCAGAATATATCTCATACTTTTGATTTTATTCACAGATTAGACATTTCAACATTTGGAGCCCTATGGCAGATTAGCATTAGAACATTTTAAGATTCAGGAATGCATCTCTGTAGCCTTTGTTTTAGAATTGTTTATTCTGAAACTACTTTATATATATATATATATATATATATATATATATATATATATATATATATATATATATATAGTACAGGTTTTATTACAGGGTTATGGTACATTTTTAGTATATATTCTGTATTTGAGCAAGGTATTCTGGGCTTCCCTAGCCCACTTAAAAGGGTCTATTTCTCCTCTTTCCTATCCCCCTGGGATGTGTGTGGTGCACACATACGCAGGCACTGACACATTTCCCTGTGAAATTGTATAAAGTAGTTCTTGCCGTGAATATGACCTTAGGTAGAAATAGCGGTAAACATCTATTACTCACTCACTCCAGCAAGGTATTCACTGTTTAAGAAATCAGTGCTAAAGTGTGTGTTGCCATATCTGCATTTTTTAATATCAGAGGAGGTTTAAGCATAAGGACACCTTGTGGAACTGCTATGTTCTTCTCTGTGTAAAAGTTTTTAGTTCACATTGAAATAATATGCTTTTTCATATGTATATCCTGTTGGTGATGAAACATTACTTTAATTACTTGTTTCATTAAATTTCATTTTTATAAACAATTTTGTGGAACACTGAAAACATGTATGTATGCAGGTGTCCTTACACTGTGCTCCTCCACAGAGAGGTGGGATGATCTGGCCGGTTTGCTCACCATTGGCCTGTGACGAGGTACAGACTATTACTAGGTGATTGGTAGTTGGGTGGGTGTGTGTGTGTGGGAGGGGGGGGGGGTAAGGCAGAGCAGGGTACACTCATAATGACACACTTGTTGTCTTTGACATTGGACATTGAAAAAGACAGGTCCCTATGACAGCTGAGTGAGGTGCATGCAGAAGTACTTAACTGCAGTGGGTAGTTTGGGTTGAATTTGTGCTATATACTACCAAAAGCCCATATGATAGAATGCCTATCTATCAGTCTCACCAACTGAAACTAGACACAAGATTACAAGTCGCCGCACCATGTCTCACAGGACTATTCTCTACTATTGTATTTAAATCTACAACACTATGGTTTTATTGTCGTCGTGGATAGGTATCCATATTGTATGTGTTAGTTTATAGTGTGTGGTGCGTTGTCTATCAGCAAAGTCTAGGGCACCTATACCCTTAACAACAGAAAAAAACCTCTTAGTATTGTCTAAATGGAAAAGTTCCCCCATTCCTCCCACTGTAGGGGCTTCCCTAGACCACTTAAAAGGGTCTATTTCTCCTCTTTCCTATCCCCTCGGATGTGTCTGGTGCACATATGTGCGGGCACTGACACATTCCTCTGTGAACATGTGTAATGTCTTTCCCGCCATGAATATGACCTTAGCTGTCGAAATGGCGTTAAACATCTATTACTCAATCACTCACTCACTCACCTCCCACTATAGAACTCAATGCCCACTTACTAGAGCAACACCACAAGTGCATTTGATAATCCATCGAGTGGTGAATTTAATCTTCACCGAGTGCTTTCTCCTGTGCACAGCTGTGTTCTCTAATCCCTCCAGACTAAAACGAGAGAGTTCTTAACCACTGTAGAATAGTATCATGCAGAAGACAAATGATGGTACCGGTAGTTGTTAGAAGTAAGCAAGAGCAAAAGCTTCACAAATAAATTATCATTGGGGGTATTTGGGTGGACGGATGCTGTTGTTTTGACTCATGTGTATCGCCAGTTAAACTATACTACTATACATTCACATCGTTACTTTTTCAGCGTGACCTCACTCACTCCAAACATGGAATGTCCGTGTTGGGAGCATCCCTTGAGGTGGGTTTCAGTGGGAGGGGGGGGGGGGCGTCTGCCACATCTTCTGAGGTGGGGTGGCCTAGCTGGTTAATGGATGCCTCCAGTAGGTGTGTGCCACAGGCGGCACGTGGCCTTGTTGTAGGTCTGATTGCAACTTGCCCTTCCTGCACACTCCACAGGAGTTGAGGATTCTCCAGCCTCCCCAACAACACCGACTAAATCCTCTGCACCTCCTCCCCAAACTCCACACGTAGACGTACACACACTCATATATCATGTTCTGTGGAGGCGAAGGGTGGAACAGAGGAAAGCAAGCAATATCGACTGTGGGTCCCATCCATTTTAGGTGTTACTTTAAGAATGACAGAGATGTAGGGTGAGCATTTCCCCCTATACCAATTGGACTCTTTTTTTTTTGTACAAAGCCTTTTGTAATCGAAATGAGACTACTTATCTTTCTTTTAAGTGGATTCCCAAAGTCCCATTTTCAGGTGCACCGCACCCGTCGGTCTTGTAGTCAATTGGATGATAGAGGGACATTAATCTCGCCTTTCTTTCTTATCTCGTCCTTTTTAATCAGTTTCCTATTTTCCCCCTGCTGAACATTGCGACTTTGACGGTCGCAAGAAAGGTCAGGAGCACTAAATTCCATCTATCTTCCGATGTCTGCCCCAAACCTATTTTTCAGGGGAACGTATTTTGGATCTTGTTCACATTTAGTCACTATAACACTAGCAGTGGGACGATATTCTTCATGGATAGATATTATCTAGTACTGAAGTGGATATTCTGAAGTTATGGATGGATACTCTAGTATAGAGTCAGACCAAAATAAGAAGTTGTTTGTTTCCAGTAAGATAACTTGAAAAGCTATGGTCGATAGGTCGTTTTTTTTTTGTGTTTTTTTTTTACATTCTTATGGAAAATGTTAGGGCAAATATCAATGGATGTATCAAATACTTTGATTTTATTTAATGCCAGATAAGGGAGGAATAACGTGATAAATGTGAAAGAGGTTGAGAATATGAAAGGGATATTTGGCCAGGGTCGGTCGGTGACTGGAAACACAACTTTTTTAGGCCTCACTACTGCAATATCTTCAAGATGCTTCATGTACACCTCCATAACTATCTGGTGGATGTGTCCATGTATTGTGCAGATGTAATTCTCTTCAGGAACTAGTCTTTGTTACGTTTGTAGACGTGGAATTTATTTTGCATCAAAATGAAGATCGGTCTGAAAGTGGCAGGGGTCAATAGAGGAAACATTATCTCTAGCGTGTCTTCAAAACAATCCCGCCATCCCTGCTGGACAATTGTACCATGTAACGTTTAAATAGCGTTATGCAGAGGAACAACGTCAAGAATGTGCTTTTAAATGCAGAGTCCTGTAAACACACGTTAGACGTATGGTAATATCACTATACCTGGTATCACCACCAGTGTGTCAGTTCTACACCCTACATTGGACCCATAATACTGCGATACCGCCAAGCAAACAGTAATTGGTTATGGTAAATGGAAGTCACAGTTCTGTCTCCTGTGCCACCCATGAGTTTATCCTGGGTGTAAGGGCGGCAGGCTGAATGAGCAAGTCACTGTAAGGACACAGACCTGCTCCATGCATTAACAAGTAGTGAACATGATGCCATAACTCATCAACCAAGTGGCCTGGCAATCCATCTGATTAACACCCACTGGGAGATACACCTGGGTCATGTAACCTATATGCCCACCTCACTCTCTCCTCTTGCTCACGCTACTTTTGTTATGGGTAGTATCATCTTACTTCTGGGGCCAAAGTGACACACATGGATATGAAATATGTGGGTCTGGACCCTGTAGCTTCACTCATTTTTTGTTAGCTATCTCCCTTGGTTGCCTCCGAGTAACGAATTGCTTTTGGTCATTTTGGTCTTTATGGCGCTGTTGACACAGTTCTCTTTGAAACAAGGATATAGGCATGGGCAAACTAAGATTTTATGCCTAAGGCTTCATGGTACATCAGCAAACAGTATAAAAGTTCCCTTTAAGGGCAACTTGATACCTCCAGACTCATGTTCATAATGCACCAAATCGGCGCTAGAGAGTTGGTGATTGTTGATTCTTGTGATTGCCGACGCTTCGTTCTTTTCTCACTCCCGTGGTTCGCCATAATGCAAGGGTATATTACCAGAGAGTACGTTATACACCAGGGATTACACGAATGCATCATAACAGCCTATGGGCATGATACACAAATGCACCAAGTGGTCCCTAAAGGTTCAAGTATTTATTTAAGATTCAATGTAAAGGGGGTGTAGGGGTGGCTACAGAATCATGACGTGCCCATAAGATGTCTCATGTTTAGGCCTCACGCCTGAATACACGTACAAGGGGGTTGATTCGGAAGGCGCGCCGTGCCGTAACTCTTCATTCCTGCCGTAATTGGCGGGCTGAGTAGGAGCGTAGACCAATCCATTAACGAGCAGGAGGCGCCTGTCGTCCCGGCCCTGCCCGCCAGGTGACATTCCCTTGTTTAAACACTACACCTTTCGATTCTACCACCATTTGTTTTAGCCATGCTGCCTCATGTTTCCTATTCTTATTCACCTCTTATTTCATATCATACTACCTTCTAACGTGATGGCCTTCCCATGAATATATGCCGCTTACATTTCTCATTAAGAGTGATGGCCATGATACGAAATGGGAGGGGAGGGGCTCTTGTGGGGCAGGGGCGTGTTGTCCGGTGAGGGTAGGGTGGTAAATATGGAAGGTAGATATAGAGGCTTTGGCTGCCTGAGGATGGGTGGACAAGAGGCTGCGGAGGAGAGTGAGTAGGGCTAGTCTTCCTTGGGACCAATAAAACCACTATGGTGTGTGCCTGTTAATGTTCTATGTGTTTATATGCAGCACTTTAAACGCCGCTTTAATGGCCAAGATCAACGCGCACCAGGTGGAATGGTATGGTAGCCAGTCACATGCTGGAGTTCTACATTCCTTTAGATGCATGGTTTAAGTAAATAGACAGGGTTACGAGAGATATGTATGTGACAGAAGTGGTCATTATTATTCACAAGTTATCTCCGTTTTGCAGATAGTGTCTCTGATTTTAGTGGAAAGTCCGCCCTATATATATTTGTATCTTCGTTAACTCCCCCCAATTGATATAACGTATTTATATTTCAAGAGCGCCATTTCCATAATTGCTCTCCCTATTCTCGCTTATGGTTAGTCTCGTTTGTCTTTCCTGTGACCTACATTGTAAGAGAACCCTGTTGTTTGCCTCTTCCTCAGATGCATCATCTTCCATCACATTTCCTCATTTCTTTCTCTGTATCAGCCATGGAAAATTATCTCATAATTCAATAGTGAGTGGGATTCCCAGATTTTAATAAGCTATGGTGATTTTTACGGTTATTTATCAAACCATATCTTCTTTTAATGACCAGGTCCTATTTAGTCCAGACTCTCAGTTAATTAGGACGTGGGAATTCCAGGAGTTTGGAGATCAGTTTAATCATTCGAGTCCCAATAAGGATCGTTGTCAGCGGTACTCATTTTCTCCTCATTGATCTTGGCTTGTCTCTCTCAGATCACGTGATGCTTTTAGCCACGCCCACCTCCTTATTGGAAGGCTGTGGATTGCGTCTTCCGATTGGCTATTACTGATTACTAACGCTTGAGAAGGTATCAATCAGTAGGGATGAAAAGAATTGATTGGTTCAAAATGAGATTCAGATAACTTGTTCCTTGCTACTTGGGCTGACAGCTCTCTAGGAGGTATAAAACTATTGACTCCCATGGCCAGCTTGATAATCAATTAGAGGATCGACCCATCTTCCAATTTAGGCATTAGGCCTGCTGAGCCTGTAATATCTGCCGAGCTTCTTTTTATGACAAATGGTTACAGATTGCCTTCAGTATTTCCATATTGATTTGTTCACAATGCGAAGGAGTGCATGTGTACTAGACTTTGAGTCCACATCAAAAGATAACAGTACCTGTTTCTATATATTCAACCACATCCTGTTCAAAACCAGGAATTGACGATTTCTATGAAGCAAAATGACCCACATAGTTTACTTGATATTGCAAGTACTGAATATGTATTTCTAGAAAATACTGCTTAGAATTGAGGGCTTCTGTGTAAAGAAATCGAAACTGGGTATTTTCAGTGTAAGTAGTGTATAGCATAAGAAGTGTATTCGTTGCATGTAAAAATCTACTCTTGTTAAATTCTGTTTAATGCAAATACTGGTAATATAAGAGGTTTGGATTAAAAGTATCCAATTTTTGTAGATACATATGAAATAGATGGCTACACTGAAGTAAGTGGTACTTAGTTTATTTTGCGTTGCTAAGGGTAGATAGTTAGATTTGACCGTACATTATATCAAAGTAGAACACGTATAATTACGTATGCCATAGAGGAATGCCCTCCATTGTAAATAGTATATGGGGATGGGAGTGCCACAGAGGATGCGCCCATTGTAAGTAGTACATGGGGATGGGAGTGCCACAGAGGATGCGTCCATTGCAAGTAGTACATGGGGATGGGAGTGCCACAGAGGATGCGTCCATTCTAAGTAGTACCTGGGGATGAGAGTGCCACAGAGGATGCATCCATTGCAAGTAGTACATGGGAATGGGAGTGCCATAGAGGATGCGTCCGTTGCAAGTAATACATGGGGATGGGAGTGCCACAGAGGATGCGTCCATTCTAAGTAGTACCTGGGGATGAGAGTGCCACAGAGGATGCATCCATTGCAAGTAGTACATGGGGATGGGAGTGCCATAGAGGATGCGTCCATTGCAAGTAGTACATGGGAATGGGAGTGCCATAGAGGATGCGTCCATTGCAAGTAGTACATGGGGATGGGAGTACCATAGAGGATGCGTCCATTGCAAGTAGTACATGGGGATGAGAGGGCCACAGAGGATGCATCCATTGCAAGTAGTACATGGGGATGGGAGTGCCATAGATGATGTGTCCATTGCAAGTAGTTATTGGGGATGGGAGTGCCATAGAGGATGCGTCCATTGCAAGTAGTTATTGGGGATGGGAGTGCCATAGAGGATGCGTCCATTGCAAGTAGTACATGGGGATGAGAGTGCCACAGAGGATGCATCCATTGCAAGTAGTACATGGGGATGGGAGTGCCACAGAGGATGCGTCCATTGCAAGAGTACATGGGGATGGGAGTGCCATAGAGGATGCGTCCATTGCAAGTAGTACATGGGGATGAGAGTGCCACAGAGGATGCATCCATTGCAAGTAGTACATGGGGATGGGAGTGCCACAGAGGATGCATCCATTGCAAGTAGTACACTAGTGGAGATTATCTAGTGATGTGAGACCTAATATAAAAATGTTGTATGTGGGAATGTAATTCAATACACGATAACGGCTGAATCATTACCATAGTTGAGCAATCTGAAACATTCTCATTACCTAACTTAGCAGAACTGGCCATGGTTCTCACTGGCCCTCTAATAAGGAAGTCTGTATTATGGAGAATCAATAATAAAGTTGTTGAGGTAATCACAGAGAGTGTGTTAGGAGCTGCTAATGATCAAAACCAGAGAAACTCCCAATAGGCAGTTCTTCATTGAGTTTATGCAGACTTAGCAGTTGAGTTAGGCGATATGGATGTGTGTAGACAGCATGTGCGACTTTGTATTATTCATTTGGATATAATTATTTCTGAAACGGTCTTTTCTAATCACCCGCCGATGAGAAGGTAATGTGAATGACTATCTCACCTCGTTCAAACATTCCCCTTGGGCACCGTTAGTGTAGCGCCCATTGCCATCACCTTGAAGTAAAATATATACATATATGCTCTCCATCTGAAACCCCTTTGTTTGCTTATATAGCTCAGCACAAAGTGCCCCATTGCCACTAACTAACAGATGTGTTTACAGTAATAGATGTGAAAGCACGTATGACGTCCCCAGCCCCAGGGGTATAGGAGCAACATCATCATCCCAATTTATGCTTCTTGTATCCCTTTCAGAAGGTAAATTGCCGAGAGCGTTTCCTTGTGGATGTGTGCCATGTTTGTTCTACATCAGTGTATGTTGTCTCCATCAGCAGAGTCGGACATCAAAGTGGGTAAATCCAGAGCTGCCTACATGAGTGCACGAGCTGCTCTGTGATTCTGCTCTTTGAGTTGCTGCCCCACCCTCAGTATCAGAGGGAAAACACAGGGCGCACTAGGTTTCTTTGATGGGCCTTACATGCCCCATGTCCATCAGTATTAGGTGTGCCTGTATTTGTTGTCTACCCCAGCCCTCTCCGTCCTAGGCCAAAAAGGGATGTGTGTTTCAGGTCAGCAGACTCAATAGCCATGCTTTAGAATTGTATGAAATGCCCATTCGTCACAGAGGCATGCAGAAACTGAATCGGCTTGTTCTCCACTTTGACGTTATCAAAATAGCTTGAAATAGCTTAACAACCGGGGTAATATGAAATAAAACAGAGAGCCACTCAAATTGCTCCAAACTAAGTGTCATCACTTGTGAGCCCCGAAGCCGTATTCCAATTGGCTCAGCCCCATGGAATACTGCTCTGATTCTAGCTAGTGAAGAAACACTTAGGTTGGTGCGATTCGCGTGATCCTCTGTCTATTTTCTACCTAATTCGAAATTCGCAGGTGAGATGACACGGTGATTCGGGAATCAATGCAGTAGTCCATAACTTAACATTGTCCTAGGATGCCAGATTGAATTCAACGAGCCTACTACATTCTCAAACTATGTAACTTGAATCGCGTATGCTTATTGCTTGGGTGAAATATTTGTATGACAATTCAGTTCCACCATTCTGGTTTTCAATAATAGGGTCTTCAAGAGTCTCCTGCTTCGATTGAATTATGAACGATTCCATAAATCATTGTATAAATTTTGACAGGCTTACAGACAGGAAATCTGTACCTATATATATATATATATATATATATATATATATATATATATATATATATATATATATATATATATATATATATATATATATATATACATACCAATGCCTAGACAACTAGCAGAAGCACAGACACGTTTTGTACTAGTAAATGTAAAGGTTATGGTAATATTATCATAGAGAGGGTGTCTGGAGGGAAGGTGTGGTATTTGGTCTACAGCCTTTTACCCTTTTGCTTTTAGCCCGTGTTCACCTCCTACCCCAGTCCTTGGGGACTGATGTGCAGATTCCATGACGGCAACGACAGGGTGCCAGGCGGCTGCGTACAGGCCACGAGGGACTACCATGCAGGCAGCCACTCTCTCTGCTTTAAGTCGTAAATGGGCTTGAAACACGACCCCTCTAAAACCAGAGAAATGCCAACGCAAAATAAACGAACTTCGCCCGAAGAGGTTAAGATGCATGTTAAAAAGAATTCACTCCAGCACTGCAATCCCGCTGAAAGCAGTACGAGGGGGACTTGACTGAATTAGGGGAGGGGTGGAATTTAATCTTAAATTGAATTTGGGCCTATTTCTGGTGTGTGCTGGTGGAATGGGGAATGGTTTGAGACACTTCCAGGGAGTGTATTTAGTGAGAAATGGCGGTTGAGGACCTCGTGATAAAGAGATAGTTGTGGAGTAGGGTGGCAGTGCGGTGGTGTAAAAAGAGCTGGCGGCTGGTGGTGTGTGGTATGATTGTGGTTGGTAGATAGATGTCTGGTGGTAGGGTGAATCATCGGTTTTGTGTCTGCAAGTCTGCCCCGTAGAATTGTATTTACCCTGAAGGTAGTCGAGTATAGATGATTGAGCGCACAGAAGTGAGAAAAATAAGAGATTATCCCATGTGCCTGAGATAAAAAAAAATGGAATACTAATTAAATGTTATGTTATATCTTTATTAACTGGGATCAGCGTTGCAGATGTGATAAGCAGCTCTGGTCGTCTAGCTCCTTCTGATAAAAACTAAATAAGGAGCTCTGGAGGTTTTTCACTAGAGAAAACATAATCAGATACAAAAAGGCTCTCATAATGGTGCTTAATTCGTCCCTTCTTTGTTCAGCTGGAAACTTGGGCGACAATTGGTGAATCAGTTGTCGCAGTGGGGTTTGTTAAATGCAGGTCGGGCCTAAATGAAATGCCAGTTCAAACAAGTGGAAGAGGAAATGCATTTTTATCTCTGTACCTGCATTAAATTCTAACTGAGTTGAGGCTGTTCCATTATCTGTATTAGTCGATATATTATTTGGTCCTTATATGTTGTCGACAGCTTTAATAGATTGTAGCACTTTGTGGTCATGACGGGGTCATGGATATCCAGGGAAACATTTGATCTGAATTTATAGAGCAACGCCATCCAATTTTTGAAAAATATATAAGGCAGTAATAACAATGAATGTATTTAAGCCCATTCATAAACTGCTGTTCTGACATACATGCATGTATATAGACCTTAAGATTAAGTTACCCCCCCCCCCTCCCTCCCTCCAACTTTACAGTTCCACAAAGTGATTCTCCTTTAACCGTTTAAAGCTATCTCTACCCATAAATTTGGAGAGTAGCTGTTCATCTTCATAGAAGTAATGGCAGGTCTGCAGTCTTAATGTGTTGAATACACCCACACGAAGCACTAGGTGAAGGACACTTCAATGCATCATAAAGCAGTCGGTGTTCATTGATATAGTATTTGGTCCTTATATGTTGGCAACAGCAGTAAAACATTGTAACAGCTAGTGGTCATGGATATCCAGGGAAACATTTTATCTTAATTTATAAAGCAACGCCTTGCAATTAGACAAGAATAAGAGTCTGTAGTAAGAATGAATGTATTTAAGCCTGCTAATAAACTCCTGTTCTAATATACACTGAAAACTTATAGCTGTATAAACTAATCAGCGTAGATCACTTTAGGGTGCTCAGTTTGATGCCGTCTGGGGGGAGCACCTTGTCATCATTTGGGTAATCTTAAGTGATTACAAAGGGTCATCATATTGATTACATTTTACAATATAGCTTACATGCTCAGATTGATAGGTGTACAGCCCAATTGGGCATTTTGTCAGGTTTCAAATATGTTTATAATTACCTCCCCCCTCCTGGTACTGGTAGGTCTTTATCCTTGACCCTCCTAAGCTTCATGATTGGTCACATAATATATATCAATATGTATAACAAGCAAGAATTTATTCCCCCAGTTGTTACTATCATTTCAGAGACAGGAGAGGTGTCTATGTGTAAACAATTGCTAAATCATTTAATGTCATTGGAATTTTTGCCATTTTTTTCTTTCTTGAATCAATTGAGTCCCTATGAGATGGTTTTATGATAACCTTTCATTTCACAGACATTTATTGTCTGGATAAATGCAACTATTGATTCATAGATTACCTTTAGATAGTTCCTATTCTGTATTTTTGTATAGTGGAGGCCCCTAGTGGCAGAAGTATGTCATCAAAATGATGACTCTGTGCCATCACTTTGATGAGATAGGGTCATCATTTTCAAATGATGAACAAAAGTCATCTTCAATGATTACTTTTATATATGTATAAGTTTTCAGTGTACATGTGTCTAGAGCTTAAGACTGGGTGTTGCCTATATTTTGATCGACAGCCCCCCCCCCCCTCCCCTGCCAACTTTACGGTTTCACAAAGTGATTCTCTTTTAACCATTTCAAGCTATCTCTGCCCATAAATTTGGAGAATGGCTGTTGGGCTTTTCTTTTTTCTTAAAACCTGGATTTAGACCCTGCTCACCTAGTCACGTGTCAGAAAGAAACTCTAGGCCTCGTCCATTCATCTTCATAGAAGTAATAACAGGTCTTCTGTCTGAATGTATGGAATACGCCCACGCGAGGCACTTCGTGAAGGGCACCTCAATGCATTATGAAGCAGTTTCTATTTTTGGCCAAACTCCTACCCTAGATGTGCTAATACAGAAGCCCATGCACGTACTGGCCGGTATTTTGCCCACAGAGAGCACACCGAATGGGTGGTCCAAACTGAATAACATCTATATAAACCACTAATGCTCCTCTGTGGCACGGCCCCAGATCGGGCCAACAAATCACATGAGGTGTACATGCTTGGTGGTACCGCAGGGGGTCGGCCTTTAAATATGTGAGAAGTCACGCCGGACAGGGATGTAGCACAGTAGGGCAAGTCTACAATGGCGTCTTGTGAATGCATGGGAGAGACTCGTAAGGGAGTGGAGATGGGGTGCTTTGGGCAGGTTTCTTTTTGTTGGCCTCTGTCTGGGAGACATCCCATCGCTGGATGGTGTCCTCAGCTATTGATTCTTGGACCGCGTCGACCACCGCTTCATATTTAATGTGTATGGTAGACGGGTGAGGGCGCTGCCCACACGCCTCCTCCAGCCTCTAAGGGCCTTAGAAAACCGGGGCACTAAGCCTGGCCGTGTCGGCTATGTCGGGCCGGGTTGCACTCACACACTGTAACACAGCCACCACCACCTCACCCGCCGTACCCTGAGCTGCTCCGGACCTGCTCAAGCTACTCAGTGCGATCTGCTCATGGGTTCTGCGTCTCACTTAAGGGAGCAGCTCAGATAGCCAGTACGCCCTCCCCCCGGCTTCCAGACCAGGCGGCTTCAAAGGCGGCAGTAGGCGCTCATTGTGATACGGACGGCGAGCAGAGAGCGCCGGGGAGCAGCTCGGAGCGGCGGCTGGGTGTGTGAGCAGCTTAGTGAGCAGCTCCGTGTCAGGGTACTCAAGGGCCATCACAGGGAATATCCCTCGAAGAGTAGCACAAGGAGGAGAGCAGCAGGAGGAGGTTGAGTATATAGAGGCCAGACGGCAGGATAAGAGGTAGTGCACACAGTAGGCAATCAAACAGGGAGGCAGCAGCAGCTGCAGGATTTGGTGACAGTTAGTAGTAGCAGCAGCAGCAGCATTGCCGGCAGCAGCAGGAGTAGAAGTAGTACTAGTGTGCCGCAGCAGCAGCAGAAGCAGGCAGCCAGGGAGGGAGGCTGCACCAAGAGCCGGACCACAACATTCGGCTACAGGACCACAGGCAGTGTGGACGTACACGATGGAGTGATAGCAGGCACGTTACTATGGATACGGAGGACCCAGCATCAGCAGCAACATCATCACCCAAACCTGCCCTCTTACAGTATCAGTAGGTAGATCGTGCACGCTCACACACCCCGCCTGGTCCATGGTCCCTGCTTTGTGTACAACGTGTAGACGTCTGTGTCGCTGTATGGAGTTGTCATGTGCACAGTCATATCATGTCTATAGAAAGCAGTCCCATCTTCATTACCCCTAGCTTCCCTTTGTCCCTTTCGCTCCACAGCCTGTTTGCACCTCGTGTCGGCACGTCATTATGTGTGGATTCATCTGTCGCTGTGTATCTGTGTGTGACGTGGCGAGCGGTGGATGAACATACTGATGGAGGTTCATGATATGGGGTACTTCAGACAGTCCAACTCCTACCTATTGACACCTGTTCTCTCCCATACCAACACGTTGAAGAAGTCATTACTAATAGCAGGGTGGATGGAAACCCGCCCCTTAATTTATAAGACAACCTGTTGGCTATCAACACTTACCCTTAAGTCGTACCCCTCCCCTGTCCACTCAATCTCTCCCCCCCCCCCTCTTCCTTTCCATTCCTTGCTTGCTTCCCTCCTTCCTTTACTCCTTCCGTCCCTTCTTCCTCCCTTCCGCCCTTCACCATTTTATCCTCCGTCTATTTCTCCCTTTTATTCACTTAGTGGTTCCATCTGGTAGGACATCATTTTCAATTCGACTGTAAAGAGCATTCTGCAGCCTCCCATATATGGTGCGCACACGGCTGGGCAGTATTCTTTTGTGAAGTAGGGCACATGGCTCCTTCCCCTTCCCTCAGTGGCCTATCGTGGCCTATCATATAATATAGGCACATCATGATTACTACAAAATAGCAATATGTCATAGGGGCCAGGTCGCTCAAAGTTATAGGGCACCATATGGGACAGTAGGATAATTTGTTTGGTTTGAATTGTGGTGCTCCAAATGCCACTGTATACAGGAACATTATACAGTTTGCCATTATGATGATGGCCAATATTCTATCACTTTCAGTAGGGTGAAATGGATAATATACATATTGGATTTGAATTCTCTTTTATACCAGTATTCTAAAAACCAGGTAATGTTGAACAACGATATACTGACGCTGACTGAGAAGGAACGTCTTAACTGCATAGACGGGTACTTCTGTGTAAATGCAGAAAGAGAACAGATGTAATATTAAACCGTTCTATATTCAGAGGCGTAGGAAGCAAATCTTAATTGGGGGGGGGGGCAGCGGGGGCCCCTCACGACCTCTTTGAATTGTTGGCTAAAACGCGATGACGCCTATACATATCTGTATAGAATTTGAATAGAAAAGAAAATGTTGGTGACTTTTAGACTTGATTTGAGACTGAGGCCCCCATTTTCCGTATCCCATTACAATATTAGTATAATTTGAGAAGGAAAGTTTTAGCTTCTTGTCCTATTCATTATAAATTCATGGCAATTTTTTTTTGGGGCCCAGGCATACTCAGCCCCCCCCCCTCCTTTATGATGGGGGGCAGGCCTCCCTGCCCCCCCCCCTTTTTCTACGCCCCTGATATTTACTATGATGCACGGTTAAGATGTACGCATTCAGGAAGCCATATGCCCCCAGTGTCACCCACCTTGATATATGAGCCACTGCTGTAGGCGTGGTTGAGGCTACCTGGTTCCAGGAAGCTTATGTTTATGGGTTGAGTGTCGTTACACTCAGTTATAGCAAAGAGCAGCTGTTTTAAACGTTCTCTAACCTTTAGTAGTGGGAACATAGATTGAGTTACTAAAGGTAGTAGTATATCAGAGTTCAGGTTTTACTCAGGCAACTTTTTAACGAACATCTGTTTCATGGCTTTTGTAACTTTCAACTTACAACTTAGAGGGTTTATTATTCAGTGACTTTAGTCACTGAATAGTTGAATGTATGGAGGAACAACGAATTTCTACGACATGCTTATGGGTCTTAGAATTATTTTGTTTTTGTGGCCCATAGCTTAACCACTGCAGTAAAAAATGAATAGCCATAAATAGCTAGCTATAGTATCAAGTCTACCCTATCTCTCACGGCGCCCTGGTCCATTGCCTCTTTGATTACGTATTAGTTAATCCACAGTTGTGTAGGGTTACGAGGTATAACCAGTGCCTCAAGTGGGCCATCCAAGGTATCAGAGATTAGTCAACATAGGTCAGTATATTTTAGCATAGTGCATTGTATATAGCACATTGAACATAGAATGTCACTGGAAGCCTCAGACTTAGCCTGTGACCTTAGCCATTTTATATAATGCACAGTAAAATTGGAGCAATGTGCAGAGGTACAGCGTTGAGCACATGGCTCTTGTGAGTTCTTCCATTCAAAGTAAGAGTACCACAATATCGACAACACTGATCTTCTTCAGTAGGCATTACACACTAAATAGCCCATAGCTGTAAAATTCAACAGAAGTCGCTGGTGGATCGGGAATTGGATCTTTTCAATAGTAACTGAATGAGTTGTAGGGGTTCCTGATAGAAGTGCACCACATAGACAACACCTCCCCAGATACCCGTTACTATTGTTGGTGAAAGCAGCTAGATGGGGGCCTGTACAATGGAGGTGTTAGGCCCTTAACTTAGAGGGTTTCGTCAATGGGCCTGTTTACAAAATTTAAAGGCGTCGGTCCATTCTTCATCAACGCTACCTGGATATAGCGTGCCTCCAGAATAGACCAGAAATACACTGAGTACCGAGGCCCGGTGGTAGTAGTAGGTAGAGAGGCACCTGAGGCGCGGGTAATTCCTTAATGGAGGTTGCATGTTGAGAACTAACACTAGAGACTGGTGCTAGTGCTTCTTTCAATGCAATGGTGCGATTGGGCCTTTAGTTAAAGTATCAGACACGAAAACCCTGGGGGTGGCTTCGCCGGCATAGACTGCTAGGCTTTGATGACGGTAAACTCGGTGGCTGTGTGTGCTTACCGGCCCCTCATGTGTCCTGCCTCGCCATGTTAATTCGCACACGATGAGAGACTGGGGATGTAGCCTTTCTACCCCTCCATTACGCTCTGGAGGAGCCCAGCGCGTCGGCCCTCACACCCTGCTTGTTTGAGTTCCCTCTTGCTTTTCACCTCGGCTTGGATAAAGGGCTCTGGTTGGGGGCAGGATTCGACCCCGCAGGTCGGTAGGACAGGGGCATGGGAGGGGAAGGCGGTGTATGGCAGTCCTATCAGCGCTCTCAGACTTATCAGTTTCCAGCAGTGTAATCACACGGCGCGGGTCCCATAGGGCCCTTGCCCTTGCATAGGGCGGGGGCAGACCCACCCTCGGTGGACCCTGGAGAAGGTGCAGTTGGTCCCGACGTGGGGGTCCAACCAAAGCAAAAGGTGATAGATTATCTATCTCCGTAAACTGACGACCA
Source organism: Acholoe squamosa (assembly GCA_949317995.1). NCBI lineage: Eukaryota > Metazoa > Annelida > Polychaeta > Phyllodocida > Polynoidae > Acholoe > Acholoe squamosa. The sequence goes on along the minus strand of OX439035.1, from coordinate 79,401,723 downwards.
ACCCATTTTGATCTGCTTCAATACACAGCTATCCGGGCGGCGCCACCCCGCTATGTATATATTAATATGTGCACCCGGTGGCCACCCCATAATCCCCTATGAAAGCTTCCAATATGCCCAGACAATAGAGTCGTACCTCGGGCGCCTTATTGTTCTCGGCCCCTACGGAAATGCCCCTATATGCCGAGCTGCCCCAGGGGAGTATCATATATACAGTAAGAGTATAAGGAGACAGATTGCCTCAGGAAGCCAGAGTGCCATTTAAATGGGACCAATAAGGATATTCCTTCGGCACCAGTAGAAAGGGGTTAACAGAGGAAGTCACCCCTTAAGTCTGGCATGCGAAGGGTCAAAGAGATATTAGGTTGCACTATGTACTAATTGACGGTAGGTGGCAGCAGGTCACACAAGGTTGGCCCGCACTGAAGGGTGTTGTACAAAGCTTATTGGTCTAAATTCGACAGTGGAAATGTAAATTTAAATGAGACATCAAATTAATCCTTATAGTTTATACTAACAGGTATAAATGCTATCTAAAATGGAATTTGATGTTAGGTTGGGCCTTTGAGGTGAAAAGGAATTATTGATTTAATGCAAAATATTCACTGCAAGAGTGCATGATTTGGGTATGTCCACAGGGAATGGCCTATAAAAAATTAAGTCACAAAGCAACCATGCAAACGGGTCTATTTTTTTAGAGCGTGTGGCTATAAGAAAATCATAGTAGCTAAGCCAAACAAACAGCAGGGATATTTTATTTCGGCCCAAATCCTATATAGAAATATAGAGAGAAAACAACTAGTGTAGTGCAGCCATTATTGGGCAGGCGGACCTGGCCTTAATTGTGGGCCTGTGGGAGGGAAGGATTTTCTGTCTGGTAGGCAGCTCCTGGTGATAGTGGATACACTGTCCAGCAGCAAATCTTCAGTCCAGCTTCATAACACTGAGCTAGACGGTTGGGGTGGGGACGGAGGGGCAGTCACTTGGTTGTCCATATCACCAGCTGTATACAAATAAACATGTATACAAGAATTCTAAAATGTATTTTTCTCGTCCCTTTCATTACTAGAGGGCAGCAATCAATATGGGAGCTGTCATTGTCGGTCTTTTGTATAATACATGTGATTAGTTTGCAATGGAAACAACATGCTTCCCCCTGGCTTCCTCCAATACCCAGGGCTCTCCTTTTTGAATACAGTAACTAAATCCCACCATTATTCACCCTCCTCCGACACACACAGCACCCGCAGGATGGTAATGATAGTTAGCCAAAGAGCTCCTGTCTGCAGTAGGGCTTGGGGAACAATGGTCCGGGGTCTCTGATGGAGACTGTGGACAGAGAAGGGATATGAATATCTTCAAACATAAAAAAAGATAGTTCGTATATATAGACTGTCACATGTGATGTGGTGACAGGAGGGAACCCAATGCCTGTCATATGTAGAAGGCAGAGAGGATGACAGCCTGCTGTCTCCGCTGTGTATCTTTCGGCAGAGATGAGAACCTATCAAACTGTCTAATTATAGTACCATTGAATGGATCTCGCTCAACATAGTCATATGTATGTATACATTGTTTCTCCGTTAAAGTATCATTGCTGTGAATATCTCCAAATACACATCCTCTCTATAATGTATCTGACATGCCTTAAAATGTGTTTGTTCTTTCAACGCATTTATGTTTTATGTGTAAGCTAATGCATGTACTGTGAATGCGATATGTCACATTAACAAACTATCTACACTATCATCGGGGGGAAGCAACAGCAGGCCAGGACCGCCCCGGCAGGTTCCGTGCAGTATGAATGAATTGATGGCTTATTCCGCCTCTCAATGCCAGGCTAATATAAAGTATAGCTAAGGGAATGGGATAGGATCCACCTTACTGGCTGCAGGGGTTCCTCGATGGCCCCCGGACGTAAAACTAAACAAACAAACAAACAAGCAGGGGTGGGGATGTAATGGATAGCGTGGATCTCGACTCCTGGGCCCACTGCTTGGTGTCTCCAGTGCTATGGACGCCGATTGTTTTGCCACCCAGAAGCCCCACTTTCCTCCCCCAAACCCAGCCAAACCGGAGGGTTGCATATCTGTCTCCGCAAAGTAACGACTTGCGCTCGATGGCAAGTACCCCTTCCTCCATGGTCTCTGCCAACCTTCAGACAATACTGGAAACGTCCAGGGATTCGGCCAGGAAACTCGGTCTTTTTATGGGCCCCACTACCCTGGGTGACGACCTCGTGCTGGTGGTATTTTCTCCCAATATTTTCTGTCACAGTGTGTTTACTGATTGTTTGTGTCATGGATAGGTTTGGTTGGGCATGAGTGGATTTATGAGGACAGGCTATGGTGAATCAGCACTCGGGGTGGGCAGTGGTAAAGTAGGCACGACCCTAAAGGTCACCGGCAGAAGAAACCAATGTGCACTGTGGGTCGGCAGTCTTAACGGGGGCGTGCACCCAACTGGACAGGGGCCATCCATCTCAAAGGGAGCTGGAGAGGTTCAGCTTGTATGACATAGCTATACTGTCGGAGGCACGCACAGACTTAACACTTCATAACACACCCATACTGCACATAGGGCACCATAGACACACCTCACAACTCACCCATACTGCACATAGGGCACCACAGACACACCTCACAACTCACCCATACTGCACATAGGGCACTGCAGACACACCTCACAACACATCCATACTGCATATAGGGCACCACAGACACCTCACAACACAACTATACTTCAAATAGGGCACCACAGACACACCTCATAACACACCCATACTGCACATAGGGCACCACAGACACACCTCACAACTCACCCATACTGCACATAGGGCACCATAGACACACCTCACAACTCACCCATACTGCACATAGGGCACCATAGACACACCTCACAACTCACCCATACTGCACATAGGGCACCACAGACACACCTCACAACTCGCCCATACTGCACATAGGGCACCACAGACACACCTCACAACTCGCCCATACTGCATATAGGGCGCCACAGACACCTCACAACACAACTATACTACAAATAGGGCACCACAGACACACCTCATAACACACCCATACTGCACATAGGGCACTGCAGACACACCTCACAACACATCCATACTGCATATAGGGCACCACAGACACCTCACAACACAACTATACTTCAAATAGGGCACCACAGACACACCTCATAACACACCCATACTGCACATAGGGCACTGCAGACACACCTCACAACACACCCATACTGCAATTAGGACACCACAGACACACCTCACAACTCCCCCTGTGGAGTGGGGACCTTCATGTGAGGGCATGAAGGAGCAGAATAACTTCATCGGGAGTCCACAAGGAGAAATCTCCTTCCATACTAACAGTGGGCATACTAAATTCGTAAAAGGCGACAAAGTTGGGGTTTCTTGTGTCTTGGGGTGAGCATGTGGGCAGTTGGTGTCCATATGCGTGAGCCCGGGCTTACATGCTTGTCTTTTGCCATGGGATTCCCCCTCAGTGAACCACGTCATAAAAGGCCCTGGTTTGTCTGGCCCTGCCTATGGGACTAGGCAAATAAAAGAACACTTGCTATCCTTCGAAAAGAGTAGGGGAATGAAGCCGACAGACTGATGGACAACCAGCGGAAACATCAGATGGGCGTATGTCACTATCCATCGTGGTATGGTGACAGACGCTAGTGGTGGTGGTATGGGGTCCTATGGGGAGGGCAGCTGTGGACAGTTATACCTTTACGGGCCGCGCAGAACGTTAATGTATTATTGGGCTATGTGTTCCACAATGCATGAATGCTGTTCATGCCCCAGTGATGATTGTTGCACTACCAAAGAGTCGCATCATGCATTACTGGTAATAGAGTCCTGGCAAACTCACCCACAAGTATTGACGACAAAAGGAACATGAATCTGCAGTCATTATATTTAGCCTCTTAAGGTTTAATGAACCTCTCAGTCTATAGCTCCTCCTGAAATGAGCAACTCACCCAACATTGTCATAGCAACCAGGCTTGATTGGAGCATGTCCGACAATATTTTCATCCATCTCCCATATGGAGCCCTGTCACCTGGGGTTACCCACATGTGGCGTTCCCGGGCCGACCTGCCCCCAGTATCCAGCATCAGCCAGTGAAAATACGTCACACCGACATCCAATGAATCCCAGTCTTCACCAGGACGTTCACGTCACAAGGATCAGCAAGATGCTCCAGCTGGGAGGAGACCAAGCTCATTCTGGTTAGGCTTTGTTGACCTTTCCACTGACTGCGATTAAAAAGCATTGCCGCATGTGGCGTGCCAAGTGTCAAGTATGATCGATCACCTGTTGACTGGCCCCAGTTACCGGGACTTTCTTGTGAGTTCCACCCGAAAGATCCATTGTGCCCGGGGAAAGAAAAAAAGAAATATTCCATTTCCCACATCAACGGCTTCAAGCCTCATCATTCAATCAGGTTTTACTTCTAGCGCCTGACATCCAGTTTGTAGGAAATGAGTTTTCATTCTATAACCTATTTAGGCGCAATGCTAGTGCACACTGATGGAAAATGGGCTGACAATTGCTATCAGCATACTCATGGGAACTTTGTTTAAATCCTGAAGAGAGAGAATGTTTTATGCTCTGAATACATACAAGGCTCCCACCTTAAAAAGTACATATATCATATAAAGAATGTTTGTATTCCATGACATTGGCAGTTCCACAGAGACCACTAAAAAGTGCTGCTTAGACAATGGTTTCAAGCATTTCGAGTTCAAAGACCTCCCAGGACCCAGGTGGATGACTGTGTTGATCATCAATACATTATCGACCAGCCAGTAAAAACTATGGTATATTTGTCTGTGTGTACCATATAACTGGTAAAAGGCCCCTTTTCACTACTACCCCTCCAGCACACCCTGCTCTTATTCTGCCTTTTGGAGCTGTGGCTTCCAATATGGCTTCCCCTGTGGCTGCTGTTGCGGCCCAGGTGGTGGCTAGGCCCCTTTAGCACCATTACCCTATTGACGGTCGGGGTTGCGGTGATGATCGCCAAGTCGTGCCGCCGCCACTTGCATAGCCCCAACCGGAACCCTTTCCGTCTAGTTCCAATTCGCCCCAGAGACAGGGGCCCTCTTCTCCAGCAGCTAGAGGCCTGGCCCCCACCTGCGGCCCTCAGCCTGGTGCCAGGCCTGCTCCCCTTCGTTATCAGCCAATCAGTGCTGATAAGATTGCCTGGTCCGGTTTGGGCCCCTGCGTACTTAACCAGAACAGCTGCCAGGGAATTGCCAAAGGTGTCGCAGTTTCCTTTGTGTACAGCGGCGTGTGCAGCGGGTGGAAATTTCTATAACATATCTGCCTGTACAGTTGTTGTATGGCTAAAATACCTGCACCCACCCTCCGTGCAGGTCCAATGTGTCCGATATATGTAATCCAGTAGCTTGTTGGGGGGGGGGGGCAGTGCATTTGGTTCCATTTGAAAAGTGAAAACTAGTTCCTTCTGTAAAGTGAAGCCATGTTAGAAAATGATTTAATATATGCATTTGTGGTCGTGAAAACGTTTGAACCATTGCTTATCAAAGTGAAGAGGATTATACAATGACATTGTAAAATATATGTACATTTAAAAACATGTATGTATACAGGAGAGGTGCATCAAAAGCCCCAAACGGGTTCAGTACCTAGCATGCCGTATGTATAGTTACTGTCGTAAGGCTAACCCCTTCCCATCTTCGCCCTAAAGCCTGCTCTGCTGCTGGTTTCTCAAGTGTATCCTTCTTGCATTGTCACTTTTTAACATTTTAATGTTCTTCTTAAAGAGCACATATCTAATCCTAAGGCATATTCCACAGGGAGAAATGCATTAAGTTGAACTAACAGAAATTGTCTCAATAACTCATTATTCCCAGTCAAACTGTCCTCAAACGATTCTATTGCAATCCTCGTCCAATCTTTGCAGGGAACTATCGGTTTGCCATCTTAGCTTGTTCTCCATTTTAGGAAAACTGTTTATCCCCTTGTGGAATCGGCCTCAGTTTCATATACAACACATTTTGCTTTAACTGGGACTACCCATGTGACCTATTTCAAAAGAATCCTTTGAAATAGTTCCCAAGTCTCTTTAACCACACATATAATGACCAAACAACTGTTCCTTCCTGCTATAGATATAACCGATATCTGATTGTGATGTGACCAGAATTCAGAGTGTTTTTTACTCTTGTTGCTTCAGGTGTCATGTTGTGGCGATGAAGGGCACGTGGCGTGTGGTGGCGGGCCTGCTCGTCTTCTGGCTCGTCATCCTGGTCTACATGAGCACCACGCTCTACTCCTCCAGTGACGTCACAGAGCGCACCGAACGTCAGCTCTCCAAGGCCCTCCAGGAGCTTGACGCCCTGAAAAAACAGAACCAACAGCTACAGAAGCTTGCCGGCGAACTGAAGTAAGTCCGATTTTATTAATTATCCTGTGACATGACCTGCTGTTTTGGGCTCTATGATGTATATGTACATGGACAACAGATCGCATGTCACGTCACAGTTTATTTGAGGAATAGTACAAACAGTGCTAGATTTAGATGGGAGTCGGGCGCATGCCCCTGCGCCCCTCTCGATTTTTTTGGGGAAGTTTGTCTCAAAAGACACTTGGGAGGAAATTTTCTAATCTCCCTCCCTCATTTTCAAATTTCTGGTTCCCCCATAGACAAGAGCCTTTCGCGAGCATAAGCAAATGATGTAAGGTGTAGCTTTACAGAGGCGTAGGCAGCAAATCTTCATTGGGGGGCCCAATGGGGACCCAACACGACCACCTTGATTTGCCGACTTCATCGCCATTACACCTATACATATCTATGTAGATTTTGTATATAAGAGTTATTTTTGGTGACTGTTATGTGTGATTTGAAGATCTAGCCCCCATTTTCCCTATCCCATTACCATATAAATCTATCCTGAAATGCAGTGTTTTGGATGCTTATGGATTTTATTATGAGGTCTTGACAAATTTTTTTGGGGGGCCAGACATACTCAGGCCCCGCCTCCTTTTTCCTACGCCCCTGCTTTATACTGTACTAAGCGAACACGGTTTACTGTATTTGTATCTAATCCTTAACCTTTGAATAATCCTCACATCAATGTGTAATAGTTAGACAAATTCAAGCAAGTCTTCCCATATTTCTTTACATGTATATTCAGCAGGACCTTATTGAAAGTCACCTATTTCATTAGTGAACTTATCGAGATACTTGGAAAATTCCAGGAGTCACGATAAGCATCCTTTAGCAACATGTTTTTGGAGGAATGTCTTGCCTTATAGTAGGTGAGATGGAAATATTATTAAGGAATTCTTCATTCCCTGTTGCTATTAGCTCTGAGGAGGGAAGACGAAGGCTAATGTTCGCAGCCGTCGTCTCTGACTCCACGCCCACTGACTCCTGGGCGCAGGGATCTGCAAAGAATTAATGAGCATCTCTGAGTGACACCAGAGCTAATTGGAGCAGGAAGTCGTGCTCACCAAGTCCCCTTCATGGTGCATATACATTGTATCACGCGAATTAGACACTCTTTGCCCCGGTCCTTTGTCATCCGCTCAGGGTAGGTCATGTATATATTAGCCTTCTCGCCTTTAGGCTCATCCACCCCGTGATGAGTGTGTAGGAAGCCATGTCGCCCAGAGGGCGGACATGCATTAGTCTGCTAGGAAAGCCACATACAGCCGACCTCCATACCCTGCCTGTGTTGCCGGCCCCCACCCTGGCTAATCAACGTGTCCAAATAACTAGCCGGGCCTTGGTTAATCAGGGGGAAAATACCCAATCATCAGCTCAGCCACCGATAGCCGGGTATTTGGCGGCAGGGGAGCTACTCGCGAGCTGCTCGTTTAACGAGGGTCGTTGTGAGCTGGTTGAGCTGGAACTGGGGACAAGGAGGCCCGGGAGGTCGGCTAGGTGGTGATTATGAAGGTCTTGTTGGGACAGAACGACTTCCAGGCGGTGGGGGATGGCCCTTGGGGTGAAGCCACCGACGAGTTATTAATGACCATGTTGTTTGCTGTGTCCCCATGGGGTCACTGGCTGCTCCTGCTGACAGTGACATGTTATCGGCGAGCTGCTCCTGTGGGAGATGTGAACGGCACAGAGCAGCTCCCTCAATGTACAGCACAATAGGCACAGTTAGAGCAAGCTCCAGTAAGGGAATGACACAGGACCTGACCCAAAGCGGAATCAATACTTTGTAATGGCACACCAGAGAAATAAATTCACGCTATACAATGCTAAGAAAGTGATTTTAAACCATCATCACAACTTGTGTAAATCCCATATTGAATGTTGCGCTGGGACAGTACAGCCAAATTCAATGTTTGAAATGTCCTACAATCATCCTACCTCCAGCTGTATTGACACACGCATAAAAATACTTTCATTGCCACCATGCATTGTTTGGCAGCACGATCTTACCTTGAGGGTGTTGTCTGTTTTTGATAGACTCAAAGCCTGGTGAGGGGTTTGTCGGACGAGGCTGCTTTAATTCTTAAAGGGGATGAGGAGGAAGCAGCTATATACACAGTAACAGTTTCATTAGTGCCATCCCAGGGGCTATGATGTATTTTTTAGAGGCCGGCATCTGACAGGTGTTCAGCTATCCCGTGTCGCTCTTCATAATAACTGCAAAGATGTGCGCGACAAGGAGATGTATATAGCTGTTCTAGACTATAAAATAGTTAGAAATGAGAAGAATGGCGTTTTGTGGGATAGCTAAAAAGGTACCAGTACAAGTACCAGTATTTAAAGAATGACAGTGTACTTTCAGAAGATGTATCTAGAATGATACATATATGTAAAGTTGAATTTGTGAATGAGGTTATCTACCCTTGTATTATAAGCTCCAGCAACTTGTTCTATCTCATTTGAGCAAGTGAGTGAGTCTGATACATCTGCTGGGCTATATACATTTCTCTGAGAAAAAAAAACAACTTAAATAAGCTTCACTAGGCATTCTCTTAAACATAGCTCCTAGATAAGCCAGCGTTACTTTCATCTCTGATGATCTGATTTCAGAGTTTGAGGGATCTTATTCCTTGTCAGCTCCCATCCATCATTTTCTTTCTTTTAATCTATGAGCTGCCGATTTTTCACTATTTACTGTCGTGCCATTAGCGCTTGGCTTGGATTAACAGTGTCAATATAGACACTAGCTATCTGTCGGGATCTGATCCAGAGGGAGGGGCAGCAGTAGGGGTACCACTGCCCTGGCTGTCAGCTGCTGAAATTGCTTTACTCGTCTTTTGGGTAAATTGGCAGCTCCTATCAAGTAAGATTATTTCTGCCTGTCGGCGAACATACGTCTTTAACGAGAGAAAAATTGTCATTTAATTAGACCTACAGTGAGGTGGTTTTTCTACTTGAGCGTCTAGCACATGCTAGAGGGTATAACTTGGTTTACTTTCTTACTTGTCCATATATGGTCTTTGCGACCTGCGCCTCTCAAGTTATAATTGGATCGCCTGTTACCCACCCCCCCCCCCTCTTCCTATTAGGCGATCGAAACCTTATCTTACTTCTAGGGCAATATAGGCAGGATCTGATCCTTCTGTAGACAATGGAAACTGGCCGACGTGCTTGTGCATATATATCTACTGTAGATAGGAGGTTGTTCTATATTTGCCATGTATAGTGAAGACAGAATCTACTGTTTAGCATTAAGCCATTCATCAAATCATGTGTAGGAAGTGCTGGATAATGAATAAGTGACCCTCGATCATATCAAGAGGTCTTAAGTTACCCGATATATATGTATCCATTGTCGGGTATGAATTTAATGTGGATACTTACTCCATGCAAGGAGGCACTTACTTTTAAATTGTTAATGTCTTTTAAGTAGAAGCTCTCCTTCATACAACCTCAGGCTATGTTATATGAGCGCAGTGTCAAGACATCGACAAGGCCAGTGTTTAAGACGGACACAGGTACCAAACTGGGGCGATCAGGGAACCTACAAGGAAGGAAGCACGTCATCTGTGATGCATTACCGCCAACATCACCCCGACTCATCTGTCAACCTTAGCGCCCCACCCCGGGGCGCCCCACCATACAGCAAACCCCTCCTCCTGTGCTGAGCTGCACGCTGCCATCCTCATTATCATCCTTTGGGAAAATATAGCCGCTATAGATGATCTTAGAGATGGGCTGTGCAGTACACAGACGTGAGCTATTTCGTGAGCCTTGTGTTAATCTGCCGACAGCGAAAATTGCCATGTTTTTAATTCCGGCTGTACCCTACCTCTCTGTCTACTTCCATTGGAACCAGAAGTCAAAGAAAGGCGGCACATGCACGGATATAGTGCCAAGGAAGATTGCAAACAGTGTGATTACTTTGGTAAATTGCCAGAGTGTGGGCTGATGTCGGGTATTGCTTGTCACAGTGTATTCCGATGGGAATGAATTAGCGTTAGTTCGTTCATTATGGCAGGTCGCTCTGATAGTGGACATGGTAGAATGAATTATGGTGAGAGCGGCCCCCTCTGATAGTCAGGGAGGCCAGTCCATCCCCTCTGGCACACACTTTGAGGCTGGCTGATGTTGATCCTGAAGATTCGCTCTGGCAGTTGGCCTAAATTCCTAATCCCTGTGGTCTCGTGACCATCAAGGACGGCTTTCTGAAGGGACCAGATTTAGAATTACAAGGTTTCCTGGCATTTCTCCAGTAGCGTGTGTGCAGAATTACTATGCAAATGTTGCTCAATACTCCCGGTCCCCGCAGGGCAACAGGCAAGTATTGTAACATTGTTTGCTTTTCGTCTTTCATCTCTGCATATTAACATTTAATTGATTCTGTAATACATTTGATATCCGATGTCCATAATTCACTGAACACAAGGCTCTTATATTCTTATTTAATACGCTTTGCCTGCTCATCTGAGTAACCCATCTGCATAGACAAAGGTAAAAAGTTACTGACTGTATGAGAAAGGAAAGCGCCTCTGGATTAAAGAAAAACAGAGTAGCGGCAAGGGCGGTCGGTGGGGAGCACTGATGGAACACTGTCAAAGGATGGTGCTGGGCACCTCCCCTACTCCCTGCAGGATGAGAACTTTCTCCAACCCAATCCCCTTCACCAACCACGACCTCCCTGGGCAGTAGCCATGTGGGAAGTCCAGCCATAGGTTAACGTCACTGGATACAGTAGAAGCAAAACCTGTGGAAGCCACCGCTGAAGCCACCCATGTTGGAGAGAGGGGCAGATAGTCTGTAGCATGAAGGTCCAAGCATATCAGTTCTTTGTTTGAAAAAGGCCCTTTGATGTAGCAGAATAAAGGCATGCAGCTTATGGGACTGTCATCAAGGCCAAGAGGAGCCTGTCTGAGAGATATTATTTGAACTGTTTCAGCCGTTTTGTTTGTGGGCAAAAAACATGCCATTCCATCCCAAGATGATGAGGTTTTAAGTCTCTTTGATGTATGAGCACGAGGACTTGTCGACTAGTAAGAACACCTCTGTCCAGATGATTGAATGTAATTGTTTACGAATCGCAAGTCAGATGAGAGGTGATTAATTTCAATTAAACCAATTCTTTTCACCAGACGAAAACAAAACTTTTTCGATATTCAATCAAAATGGTGACCGATTCATATCTTCGGGATGGTAAATAAGCACATAGGCCAACGGTAAAAACACATCATCAGTATTTGAACTATGTACAAATGGCGAAAAATAAAAGGTGATATGTGCCTGCTATATGGAACGCAACAATAATCAGTGGACATTGGAAGCTCCCGGGCTTTGAACAGCGGCCCCATAATCATAACCTTAACCCTCCATACCTGAAGTAGCTCTATGCCACATGGCACAAGATTGAACTTTAGGGAGCACCCCTTCCTTCATGTCTAGGACCACTAGGGTAAGGCCTGCTGACCTCCAGCCACTGAGCAGCTAATAAATGTGGCACCTCGGATCTGCCAAACACCTTCCCCCTATCAACAACCCACATTGGAAGTCAAATCAGAAGCAGGCCCACCATCACCGTGGTCAGATCCCATTCCCGATATGTTGATCAATGTGTCTCGGACTTGCCGCCGACACCCACCCACCTATAATATTCTACCGTGTCCAGCCTCCACCTCGTCGACGACAGCGACAAGCCGACCTACATGCACCAGCCTCCCACACCCCACCCCACCATAAGATCACGACCTACTCCACATGGGAAATCAAATTAAGCACTGGTCCATAAACTAAGCGAATCTATTGCTTAAGAGGTAGGGGCGTCCTGTTCCTATCTGGTCAGTATGTACAAATATGGCAGCCTTTCGGCGTGCTGTATTCTAGACGGTAACAGGTACTATAGGGTGCAAGGACACTTAGGGTGCAGACATGTAGGGTGCACGGACACTTTGGTAGCAGACACATAGGGTGCATGGAAAGGACAGGTAGGGTGTCCTAGCACCCTGTGTGTCCGACAGAACGCACCCTAAGTGTCTGCACCCTAAGTGTCCCTGCTACCTAAGTATTCGACTAGACCAGGGGACCAGGGATTTGGGCTTTCATCACTTGGAGAAATGGTGGAAGAAGAGGTGAGAGGGTAGGGGCTGTAGGCCTATTTCCGGAAGTGGCTGACGTATCAGGCGTTCATTATAACCTCGGCCTCATTAGTAGAGCGCCATATCCTGCCAACAGGGAACAGGAAGAGGTGTCTGCCCTTTGCAACATTGCCAATGCAATAGGTACTGAACATCATGAACTCAAGGTTACCTTATATAGGGAATATAGTCAATGAAGTTTTTCATATTGTTAATAACCTTTAAGACGTAACATAGGGCAGTGAGGTAACATCTTAATTCTTTGCCAATAGTCAACCCATTGGTTGATACATTTCAAAGTTGAGTTTGTTGGCACATATTTGTCTCAATAGCTGAAGGAAGTAGTGTCACAAAGATACCACAACAAAGGCCCATGCAGGAATACCGCATGAGCAGGAATACCGCACGAGTTGCCCCTAAGGTCCATAACCTATTACAGTTCAGATATGCTAGGTCAATTGCACATGAATAGATCTCCCCTTTGAAAAAAGGACCTTCATGAAGGAGCAGAATAGTTTCATCATGATTCCCCGGAGAAGTCCCCATCCATACTAACAATGGGCATACCAGATTTAAAAACAGGGCGACAAACTCGAGGTTTCTTGTGACATGAGGTGAGCTAGTGGGCAGCTAGTGTCCATATATATGCACAGGACTGGGCCTACATGCCTGTCTTTTATCATGGGCACCACGCCCGAGTGACCAAAGGCTGTGGTATGTCTAGCCCTGCTGTACTGTTATTTGATCTGGGAAGATCGTGTGATGTCTATTCCAAAGGGTTTACAATGCTATGACAATGTCTATGTGCCCCAGCTGCTATAGACTGACACCAAGATTCAATACCCATGTTTTGATCCTATCCGCATGGCCCTGCAAAACGCCCCTTCCTGATAACCGCTACCTCAAGATGACATAGGAGCCGGTCCCATACAATGCCTAATGTCGGCATATCCCTGTCGCTCCATACAGCAAAATAAGCCCTGCCTTATATTCATTTAGGTTGTAGACATTGATCGCTTGCTCTCTCTCTCTCTCTCTCTCTCTCTCTCTCTCTCTCTCTCTCTCTCTCTCTCTCTCTCTCTCTCTCTCACCTCCTCATTCTAGCTTGGCGGCATTCATGAATCAAATAAGATGATCAACATCCCACTTAACAAGCAAATATTGTTGCGTTCCCTCAGTACTTCAGATAAAAGGCTGTAACATGCATGGATAGAAAATGAATATTACACGACCCTAATTGTCCCTTGAGTCACTCTCAGCAGAGTGACCCCCATCCCCAGTGGCTTGGCCCCATACCCAACATTTTTTTCATTATGGCAACAAATGCCATCATGAAACAGAACCTTTCCCAGAAGGCCATCATGATCCATAGGACATTAGCTGACCAAATCTCCACATTATCAGTGGATCCCAACAAAGTGAACTACATGTGCTATCAGCTCTTTACCCTAGACCACCTCCACCTTGGGGCTTGGGGTCATGGGACATGCGAAAGCCTGGTAGGAAAGGGCTGGAAGGCAGTGGCTTAGAAACCCCGTCCTGGTCGACAATGTCCTGTGCCAATATTAGCTTGGTATCTGGTGACGGCTTATGTGGGTAGTGTCCACAAGGCAATGCGATACTGGACATGGCCTATGACCCCCGTTGCCGATAATACCCGCCTGCCAGCCCACCTCCCATATTTAGGAGCCACACCAAGTCTTCATTACTACATGTTACTGGTGCTGTCAGAGATGTAGGTTGTCAGGGATTTCCCTGAAAATAGGGAATTCAAAAATGTTAAAATATAGTCTGATTAGGGATATCCAGGGTCCTCAGGGATAGAATTTATTCACAGCCATCTTTCCCTAGTCATTTTCTTCACACAGACCCAGTCCTCGGTTGTCTAATTCAACTAGGGACTCCACTAAGCCACACCCCCCCTGGTGTAAGCAGAGGGACTCACTGATCCAGGGTAGACTCTGGGCAGGGAATCTCAGGGGCAGACCCTCCCAGGGAGAAGTGAAGGGAATGCTTCTCTCTGATTGGTCTAAAATCATCAGTCAGCAACATAGTACAATTGTTTAACACCAGGGAGTGCCATGATGCTGTGCTGGTCAGAGTCTGCCCTGAAGACTCTGCTTATACAGTGTACCAGGGGGACTGCCAACTCTCCCAGTGTCTCAATAACAGCTTTTCAGGGATTTTCCGAGTACCTGACTTACATCTCTGTGCTGTTAAAAGCCTTATAGATGAAGCAAATTACTTCTGAAATAGGGCTGGATGTCGATGCGAGACTTGATGCAATAGCATGCAATATTCGGAAAATCCCATCACCCACTAAGTGAGGAAATACCCCTGTATCACGTGGAAATCCCCAGGATGGTCGGACCAAATATTGACAATATTTGCCTGTTAAGTAGCCCCCAATATGGATATGGGCTTTTCGTTGTGCCTTCCGTGGAAGGGTTGGGGGCAGTAGTTGCGGATTTGAAGAGGCTATGTTTAGTATGAGAGGCGATGCTAGCCTCCTGTCAGGCTTCAATCGGCGCAGGGCGTGTACCTTGGAGGGTTGGTTCTAATAGGATGCAGCCTCCAAATATTGACAGTCTTCTCTTCATGACCAGTCCAATCCGTCCCGATAGCCAAGGACCGTGCTCGCACCACCTCCACTCCACCTTTATTAGGCCCTATCCTGTTCTGGTTTGCCAGTCCAACTTGCACCAGTATGCTGGGAAACAGCGGCCGTGATTTTGATGCTCTGAAATTGATGTCCTCTCGTCGTTGAGATGGAGGGGCGTTGAACCCATTTACTTGAGTGGAGCTACTCGATGAGCTTGGGGGAGGGTAAGGGCCTGCCAGGCCGTCGCTCATATCTGGGAGGGAACACTTGTAGTGGTGGGCACGGGGGACAGGCACAAGGCCACTTAATGTAGATGGGGGTCAGACCAGGAGAGGGTCCCTGGAGGAGGCTACGTGCCTCCTCCTTGTTGCCGCTCGAGGTGTTGATGGTGTTGGTGCACGAATAAGGAGGTGCCAAACCAGTGATTGAAGTGTCGTATAGAGTGATGCGTCTGGTACCTTGTGCTTGGGTGGAGGGTACCCTAAAGTGGTGAATAAGATAATGGAGAACTGTGGGAGCTGATTCTATTGTATCCATAAACAAGATACATCAGTGTCAGCTATGTGGCCTTGTCTTGGTCAGCACTCTGCTTCACACGCCAGTGTAACTATTAGGAAAGAATAAAAGCAGAACCTTACTGCATGTAGGTAGCTGAAATTTTGCATACCCGGTATGCCCCTGGCTGCATTAGTGTATACCCTTTCAGAAAGCTCAAAGAAATAAATGAATCTCCTAAGCTCCAATGCTATCCAGCGAAGTTATTCTTTAAATCAATTCCTTACACTGCACAGGGCATCAGTTATTTCTTTAAAACAATTCCTTATACTGGTCCCAATAGAGCCCAATTAAAAATATGAAGGTTGAAGAAAATATGTTCTTGTGGAATTACTGCTTTAGGGTGCGTTTTACTGCTTATACTCATAGTCCACTAGGCCCCTGTCGCCAGATTTAAATAGGGTTTCTATGGCTTATTTGCGTGATGTATATAGGTCGAGTTTACTATCCATGGTGTTCAGGGCGTATGTACTGCGTCACGCAGTGGGGCCGTTGTTCAGCTTTCTGTGCATCCAGGATCCACAAGGAATAGTGTACCCGGGATACACAAGGAATTGACCAATCAGGAGCAAGCACCTGCTCAGCAGATGCATCTGCTACTTTCAAGATGGTGGATGTCTTTGCCACTCAGTTCAGCTTATTTTATCACAGATATCTGCTAGTTTATGATAGATGAAGTACAATTAAAAAGCAGCAACATCATCTTTGAGCTTATATAAATTCTAGAATGCAGTTTCATTGGAAATTAAGAAAAAATTTACTATGATTTACTCTCTAAGCATCACTGTCCATACTGAACTTAGCTGTTTTGGGCACTGGGCTGTTTACCAACAAAGGGACTGCTTCTGTATCCAGGATCCACAATAGACTGCTTCTGTATCCAGGATCCACAATAGACTGCTTCTGTATCCAGGATCCACAAGGATCTCCCTTCTGTATCCAGGATCCACAATAGACTGCTTCTGTATCCCGGATCCACAATAGACTCCTTCTGTATCCAGGATCCACAAGGATCTCCCTTCTGTATACAGGATCCACAATAGACTGCTTCTGTATCCAGGATCCACAATAGACTCCTTTTGTATCCAGGATCCACAATAGACTCCTTTTGTATCCAGGATCCACAATAGACTCCCAGAAAAAAAACATATTCCTGATTTCTATGCACCTATAACATAACTGACCCAGTCAACAAAAAAACGTTATGTAGTGGTTCGTCTTTTTGGTTAGATGTTAAATCATAATGAAAAGAAAAGAAGTTTCCGGGTAGGCAACCGAGCGTTTATTCTGATCTCATGAATTACATA
Source organism: Acholoe squamosa (assembly GCA_949317995.1). NCBI lineage: Eukaryota > Metazoa > Annelida > Polychaeta > Phyllodocida > Polynoidae > Acholoe > Acholoe squamosa. The sequence goes on along the minus strand of OX439035.1, from coordinate 79,384,696 downwards.
CGATCACAGCCTATAGAGACTACATGCCGGATGGCATTCGGTTACCCGCAAGTAACAGTAGAACTGTGCTGAGCAGTGGTAGGACCACTACTGGAGAACTACTGTAGGAACTGCCCTTATATAGGGGAAAAACCCGCAAAACAGAGAGCCGTCACGTGACGTGTGACGGACGAGTGGAAGGCTCCCTGGTTTAACGGATACGAACCTGGAGGCAGGTGCTGCCACTTGCCATCCAGACTCCCCCATTACACCCGGAGACCAGGGTCTGAGTGCCTCGTGGATCCTGGATACAGAAGGAGCTCCTTGTGGATCCTGGATACAGAAGCAGTCTATTGTGGATCCTGGATACAGAATCAGTCTATTGTGGATCCTGGATACAGAAGGAGTCTATTGTGGATCCTGGATACAGAAGCAGTCTATTGTGGATTCTGGATACAGAAGCAGACCCTTGTGGATCCTGGATACAGACGGAGATTCTTTTGGGCAGAAAAATTTCCTTTTTTTTATTAGAAAAAAACAACAAAAAACAAAATCAGAACCACAAAAAAACTTTTTGCCCCCCTCCCCTGCCACGGAGAAGCTAAAAATCAAGAGCAGACACACACACCCTCCGATTAATAGCAGGACTGAAAGAATTTAGTCCACCCCACCTGTATTTTCTCAAAGGAGTTGAACAATTTTCAACCCCCTCAACCCCCCCCCCCCCGCCATTGTTAATAAATGATCACCCCCCCTCGTCCATCTTCAACTCATGTAGCGGCAGCCTGAAAAGAATCCCAAGTCCAACTTTAAGGAAGATACAGGGGGGCTCTATAGTATGAGGCAAAGCCCAGATGCAATGCCAATGGCAAAGCTTTATGTTTTATTATGTTTGGTCATATCCCATTCATTTTCTCTAATAAGAACCTCTAATTTTCCATAGAGCATGAGTGATCAAGTGATTTGTGCCTTGAATGGACAAGAATTGGCTAACAGAAACATCCACCATCTTGGACAGCAGCAGATGCATCTGCTAAGCAGGTGCTGGCTTCTGATTGGTCAGTCCATTGTGAATCCTGGAACCACTATTCCTTGTGTATCCTGGATCCACTGAAAGCTGAACAACGGCCCCACTGCGCATTGCCTAAGATTGCTCTATGGATTTCATATGTTTCACGTTTAGATACGTATAGTGCTACCTCTCGTTGCAGAAAGAATAGCATTAACATTCTATATCTGCTGAATTATCACAAAACCAACGTGACACCAACTTCTCCAGTCTGGAAGCTCCCTGTGTAGTATTATCAGGCCCTCCTGCTGCTGTGTATAATCACCTAGGCAATTGCATTTTACTTGGGCTGCTCCTCTGCCTCGCCAGCCGCACCTGCACAGTGTCGGACAGCCGGCTGTCACTTCTACTTGGCCACGCAGTGTCAAGCAGGTAGTTGCAATTAAGTCGCGTCGCCGTTCTCATTTAGATGCTTGTGTTCGGCTAGAATATGGTGCCCACACTCCGTCAGCCACTTTGGCAGAGCTGCGGACCGCGCCGTGCCGCGCCGCCCCTGCTGATTACTGCTGTCGTGCCGTGCGGTGCGACGTTAAGCCGTCTTTACACCGGACGCGGCACAGCCTCAGCACGCGCCCATTGCCAACAGCAGTGATCTGCGGGTCACTGGCCGCCTCGTCTGGCAAGTGTTCTCTTACACTGCACCCAGGTTTTTCTTACACAACTAGTCATGCAATATAGCATGTAAGCAGTGCGTTGACTGTGGATCCACACCCGGCGCCCTTCAGGATAGACTGTCATCTGACTCACCTTGCCAACCCGATTGTCTGTGCTGCCTTCCAAACCAAGACACGGCCCTCCACTGCATATAGACTTGGTTGAAAAGCCGAGTCCCAGTATTGAATACGCCAATTGCCTTTTCGCTTTAAATCCCCAAAAGTGCCATTCTAGTCTTACCAATGATCTATAATGCAGTTGATATAAAATAGTTAATCGGGTATTGTTTCTCTATCATTTTAAAGTCAAACTATGATGCTGATTGCGAAGAGGTTCCTAATAGTATTAGACATGATTGCAATCCCCATGAAAAGTCTCATTTTTATCATTGCGCTTTCTGCATGGAGATGATCAATGTTACAAAAAATGTGGCCATACAAAAATATGTAACAGCATATCTGTCACAGTGAATTTCGATTGGGACGACGAGTCCATCCACTATTCCCAGGAGAAATCAATTAGAAAATGAAGACGTGATTATTGGCGGACAACCTGCAATAGGCATGTGGAAAGGATGGCGTAGCGCTCTGAGCTCCTTCTGTGCAATGCACTGAAAACTCCCTCTGGAAATCAAGGCTTGGCAGCTCCCCTTGCCCACTGCAGGATTGCGAAGATTGCCATTACCTGACATTTAAAGTGTTTAGGGCGCGTGGCAGCCCCCCCCCCCCAAAAAAAAAAAAAAAAACTATTTGCATAAACATTTACCATTTTTGTGAGCAAAGTAATGATTTCTGCTGTTGAAGGTGGGTGTAGCCCCTACGTGGTGATTGGGGCATGGGAGTGGGAGGTGCTGAGGGGTATTCCACCGGGGGCACACCGGGATGGTGAGGAAGGGAAGACGGTGGAAAAAGGGAAGGCTGGGAATAGACAAATGGGTTGAGAGCTTCTGAAAAGCTCCTTTCCAGAACAGCAATAATTTCTTCCAATGGGAGTTCTATCTGGCGGAAGGAAAATATCCCGACGGGAGCAGCCCCCGACGCCCCATAAAATGGCGGCAAGGTTAGGGGGAGGCTGGAGGTCGGCCAGAAATGCCATCATAAAGAGATGTCATTTGTCGCTGTCAGTGCGTGCACAGTTCCATCCCACGGATCGGTACGAGGGTGTTCGGCAGTGCACTAAGAGCTACTGAACCATATCCAGTCACTTATATTCCACGTGCCTCTGATACGCTCCAGATGTCTCCTAGCATATCCTGAGTTCCTGCGTTCTGATGGCTTACTCTAGTGAGTGGAACGTCCCTCTGGTCTTGCTACATAAGTTCTTGGCAAAGAGTACGTGCACCCAGGTTGTCGTTAGTTGCTTTTCGAAAGCACCCACCCAAAATGTCGATTGCTCGCCCGCAGCCAAACGTTGAAAACCGCGGTCGGCTAGCGCTTTGGGAGGGTAATCAAACAGTGAATGTGGGACCGTGAAGGAGGAGGTTAGATACAGCAGCATTTCACTGCCAAATTAGGACAGAATTACTTTACAAGAATCCTCTACCGTGTGTAGTGGGGACTGTGCACAGTTCAGCCCATCTTCTAGGACCATAGAAATTGGGAAGCTATAGGCATGACTAAAAGGACTGCATTTGCGCTATTTTATGGAAAGTTGGCAGTTCTGTAGTGTAAAATGTAGCTGGTAGTTTTAATGTTGCCTCTCCAAAAGATCGCAAGCCAGAGAAGAAGCTTCTCTCGCAGCAGGGACCCATAACATCTTGTTGAAAATAGACAAAATATGGCACGTTTATGGTTGGCTGGATGCAATTTGCAGTCTGGGGAGACTTTGCCTTTTCAAACAAATATTTAATGTTAAAAGGAGCACCGTCTAATGTTTCTAAATGGTTGTTCTTAAGTGGAAGGAAATGCTTTGTGCCTATTAAATTTTGAATTTTCGTTTCCTCTAGATTCCTTTTAGTGCAGTTCCAACTGCAACACAAAATGTCATTTTACGCACTCCTACAGAACCCTTTATAAGAGCTTCAATAAAAGTAGTGTTGACAGAAGAGAGTTAAAAGAAGCAAAGTTGTCACTGTGAGCGTCCTTTGTAACCAAATGCCCCAGCCCCCACATCTCATCAGACAACAATTGACCCTGAGGTAGAAAGGGGAAAGTTAACCTTGGGATTGTCAGCTAATCCGCTCCCATTAGACGCCCCGCGGGACGTTTCAGATCACGGTTTCTAGCATTTTGGGGTGAGTCTCGACAGAAGGGGCCGCATCGGGTTGACGTGTCGTCGATGACGAGCCAGCGGCGCCAGAGGAAAGTCGATTTATTTTTCCGCGACAGGCGGCAGAATTGACTGCCGTGTAATTAGAGCCGCGCCCTGCTTGTGCAAGCAGGAGACCTGCAACGTTACACAGAAATAGAAGGTTACCAGTTTTAGTACTTTTACTCGTTTCCTCCTTCATAACCGAGCACATCACAGACAAGAGCAATACCACGGGGTTCTCGTGTTCCTGCCGTCAGCGGTCTTTGATGAGTTGTTCACGAGCTGCGCACACCAGCCACAGATATTGATACAGCGCTGGGTTTCAAAAGAGCGTCCGTCTATCTTTAGCGCAGAAGGCAAAGGGGTCTTGAAATATCTAGCCTACGCTAATCTGACCTTGTTTAAGCAGGATTGTATATAGACCTTCAAATATGTGAGCTCTGCGTCTGTAACAAAAGTTATATTTAGAGAAAATCAAGACCTTATTCTGATGTCTGACAGCCCCTTCGATATGTTGCATCGTATAAGGTTTTATCAGTTCACCGCAAACTCAAAGTGCACTGTAATTTACGATAATGTGTGTGGTAACGACAATCAGCTTAGAGTTTAGTTCAAACAAAAATGTACTGGAACTGGGTATTGGACCTTACCAATAAGTGTCATTGAAATCTAGAAATAGGTTGCATAGGGGCTTCCTACTCTTGCAGTTTATATGAAGTCATTGACTCGAACTAAACCTATTGTACCTGAATTCAAACCTCCATCTCTTCTTCTTATGGACTGTGCCAGTGCAGCTGTTAATAATGCATGTGAAGGTTTATTGAGCCTTCATCACAGCAGTCGTCGAGTACACTCTATCAAAGTGAAGACCCCAGCTTCAATCCTTTGATGCTGGAGTCCTTCCTTAAAGCCTGCCTTAAAGTAGACAACCTGCCTATAATAAACTAACCTAGATGTCCCTTGAGCCTGTGACTTCTGTTGAATGTATGTATGTCTTACCAGTTGGTCGTACAGTCTTGGGGGAGTAATTCAGGTGTGATGGAAATATCCACCTGTAGAAGTGGGTGCTCTCTGCTCGGGGCTGTTAACTAGGACGACCGTGGGGGAGGAGGTTTTCTCAATGATGAACCTCACACTGGACACACTGCTAGTCTTCTGTATCTTCTACCACTTCTAGCCATGTTATAAGAACATTTTTATCTGCCATGTTCCTCTTTCAGATTACTACCACGCCCAGTGGTTATATAATTTATATGATTTTCATTCTAATAACCTCCATTGGCCATTGACTTTATGCTCTGAAGGGAGTGTTACTTTGCCCCACTGAACACTTTGCCCCCCCCCCCCTCAAAAGAAAATCCCCATCCCAAACCATTATCCTGAATGATTCTCTTTTACATCGTCCTCTGTCGTCTGTCCTTCATTCATCCCATGATGCAGTGTGTCCAGTTAACTGCCCATCCTACGCTTTCTTTCCCCTTGTGGTTATTGGCTCAGGGACCACCCTGAGTCTATACCACCGGGTAGGTGGTGTATGATAAAAGTCTTTCATGTTACATTTTGCATTTTAAATTTTCTGTAAGAAATAATAGTTACCAGGGGCGTAGAAAGCAAACTTTTATTGAGGGGGCCCAGAGGTCTCGGTTGGGGGGGCCTGCTATATTTTTATATAGGCTTATATAGGGAACCTCCTCATTATTGGGGGGGGGGCCCAGGCCCCCCTGCCCCCCCCCCCTTTTCCTACGCCCCTGGTTACAAAAGAATGAAACTCCTGTACTTGATAGTTTACATCTTTGTCTACCTATGTATGCAAATAGCACATCTAAAAATGAAGTTTTTTATTTATAGTGATTTTTTATAAATAAAAAGAATGCTGACTTTTTCTTCTTCGCCAATCCTTCATAGTTTTACCTCCGGGCTGGACTTTTCTCTCTTTATTTCTATTTGGTTCGAAAACAGCGTCTAAAAGTGAGACGCTTTGGAAGCCTTTCAAAAAACGCGGGAAAAGTCGCCCTGAGCCCTGGGTGCCAATGCACGTCTTTCAATTTTAATCCCCATTCCGTCACGTCCAACCCACTACCAGGTAGTTATCTGTACATAAACTACTACTTCGGATGTGCCATGTACTCTTATAGTAACTGTATGGATATTTTTATGCTTTACTAAAGGCCATCTTAGGGACACCGATGCGAGTAGTCAACATTTCCGTATCCCTGTTAGCCTGTTTAAACTTGTATTATGTTGCATATTCTCTAAGGGATAATGATCTAATTACCCATGCAGTGCCACTGACGGCTACCGAGAAACATGCAATAAAAACAAACCGTGATTTTTTAAATACCCCATGCAGTATAGAATAGGTAAAACTGCAACAACAGTGGCATCACCCAATGGGGAAAGATAAGAGTGTATATCGGATATAGATAATACACCTGTCAGGTGACCACGGTGTACTTTAGTACTACAGTAGTACCCACCACCTGGCCTCACAAGGGGGACATGTAGTCAACATCAATATTGTATATTGACTTGTCAGGTGGCCTTTTAAATTCCCCTTCATCCCACTCAGCGCAGGGAGGGGGGCAGCCCTCTCCACCCCCGCGCCTTTATAGCTGCATACAGTAAATGGTCTGGAGCAGATGCATTCTCCCGTCAGTAATATATATTGTGCAGAGTCCATTAGCGGCATCCATTAGCCAAGGCCTCTCCTGATTATTAGTATTATTTGTTCAAATAGCCAGCTGTACCCCAGACTAAACCTTCCACATGGGACCATCCTCCTCGTGAAAAACGAGAAGATAATGCAGACCCAGAAAGAGGAATCGCGGCATTGTTTCTACTTTGCTTTTATGGAAATATACTCTAGTGTTGAGGCGAGGGAATGCCCCATATATGTGACACAAGCTGCTTAAAGTGGCTGTGAATTCTAGTATTAACTCACTTACTACTGATGATGCCAATTGGCATCACATGGCCAAAAACGGGTCATGCCAATTGACATCACATGGCCCACAACTGATGATGATTTGGCATCATTTTGAAAAGTATAATATGCATTAATTAGCCGTAAAAAGGGTGCATGATGATATATGCATACATCTCTCTTGTGCCTAATAACTAGTAACTGTCACCCCCTCCAGGACATGAAGGTGGGTGGGGACAACCGTGGACCCCTTAGCTGTATTATTATTTGGAGAGCTGAGGGGACTTGATTTACCCAAGCCCATACACTGTAAATAATGTGTGTTGCGGGAACACACAAGATTGTAACACACATGGATATTCAACCCACTTTGAGCAGTTTACTCACTTTGAGGGCATCAACACACTTTTTCTAACACACTTACACACTTTTTTCTCAAAAGTGTTTAGGTACTGAAAAGTGTGTTAAATCAACACACATTTTATTAATCCTTCAGTCTTATCAGTGGTATTATGTAACCCATTAATTGCCCCTCACCTAACCAAAGGTCAGTTATAACAGTTACACACAGTCAGTTTGAATCTGCACCTGCTGGAGAGAGGAGTGTCTTCACTTCTCTACTTATTTCTGGTAAGTAATCTTATATATCATCCTCAACACTAGTGTTATACAAGCTGTAAAAGAGTGTAGTAAGTTGGTTTATCATAGATTTACACTCACATAAAGAAATTCTCTAAAAGCTGTATCAATATGCTGCCTAACATACTATCCAGTGTAGCATACAGTGTTCATTCACCAATTCTTCTGTTTCAGAAAACTACAATCTGCTTGCTCCAGTCACTGACAAGTTCTCATGCTGATTTGTGATTTACACAATACCTGGAATAGGTAAGTGGGACTATTCTGCATTTTGAATATAATTCTTTATAAATCATTATAATGTACCTACATAACGACTTTTTTACATATGGGAGCCTAGACTCAGTCACCATTCTAAATTCTAGACAGAAAAGTCAGAAGATATGTTATTGATGTATTAGTATATTTTAATGTAGAAGTTTAAGTGATATTAGGACAATTTATGCACTAAATCAACATATCATAATTATGGTCTTACAAAAATATATTGTTATTCCTTTCCAGATTAAGTATGTGTGCCTCATGGTTACCTTCCTCACATCATCTCAGGACAATAACAAGTATACCAAAATGAAAATATGAAGAAATAAAGGCTAAATGCCTCCCACCCACCCCCTTCATTGTAGAAATATTAACTCACTTTCATATCTAAACACTTTATGAAGCAACACACTTTCTATGAACACACTATATGCATGAACACACTTTTTGCAACACACTTTTGTTGTAACACCCTTTTGACATGAACACACTTTTTAACACACTTTTGGCAAAAGCGTGTTGTGTGTTAAAAAAATAAGTGAGTAAAAATATGCTGCAAAGAAGTGTGTTACAAAGCGTGTAAATGCAACACACATTTCTTACAGTGTATTCATTAACATCCACACGAGTGGGTGTATTAGTCACATACCACTTACACAACATTTTGACTCAGGTGTGAATTGTGATGGAGGAGCAAGGTTCTGCCATGTTCACCATGAGGTCAATGTGTCCTGTCACTACAAGGATGGGGGCTTTTTGGACCATTTCAAAAGGGTCTTATTCCCTTCTTTTCTGCCCCATCCGTGTCTGGTGCACATAGTTGGGGCACGGACACACATTGATTGTCCATCAATCGACGTGTACTGTATTCTTGTCATGAATATGACCTTACAATGTTTAATTTTAAAAGCACCCCTTCAATAGAAGATGTAGAGGGTATTCGTGTAGAAAAACGTTGATCATATTTTGCATTTAGTGCCATGCATTTTTTTTTTGTCAGAGATCAAACATGCAATATGAACACATTCCAAGCTGGTATATTATCCAAGAACACCTATTATATTCTTGCTATCTGCTAGATTGCGTGCGACTTAAAGATGGCATTAGTTGATTAGGCAACATCACTGTGGTTGACATATGGAGTGGGGAGGAGGGAGCTAGATGGACGAGGCCCTCATATTTCGACCCCTTTCAACCCAAATAAGGAGCCTTCTTGGGTTCTGTACATGTACATATATATATATATATATATATATATATATATATATATATATATATATATATATATATATATATATATATATAGTGTAGAAGTATACATCCCCCTACCTCTCCTCCCTCACCCACACAACATGAATACCTCCTTCCGCTACCTCCAGTACACACCTGTCGCTGTATAGGAGCTACTCGGAACTGCTCACTATGTCGGCAGGGGTCAACAAAGGCAGGTGTCTGGGGTGAGGAGAGTAACTCACAGGAGCTGTGCCCTGCTCAGAATTGACTGCCAAGACCTTATGTTTCCTCACATGTGGGGGATTCTGCAGCATCTCAGTGCACTTAATACCCATTCATAGTTGTTCCCCAAGGTACACGAGGGATTATGTCGGAGTTTGTGGGCGGGTGTGAAGCCCATTGCTGATGGTATTTCGTGTCAGACTCGGCCTATTTAATCGGTGACTTGGAAACATCGGGATCCTTAATTCTGTCATAATTCAGGCTCAGCCCAATAAGTTGATCTGATCACAGCATGACTGAGTAACTTTACTGCATTAACCCTGCTAACTAACAAGATGCACCATTTCCTTCTCCTGTCTACACACGTTTGGTGACAGTTTAAAAGGCCATAAAACCTTAATTCATGGGACTGGAAGGTAGCCGGAAGCGTTTTTGGTTCAGCAGTCGCCGTTACCAGAGAAACTGGCAGCAAAGACGCTTCAATTGACCGGCTCCTGCGGCCTCCCCTTCCCGAATTTCCCTCCCTGAATCAGGTTATTGCTGAGGGACAATCGCATGAAATACCCCACTGAAGTCAGAACGAGTATGGATAGTTTGGTTTGAGGAAAGTCGGAAGCGCCGTTGTCTATGGTCAATCGGGCCTGATTATAGGAGGCGGAGGAAGGTGGGGTAGGCGAGAGAAGGGGCTGGGTGCATCGCTCCTATCCATTCACACACTCACAACTTCACTGTCTCTATGTTTTTCCAATTTTCTCAATGGCACCAGCCCAATTTTGCTGTAATGTCCGATTGAAAGAGATAAGGAATCAGGCGAGCATTGAGGAAGTCTTTGGAGTGCGCTTTAAAAGCGATCTGACACCAACTTTTCATTGAGCACTCTTTAAGAAACTTTTAATTGGCGATTTGTTGGGAAATCAGATTTTTTTTATAGAGAAGTGATTCGGCTTCTTCTTAATGTCCAAGCCGTGATAACCAAACCTCAGCAACTGAAGAGTATATCAATTAAAAACTGATGGAATGAAAGAAAGGTTTTCTAAAAAAAAAAAAAAAGAAAAAAAAAAGGCTAAGGAATCAGAATTATTACAGCAAAAAGCACATCATTCAAAAACTCGGGATTGGACAGCGCTTTTCATTTGCAAATGCATGACAATGTGTAGGCTTGTTCTTTTATTTGGTGTGCCCAAAAAGAAACAATATGCATAATAAAAAACATGAATGCTGAATTCGCCTACTGAAGCTTCCGATCGTGGATTACGGTGGCAAGAGTGATTGCATACGAATGTGATTCTTGTGAAACACCAATAAGTAGTATGTGAAAATGGGGGATTTAATGAGGCGACTATGTGTGTTAGTACTGCTGGTTGTCCACACTAAAGAGCACCACTACTGCGGAGCTTAGATAAATAGCATGGGATTATTGAAATGGGGATATATCGAGCGACTACTGACATTAACCAGAATAATAATGAGGCTATTATCGCAGTAATAAAGTTGCAGGGAATATGGCTTCAAGCTGATGGGGTCTGCTGATACAAATATATTTCCTGTTCAAATGGTTCTAGACCTTAAAATCTACTCTGATTTAGGTCAAGTAACTAGTTATAAATAACTTTGAGAGAATTACGATGCTATAAACTATTTCTTTGAGGAAGACTATAAGAAAGGATGTGGTGTGCGCCTTCAGGTAGACAAATCGAGGTGTACATTATTGTGATTTGTGTGCTTACAGAGATATCCGCTTGGTGGCCGGACAGAAGGATGACAACGAGTACCAGCGTCTCCAACAACGTCTGGACGAGGCAAATCGGCGTCTCTCTGACGTCATTTCCGCTCAAGATGGTGACAAGAATAAGTCACCTGCCGAGGTGCTCAAAGGTGGGTTTGTTTTGTCAATGGAACATCTGCTGGGAGTAGGAGTGGCGGAGGAAAACGATCCTCTATTCAGATAACTACACGAGGCACAAAAGCCACTTTCTAAAGTCACCAAAGTCGGCATCGGAGCACGTCCAGTTATTTAAGGCTAATCATGATCGATGCTTCTGGGTTCTTAGCCCGGGCGAGCGTTAAAGTGAGCAATGGCTCAATTTGGGCGTCAGTCCATTGAGTTGAAAAAAGAGTGGTCCCCATGAATCATGGCCTGGAATTTACTAAACAAGAGAGGAACAGCCCTTTTCCTGTGTTGCCTGATCCTTAAATTATGGTTGATCGAGGGAAAATACAAAGAAAAAAATTGGTCGCGAGATTTATCCTCAACACCCATAACATGGGGGTGCCAGATCATTTCTGGATGACTTCCTAGAACTAGAAGTGATATAATGGTTACAGTGGATACTACCCCGATTGGCTGTGGGGTGATATGGGTGGATAAACCGAGCAGGTGAGGGGAAAGGGGTTAAGGAAAACTCCCACACGTGTATGATCAATATAAGTTTTCTACCTGTTGGTCATCCTCATGGGTCCTTCAGTTGATACTTCTACCGTAGGCTATGTTATAACAAGCTTTCACAACTTATCATATTATATCCCTTACGTGAAGAAGTTGAATGAGTGCTAGATTAAATACACTATCTATATCTAGACAAGAATGGATGGGATGTGGAATTCTCGACACAGCATCGTGAATCGTGTTCTATGAATATTGTTTTAGTGTCTGTAAAGTCTTTCAGTCTCAACTCACCGGAGGTACAGAAGTATAAATCGAAACACCCGTAGTTCTACTATTAGTTTGTTTCTCAGTATAAAGTCAAATATATTGGTATTGGTTGTGTGACCAACCCGTATCTCCATGTTCTTTCAGGATTATCAGGGGTACCATCACTGGAGCATGAGAGACTGAGAATGAAAATAGAGAATGGTGTCACCGAACATGGATACTTCTTACGTGCCGAGTTGACCAAGCTCAAGAAGATGACGGATAATCAGAAGATATCAGAGCAGATTCAGAACGTCTATGATTCTAGTCTAGACCAACAAAGGTAGGGGCACACTATCATCCATTGCTAACATTGTTGTATGTTTAACATACCGAGACTTCAATATTATATATACATGAAGTAGGGTCACAATTGTGTCCGTTCTTCAACTTCAACAATATTTTCTTCTATGGGTACTGTTGACAAATATTTCTAATAGCAAAAAAATAAGCGAGGATAGGAAACGGAATAATGGTATTGTGTCTTTTTGTTTTTAATCAATTATCCGTCTTCATGAAAAAAACCCTGGCAGGATAGAAAAACTGCCGGCGGTCTTGTCATGCACAGTCACGTCACGTCATGTCAAATACGTGCGGCGTCTGTCACCGTGCCTGCTGCAAGCCACATACTGCTCCAACAGTCTGACGAGCTGCTCTGAGCTACTCACAGAGTCAATCAGACTCCACTAATCCATCAGTTTGTCTGCATGATGCCCAATGCTTGATGCCCATGCAGGCACATCTTTAGGAAGAGGAGCCCCGAGCGCTAGAGTAGAAGCAGTGGCAGGAGGTGCTCCTCGCCCCGAGCTGCTCTCCCCACGCGACCCCATTCCGAGAGTTGACCACCCAATTGATCCACACAAGATGACCTGGGGAGACGACGCCTAGCACGTGCCGGGAAGGCCGTATAATGCAGGCATCAACCACCAGTGAGTGAGTCAGCCCCATCACCCTCCCACCACCCACGCCTACCCCCACGGTCTCCTTAGCCAGACTGGAGTCTAGATCAACGTGTAGAATCCATGCCCTCCATACTGGACGCTGGTCTTATGAACAACGACTCACCAATGGCTGCACCAGGCATCATTTCTGAGTCTCCCCCGACCATATAGGACTTGTCTGTTTTAATCAAAATCAATTTCGTTTACAACAACTTTTTATAGACGGTCCCAAGCGCTTCATGAAAATGTATCTCACAATATCATAAAAGGTTTACAATCTCATGAAATAGTCAGGTAGACCATACATGCCAGATATTTTCCTCAACGTCAAAACCTATCTAGGTAAATGAAACAAAATTATTGCAATTTACAATACCATACTGATAATGTATCCATTCAGAAATGTATTGTATATTGCAAACAATGGAATAATGCAACCACCGTTTTTAAAACTTGAGTAGATCGTACCCATATCCCGCCTCTACTGCTGATGACGTAACATCCGGCTTCTTCCCCAAATAGACATTCTCACACCTGTGCTGCGTGGCAGTGCCAGTGTGTACTGCTTCAGTATCCTACCAGGATACTGAAGCAGTACACACTGGTGCCCCTTTGTGGGCATGAGTGGTATACCTGGCAGAAGCTCGCACAGGTTACACAAATACATTATGCCAGACACATTAACATTGATCAGTGTATTTTCATTCAATCAAACAGAATGTTTTACGCCCCCCCCCCTCAGGTCTGAAAATTTAACGACCCCCTGTTGATAAATAGGCCTAATGACCACTCCCTAACTAGGTAGGCTCATCATTTTTATTACTGTGATATTTTCAGGGTACAAATTTTATTTCACAGGAGTAGGTCTTTAGATCTAGACCTATCTGTGAATGAACATCATCTATGACGTTGCAAATAAGCCAAAACAATATTGAACAAAAGGCCTAGCACTACCCCATATAATCCTTACACACTTATATCTAGACACTGACCAGTGACCACATCGTTTGACGCGGGAAACGACCTAGCGTCTGCCTGACCCCGGGGCCTGACCTCAGACCCTTAGTGATATCACCATGGCTACGGGAGGGTACCAGCTTTTTTCCTCTGTAGGCATAAGCCTATAAGCTCGCCCTATTGCTGTGGATGATATGCCAGTTATAATGTTTGGTAAAATAATCAAGTAGGCCTAAACAGGACCTTTAATGTAGGAAATGTATAGCCAAAGTCGGCCGAAGGTGCCTAGTGGACAATAGGTAGGACTATTAGCACATTGTAGCCTAGGTCAAATAAAAAAAAAAAAGGTGTGTTTCCAGTAACCCGACTGACCCTCGCAAAACAGGGGCAAAAAAAACATTTATTTGTGATTTTGATGAATTTTGTCTAATTTTTTCACATTTTAAAGAAATTTTTCATTACTTTTTGACGATTTTTCCTGTATCCTTTTCGTATTCTTCCCCTCTCTCACAGTTGTCATTTTCCCATCATTATTATACAATGAAATCAAAGAATTTGTTACATCCATTGATATGTGCCCTAACATTTCCTATATAAATGTAAAAAAAAACACAACTTTTACTTTTCTTGGCCCTCCTAGGGCCTACGTAGTGTCTACGTAAACCTTTCTATTGTAAACCTTTCTATAACCGTAGCCAAGGGCTACCATCAGAATGATCACACGGTCCTATACTTAATGGATTTGAGTAGTAGGTATTACGGCTGTAAGAAGCATTTAAAGTGTGAGCAAGCAGCCAGAGTAGGTTTCCCGTGTGCTTCAAATAGAACAGGGAGCCAGGGAGCGCATAGCATCGGTGGCCACTCTGTTCCTGGCACCGTCATTCAATGTGTGGACCTCTGGAGCTTCGCGGCTCCCATGTGACATGATGGCCAACCCATGATGTAACAAACGACGTCACACGGTGATAGTGACGTCACTCACGTAATGGCGGCGCCCATGACAAAAACCAAAACATAATAGAAGTTGCCCAGCGATGTTGCTAACGCAACATCAGCGGCCTGGCAACTCTTAAAATAAGATAAGCATGTTCATGTTACTAGTACAAGGATCCTCCTCCCCCCGATACTGCCGGAGCCTTTCCATTTTTCTCTGGTCCATCTCCAATATAATAAGTTCCCTTCATAAGGATCAAACATTCGACGTTGTGGGGACTTGTATTTATCTTACTTCTGTAGGATATTAGGTGAAGGCTAAAAAAGTAGGATTCCTTATTAGATGCTGTAAAATGAAACAACCGGTTAAAGTCCTACTCCGGACTAATCCCTTCACAAATACATGTCCCCAGTTTCAGCCACAACGAGGCCTGGTGTATTCTGTCCGTCTTTCATCATTCGTTGAAGCCCATTTCTATTTCATTACCGGCTTCACAGCTCATTAAGTAGAGGCAGACGTTTCTGGCGGCCACTTGATACTCAGCTGCCAACCTATATATGCTGGTGCTAAGCTAGGGCTATTTGTAAAATAGGCGATGTTCATATTGGTATGAGAGTCGCTGGGGGTGTTGGAAGTAGGAAAAAAAGAAATGGGCTGGGCTGAAAACAATTGATGTCCACAGAAGGCGTCATCAGGCTTGCTTCATTAGAACGCTGATGAGAATAGTTAATCTGATTGGGAGAAAAACTTCCAGTGGAGATGAGGGACATTCCCAGCGTTTCTCCGGCACAAAGTGCCCTGAATACCTAAGTGGCAGGGTAGCTTTTTGGGCCCTCTGACAGTAGTCATTGGCGAGCGTCTTCTGCCGGCAGCTCTAGGCAGTTGTTACGGCATTCCGAGCGATATCACACACCAGCAGATGTGGGCAAGGAATAGTGGAATGGGTGCTGTAATTTGATATACACGCTGTTTGTCAAATATCTCCACGTTCCCACTGACGAAGCCATTGCATTCCACCCTGCCTTCCTTATGAAATCTATTCATTGAAGTCTCCAAGTTGAATGTTTTACTGGGTTTATGCTTAAGCCAGCCCATCCACTCACCCGCCCATCCCCGCCGAGGAGGTTTTACCCTCTAACACTGTCAGGGCACAAATAGCCATCACCAGTAGCTGACGTGCCGTTAAACACTAACAAACTAACTAACTCTAACACTGTCAGTTCCTCACATCATCAATGCTAATATTTCTTTAATCGGCGCTCCTCACACAAAAAGTGTGATTGATAAGGCACTGCCGGCCTCCTCCCAAGCCGGCCGAGAGTCGTCTGGACTACACAAACCTTTAGGCTTGGCAATGTTTTTTCTCTAAAGGAGCCAGTGGTGTTTTTGCCGTTCATTCTTAAGAATGAACGGCTATAGGAGGGGACCCATTCTTAAATACAAGCTCTCATAGTGGTGCTTCCTCGCTCTCCATGTATAATCCTGTCATAGG
Source organism: Acholoe squamosa (assembly GCA_949317995.1). Taxonomy (NCBI): domain Eukaryota; kingdom Metazoa; phylum Annelida; class Polychaeta; order Phyllodocida; family Polynoidae; genus Acholoe; species Acholoe squamosa. The sequence continues at coordinate 79,368,450 of OX439035.1, read as the reverse complement.
TACAGTATTGAGTATGCCTATACCTGGATTAAAATCTGCAAATCAGTCAAGCATAGAAGTGGTGGCAGTGGTGGTGTTGGTGGACCTGTTATTGTAGACCCTGGGGACAGTGGTGGTAGCCCTGGACACCAGGCAGAGCCATGGTATATAGTATATAGAGCCCCCCCCCCCCACCCACCTCTGAATGGTGGTGGTGGCTGTGCTCCTGGGGTGGCCCCATACCTGCCTGCCACCACCTCCCCCAGCACCATGTGGTTCTCTTCTGCTGGTGGTGCGTTTCTCAGCACCACTGACTATTAACCCACTAAAGGCCACCTACATGTATATTTATGTATACATGTACACATAAGTATGATGCACTTTTTTAGGAGTTTTAAGTGGCATGATGAATTGATGCACATTTAAACCTTTATGGATGGCATGATGCATTGATGCACACTTAGACCTTTATGGATAGCATGATGTATTGATGCACACTTAACCCCTTAGGGATGTATTGATGCACACTTAACCCTTTATAGATGGCATGATGCATTGATGCACACTTAACCCTTTAGGGATAGCATGATACATTGATGCACACTTAACCCCTTAGGGATGTATTGATGCACACTTAACCCTTTATAGATGGCATGATGCATTGATGCACAATTAAACCTTTATGGATGGCATGATGCATTGGTGCACACTTAGACCTTTATGGATAGCATGATGCATTGATTCACACTTAACCCTTTATAGATGGCATGATGCATTGATGCAAACTTAACCCTTTATGAATGGCATGATGCATTGATGCACACTTAACCCTTTATAGATGTATTGATGCACACTTAACCCTTTGTAGATTGCATGATGCATCGATGCACTCTTAACCCTTTATGGATGTATTGATGCACACTTCAGGGATGTAAGTCTTCCAGTTTTATCATGATTTCCTAATTTTTGATCAAATCAAAATATTTTGAAATTTCAATATACAAAACAGCCCATAGGAACTCTCCTAATATTACCCTATCCTCCCTAAACAGTCCAAAGTCATTGGCCTACCTTCCCTGCACCTCTGGCAACCAGTAGGAGCCGTCAAGACGGTCTCCACTCCCCAAAAGCCTTGCCCGACCTCCCTGCACTTGTCCCGGGGAACAGGGGCCCTCAAGACAGTCTCCACTCCCCCCAAAGGCTTGCCCAACCTCCCTGCACTTCTCCCGGGGAACAGGGGCCCTCAAGACGGCCTCAGTGGTCCCTGAGAAGCCTTCCTTACATGTTCCCTACACCTTCCCCATATCTTCCAGATGCAACAAGAGGAGACGGGCAACGAATTTGCTGCACTCTGATTGGTTGTAATTCAGTCATAGTACCATACAGAGACGCTAGAGGGGAGGGTTTGTTGCGTCAGTACTTGTGCTGCTCTGGTGGCTATTCACTTAACTAAGGCTGCTTGCTGGTTCCAGTGTGTACCGTTTCCAACACTTGTAGTTAGTTTGGGTTCAAGTGTAACTGGCTCAGGAACAACTCAAGCCCGAACTCAGGAGGTGCACACGTGCAGGAAACTTGCTGATATTGTTATAGAGAGAGTCTTGGTAAATAATGACATTGTAGATCCTTACTGGAACGACTGTATCCTGGCAGGGAAAGAATGATGCAGTTGTTCAAGTTAATAGACACTTAGACTCCAGGCACTTAGAAAAGATATAGTTTAGACCTGTAAAGTCCCATGACGACCTGTCACTGTCAGGCACTTGTTTATCACGTTTCAGGGCCTGTGGGGGCATTTAGGCTTTTCTTGGGCTGCATACATGGCAACATGTCAATGCCAAAAACCGGGAGATTGGGGCTGTGTAGAAAGGATGTCATACAGGAGGGGGGGGGGTTAGGCCCGGCATAACAGGATCAATTTTCCATATATCTTCAACATTGCAAAATTGGCAAAGAACATGACAAGGGGGGAAGGGGGTGCATCAATTATGCCTACCACCATTCGGATTTCACAAATCAAATTTTGATTTAGAGCAGCCTCATATATTGATTTCCCCCCCCCCCTCACCAATCAGCATCATAGATAGATCTATGATGGATTACTTTCAGTAATTTTAGGTCTAGAAAATACGATTGATGGCATGATATTCATTTTCCTAATATTACATACATAATACAAGGTCCAAATACAGGTATTGTCCAGTCCCACCCATATATCCCTTATTCTGAGTGTTTGTAGATGGGGGGGGGGTCATGTCTTTTGTCAGGTTAACAATCCTAAGATCAAATGAATAATTCTCTAATCACATTAGTTTGGGCTAGATCAGTTCCCCTTCTACTAATTTCATGTTCATACATGTAATAATTTCATTGAGGGGATTCTGGGGGTTGGGAGATCATGGCAATGGAGGCTAGTTTCTGTACATTTTAAATTTGGACTTGATGGTGTTCGAAATAATTTTGATGAGAGTAAGTGTACAATTTAGTATTTGTCATTCCTGTGATTATTAGAATTTGAAAAATCTGATTATGATTTTAGCAACATGGAAACAATTCAGAAATAGCACATGTGAAGGCAGTATTTTTCCGAAGGATTAGATTTTAAAGATTGTACATGTAAAACCAAGGCTCTCTCTCTAACAATCTTAATAAGATGTGTCTACTCTCGTAGTACCAAGCCTTCTGTAAGCTGGGATCTTACTTTACAACCATGGGCACATTCATCAGAGATTGGCAGGATCTTCACAAAATAGAAACTGGGATATCGAATAAATTTAGGATTGAATGGCTCCAGGAAAAAGACTGTAATGGTGACTTCCTATCAGCTTATGTAAGGAAACTTAGGGAACCAGGAAAAGCTGTCTGCATCTATTGCAATGACCCTATGAACTATGGATCATCAGGGAAAGGTGTCATTACTTTGCATGCTCAAAGACTTAAACACAAAAAAAATCGAAGAAACATACTGACAAATCAAACCTTTTCATCATCCTTTTTTGCCAGTGCTTCACAGAATACCACCAACGGGACATCCACAGAACTACCCTATGGAGTTGCACCTAATGTAACTGCTGTGGTCAATAAGGGTAGCACTGACCATAATGCATCAAGTACAAATCCAGCCCCAAAGCAGGCCAATGCTGCCACCTCAGACCGGAAATATACTGCTGAGGCAACACTGCTTGCCTTCGTTGCAGAACACAATCTTCCTCTGTCTATGATTCCAGCTTTAATAGACTTAGTGCAAGAACTTGCTAGAGATCGTGCCTCACTAAATACATTGAAAATGACAAGACCTTGTGGGACCTATAAACTCACCCATGGATTAGCATCTGCATTAAGAAAAAAACTACTGGTGGATCTCAGAAGATACCCCTTCTCAATCAACCTAGATGAGTGTAACAGCAATGCTAACAAACGGATCCTTACAGTGCTGGTATCATACTACAGTGAGGAGGAGGAGAAGGTCATCGTGCAGCACTACATGACCACAGAACTAGTATATGTCAATGGCCAGTCTGTGTTTGATGCAGTTTTTTCTGCCCTTACCAAAGACAACATCCCTCTGACAAACCTAGTCTCTACCCTCTCAGACTCAGCTGGATATATGAGAGGAGCCAGTGTTGGGTTTGAGACATTTCTCAAAGGCAAGGCCCCCCATTTATTATGTATTGGTGGAGACACATGTCACGACATCCACAATGTAGTAAAGAAATTCTGTTCACATTTCAATCACTACCTAGAGGGACTGTTAGATGACCTTCATGTGGACATGAAATACTCTGTTGACATTGACAGTTATCTCAGAGACATTTGCACAGCACTCAATATTGACTATGTGAAAGTGAAGCAGCGGATTTCACACAGGTGGTTGTCAGTGTATAACTGTGCCCTACCTCTGAAGCAGATGCTGGATGCACTAACACTCTTGTACTGGTCATGGTTGCCCGAGGACAAGAAAACCTCAGAGTTGAAAAAGGTGTACAAGGACCTCCTCCCTACAACAGCCCATGGTAGACAGCTCATTGCCAGCATTCATACAGAGTGTATGCTAAAGGACACAACATCTCAAGGTGAAGCCAGGAAGGTCAGAATTGTCAATAGACTGCTCATCAACAGGACCAAGACCCTTCTCATGTTGAACATGTACATTGCTTGCCTTAGAAGATTCAAGGTCTACATTGACACCTTCCAAAAGAATGAGCCAATGATGCACCTAGTGTATGACAAACAACGGGCACTTCTGAAGTGGTTCTTTCAGTGTTTCATTAAGGCAGAGAATGTGAACAATCAACAACACCAGCTGAAAAAGATCAAGGTTAAAGACACCTCTCTGCATCAGACTGACAGTGATGTATATATGGGGGTTCGTGCCAGGAAGATATTCCTGGCACTGGACAAAGCATCACCCATCAGAATTCAGTTTATGGACACTCTGAGGAAGGCATATACAGACACAGCTTCATACATGCAGACCAAGCTCTGCAGTAATAGCATGATGCAGCACCTGTCTGCACTGGACCCCAATGCCTGTGGTCACTCACAGACAAACAAGGAGCTGCTACAGATGCTCCTCCAACACTTCAGCCATGCCCTAACAGAGGAGGAGCAGGAGCTGTATGGGGAGGAGATCAGGATGATGCAAATAGATGAGGATCTTCCTGACTACAACAGGGACATTAGGCTTGATGAATGGTGGACTTTGGTAGCACATACCCAGAGGTACCCATGCCTAATGAAAATTGTGAAAAGGTGCCTTGGTATCTTCACCTCCCCGAGGGTAGAGCAGTGTTTCAGCCAAATGAACTCCATCATAACCAAAACTGCAAACAGGACCACAGCTGAAACACTCTCTGCCCTCCACACAGTCAGGTACTACCTGAACACAAAGCCAAAAACTGAGAAGCAGGAGAAGAAAGAAAAGGACACAGTGTCCTTGAGGGTCTTTCACAGGGAGGATGTGGTAAAGGATCCAGTAGACTCCTTGGTATGTACCTCAATGCAGTGGGCACACAATACATACAAGGAGGACCAGGATGACAAGAAGGAGGAAAGGCAAAAGGACAAAACTAAATCATCATGCACTGTGAATCCATCTGCAGCTGCAGCTAAGAAAAGAGAGAAACTGCAGGAAGAGCAGAAAAAGAAGTCCAAAAAGAGAAAGAGGGGAGGGCATGTAGACAAAAAAGGGGGAAAGCCTCGCAAAAAGAAAAAAAAACAACAATAGGTAAATATGGAGGACCAAATAGTATTTTTAGATATATTTCCTAAACCCTATGAGTTAAATGAATGTTGATAGATATTCAATGTTCTAAGAGGTATCAAAACCATCTTTTTGTATGTTTGCACTGATGGAATATTAGTTCCTAATTTTTGCCCATGCCTGACTTACATCCCTGACACTTAACCCTTTGTAGATTGCATGATGCATTGATGCACACTTAACCTTTAGGGATAGCATGATGCATTGATGCACAATTAAATCTTTATGGATGGCATGATGCATTGGTGCACACCTAGACCTTTATGGATAGCATGATGCATTGATTCACACTTAACCCTTTATAGATGGCATGATGCATTGATGCACACTTAACCGTTTATGAATGGCATGATGCATTGATGCACACTTAACCCTTTATAGATGTATTGATGCACACTTAACCCTTTGTAGATTGCATGATGCATCGATGCACTCTTAACCCTTTATGGATGTATTGATGCACACTTAACCCTTTGTAGATTACATGATGCATTGATGCACACTTAACCCTTTATGGATATCATGATGCATTGGTGCAAACTTAGACCTTTATGGATAGCATGATGTATTGATGCACACTTAACCCCGTTAGGGATAGCATGATGCATTGATGCACACTTAACCCGTTATAGATGGCATGATGCATTGATGCACACTTAACCCTTCATGGATAGCATGATGCATTGATGCACACTTAACCCTTTATGGATGTATTGATGCACACTTAACCCTTTATAGATGGCATGATGCATTGATGCACACTTAACCCTTGAGGGATGGCATGATGCATTGATGCACCCTTAACCCTTGAGGGATGGCATGATGCATTGATGCACATTTAACCCTTCATGGGTGGCATGATGCATTGATGTACACTTAACGCTTTCGGGATGGCATGATGCATTGATGCACACTTAACCCTTTATAGATGGCATGATACATTGATTTACACTTAACCCTTTAGGGATGGCATGATGCATTGGTGCACACTTAACCCTTTATGGATGGCATGATGCATTGATGCACAATTAACCCTTTATGGGTGACCTGCTACATTGATGCACACTTTAAGCATTATAATTAACCATGACAAAATAAATCACCACGGCTATGCCGTGCTTAACTGATTTCCTTAATCCATCAAATACACGCCTCCTAGTTGTTTTCCATGTGTGTCGGCCATCTTTGTTTTAGGAAACACAGGGATCCAGCTCATATATTGTCAATTTTAATCTTCAAAAGTTATCAGATGGATGTTAGTGTGACCATTGGGACACCTCAACTAGCTAATTTTATTGTTCTCACTATATATCGGCCATCTTTGTTTTAGGAAACACAGGGATCCAGGCCATATATGGTCAACTTCGATCTTCAAAAGTTATCAGATGGATGTTAGTGACCATTGGGACACCTCAAGTACCTAATTTTATTGTTTTCCATGTGTATCGGCCATCTTGGTTTTCGGAAACACAGGGATCCAGGTCATATGTGGTCAATTTTGATCTTCAAAAGTTATCAGATGGATGTTAGTGACCATTGGGAGACCTCAACTACCCAATTTTGTTGTTTTCCATGTGTGTCGACTATCTTTGTTTTAGGAAACACAGGGATCCAGGTCATACATGGTCAATTTTGATCTTAAAAAAAAAGTTATAGATGGATGTTAGTGACCATTGGGACACCTCAACTACCCAATTTTATTGTTTTCCATGTGTGTCGGCCATCTTTGTTTTAGGAAACACAGGGATCCAGGTCATATGTGGTCAATTTTGATCTTCAAAAGTTATCAGATGGATGTTAGTGACCATTGGGAGACCTCAACTAACCAATTTTGTTGTTTTCCATGTGTGTCGGCCATCTTTGTTTTAGGAAACACAGGGATCCAGGTCATACATGGTCAATTTTGATCTTAAAAAAAAAGTTATAGATGGATGTTAGTGACCATTTGGACACCTCCACTACCCAATTTTATTGTTTTCCATGTGTGTCGGCAATCTTTGTTTTAGGAAACACAGGGATCCAGGTCATATGTGGTCAATTTTGATCTTCAAAAGTTATCAGATGGATGTTAGTGACCATTGAAAGACCTCAACTACCTAATTCTATTTTTTTTCAATATGTGTCAGCCATCTTTGTTTTAGAAAACACAGGGATCCAGGCCATATATGGTCAACTTTGATCTTCAAAAATTATCAGATGGATGTTAGTGACCATTGGGAGACCTCAACTACCCAATTTTTAGCGCGGCGACTAGTGAGTACTACTCGTGAGATGAGTAGACTAGTGTATGGTTCACAGTCGCCACGGTGTAAGGGATAGGGAGGCCTTGCAATCTATTTTTGTTTGTGGCTCCTCTGCTATGGACTATTCCTGCTCACTATTCTAATGTAATAACAACAGTGTGTTTACTTTACTTATCAGTGAAGGAATTTTCACAATATATCTCATATGTTTGATTTTATTCGCAGATAAGACATTTCATCATTTGGAGCCCTATGGCAGATTAGCATTAGAGCATTTTAAGATTCAGAAATGCATCCCTGTAGCCTTTGTTTTAGAATTGTTCGTTTTGAAACTACTATATATATGTAGTACAGGTTTTATCTCAGTGGGTTATGGTACAATTGGATCATATTTTCTGTATTTGAACAAAGTATTCACTGTCAAAGATCTCTATGGAGAAATCAGTGCTAAAGTGTGTGTTGCCATATGTGCATTTTTGTAAATCAGAGGAGGTTGAAGTGTAAGGCCACCTTGTGGAACTGCTACATTCTTTTCTGTGTAAAATTTTTAGTTTACATTGAAATAATCTCGGAATATGTATCTACTATTGGTGATGAAAGATTAATTCGATTACTCCTTTCATTATATAAACAATTTTGTGGAACACTGAAAACATGTATGTACACCGAGGTACTTACACTGTGCTCCCCCTGTACAGAGAGGTGGAGTGATCTGGCCGGTTTGCTGACCACTGGCCCGTGACAAGGTACAGACTATTACAAGTGATTGGCAGTTGGGTGTGTGTGTGGGGGGGGGGGCGGGGAGGCAGAGCAGGCTCCTGGCAATCTGAGACAGTGTACACTCATAATGACACACGTGTTGACTATGGCATTGAACATTGAATAAGACAGGTCCCTGTGGCAGCTGAGTGAGGTGCATGCAGAATGGACAGTCTACAGACTATTAGTACTTAGATGCAGTGGGTAGTTCAGGTTGAATTTGTGCTATATACTACCAAAAGCCCAGATGATAGTATGCCCTATCTGTCTCACCAACTGAAACTAGACACAAGATTACAAGTGGCCGCGCTATGTCTCACAGGACTATTCTCTACTATTGTATTAAAATCTACAACACTATGGTTTTATATTGTTTTCCATGTGTGTCGGCCATCTTGGTTTTAGGAAACACAGGGATCTAGGTCATATGTGGTCAATTTTGATCTTCAAAAGATATCAGATGGATGTTAGTGGCCATTGGGACACCTCAACTACCTAATTCTATTGTTTTCCTTGTGTGTCTGCCATCTTGGTTTTAGGAAACACAGGGATCCAGGTCATATGTGGTCAATTTTAATCTTCAAAAGATATCAGATGGATGTTAGTGACCATTGGGACACCTCAACTACCTAATTCTATTGTTTTCCTTGTGTGTTGGCCATCTTGGTTTTAGGAAACAGGGATCCAGGTCATATGTGGTCAATTTCGTTCTTCAAATGTTATCAGATGGATGTTAGTGACCATTGAAAGACCTCATCTGCCTAATTCTATTGTCTCCATATGTGTCGGCCATCTTTGTTTTAGGAAACACAGGGGTCCAGGTCATATATGGTCAACTTCGATCTTCAAAAGTTATCAGATGGATGTTAGTGACCATTGGAAGACCTCAACTACCTAATTCTTTTGTTTTCCTTGTGTGTCGGCTATCTTGGTTTCAGGATCACAGGGATCCAGGTCATATGTGGTCAATTTTGATCTTCAAAAGTTATGAGATGGATGTTAGTGACCATTGAAAGACCTCAACTACCTAATTCTATTGTTTTTCATATGTGTCGGCCATCTTGGTTTTAGAAAACACAGGGATCCAGCTCAAATATGGTCAATTTTGATCTTTCAAAGTTATGAGGTGGATGTTAGTAGTCATTGGGAGACCTCAACTACCCAATTTTATTGTTTTCCATGTGTGTCGGCCATCTTGGTTTTAGGAAACACAGGGATCCAGGTCATATGTGGTCAATTTTGATCTTCAAAAGTTATCAGATGGATGTTAGTGACCATTGGGACACCTCAACTACCTAATTCTTTTGTTTTCCTTGTGTGTCGGCCATCTTGGTTTCAGGAATCACAGGGATCCAGGTCATATGTGGTCAATTTTGATCTTCAAAAGTTATCAGATGGATGTTAGTGACCATTGTGACACCACCACCACCAATACCACCACCACACTACTCCCAACCCTCACACACATTCCTTATTTGCATATTTTAATCCAGGCAAAGGTTTACTCCATACTATAGCAATGGGACAGGATTTTACATGGAGAGCGAGGAAGCACCACAATCAGAGCATATATTTAAGTATAGGTCCATTCCAAAGGCCATAGAGTTCATATATAATGATCTTTTTTCCTTGGATCATAATAGGAATATGCACGGCATTACAGCATTGCTGTGTTTACTTTCCTGAAAATATGTTATAGATTAATAAATTGCAAAACACACAACATATGAAGGGCTTTTATATTCCGTATTAAAATAATATTTGTTCTGAAAATTTTGATCTAAGATCATATTAAAAATGTTGTAAATCAATTCTATACTTCTTAGAACATGATATGAATATGCACGGCATTACAGCTTTGCTGTGTTTACTTTGCCGAAAATATGGGATAAATTTCTAATCCGGGAAACGCACTGCAATTTAACTGCTTTTAGAATTGATATTAAACTCAGAATTGATCGTCAAATTTAAATATGAAATCCTAATATCTTGATCATAGATGACAGATCCTAAATTCAATCCTCTCAATTGCATCCTTAACACGGGCCTCTTGATCATAGATCTTAGATCCTAAATTTTCAATTGAATCCTTAACATAATCTCCTAACCATTGACCCCTTGTTATTTGTAAGGCAGCCCATTTAAGGCTAACAAGTGTTTACCCATCACCACGTCCAAGACTGCCTCCTCATTGTGTAGGATGTGTCCCCACCTCACGACCTCCTCTACTTCTCTACCCTACCCTACCCTACCCTACCCTACCTCTCCCACATCTTCCCATATTTCCCTCACCTATCTTCTCCTGACATCGTAGTGCCTAACCTATATCTAGGCCCTTACCCTTATGTCACAGTGCTCCTCTCACTCGTCGCCACCCACGTGGGCCATGCAAGTAGTTTTGTACAAGTAATAAAGACGTCAGGTCCGAAGTACTGGATACACTCTTGGGACTAAAAGTGTATATTGGTGGAGTCTAACATCTTTGGCACTAAGTTTTATCCCAGCCCAGTCCCGACAACCCTACGGCCACAGGGGAATGATTGGATGGTGCAGGGGGCACACACCCCACCTAACTAACCACAAGGTTTTACTACCCCTGCATCACCAATACACTGTTATCACTTGAAATAAGAAATAACCCAAAAGTAGATAAAAAAAAAAAAGACTTCATGGACTTTTACAGGAATATTAAATGGCCACACATTTTGTCCACAAAATAACACACTATGGTCTATGGAGGGGTAAGTTTGAGATGCTTAATTCACAATATCTAGCATTGCTCACTTTTCCACACTGATATCTACAAATGCTGACACTTTCCCATGCCTCTAGAGGAACACAGGTAGGGTGGGGGTTGAGGTCTGGGGTGGTTGTCTGGTTTGGTCTGGGTCAGGTCTGGTCTGGATGGGGTTTATCCCATCTTATCTTGGTCTGTATGGTCTGGTTCTGTTCAGTTTGTATCCATCCGAGTCGGTTTGGTCTGGTCTGGGTCCCATTGAAGTCTTGACTGGGTCTGTTGTGGTAGGTTCAGTCCGGGTCCATTTGGTCCGGGTCTGTCAGGGTGGGTCTCTCCAGGGTAAGTCTGGGGGCAGTCCGGGTAGGTCTGTCTGGTCCGGGTCAGTCCGGTCTGGGTGAGTCTGTCCAGGTGGATCTGTCTGGGGGCAGTCCAGGTGGGTGGGTCCATGTCAAGCCATCCAGGTCAGGCCAGGTATGTCTTGTTAGGCCCACTCTAGATGAGGGGAGAGATTTGGGGAAAGGTTAGGGGAAGGGGAGATGGGAGGAAAGGCTAGGGACCATGACAAATTCCAGAGATGGAAAAAAATCAAGGCATTAAAAGTAAAGTAATTTCTTTGATTTTCCAGTGATAGGTTAAAATTGGGCGGTTTGGGGGTATCTCCCCCAGGGAAATTTTGAATATCGAGAAGTCAAATGGTGCATTTTGGTGCTTTTTGAGGATGGCTGATGCCTTTGTATCCAAATCTTTATAAGACCCCCCCATATAAATGATAAAATGATATCTTATGGGATCCGGACAAAGATTGACCCTAACAGATCTTAGAAAAATGGAGAAAACTGAAAAAAAACTGAGGAGTTTGCATGTATGCAGGAGCCATCTGTGACAGGTCACTCATACAAAGGAGCTCTCAAGTTCTAGTGGAGCCAAAGAGTGAGACCTTTCCCTGAAGCTTGGAATTTTCTAAAGTTTCTGAGATGCATTGAAATATATGCAGTTCCAGGGGGGTTGGGGGTATGCCCCCAAGAAAATTTTGAGAAATATGGAGGTTATTTCTTGATTTCTAGAGCATTTTGGTACATCAAACAGACGATGGATGCTGAGGTTCATTATATAAGTATATACTGAAATTACAAAGTCTAAAATGTGTGAGAAACAGTCTCCTCAGCGTGAGAGAGTCAGGCAACACCCAAATTATGCGTGAGACTCTGAGATTTTAGAAAGAAAATGGTGCATTCTGATGCATTGTAGAATTATCAGTATAAACTTAATTCTTCTGCAAGTAATATATTGAGAAATTGTCCCCCCTACTTATCAAATTGGGTATTCACAACAAGTCGCGTCAATTTGCGTTTCATCACGAAGGGTCTAAAAATTTCATGCCCCCCCTCAAGAGCAGTCAAAATATTTTTCGCCTACCCCCCCTCAGGAGGGGTCAAAATATTTTATGCCCCCCTCAAACTCACCACCCCCCCCCCCTGTTATTAAAAAATGAACACTCCCTTAGTCGGGGAAAGTAATAATATACACTCTTAATACAATGATTTCACCCACCCTGATTTGAATACCCGCAACAATATGCTTAGAGACAGGATAGCTAGGATAACATTTCTACAACACATTAGTCTACCCTGTCTCTTCACATGACTTTACAGTGGTAAGGACAAATAAAGGAATGTGAATCATGATAGATTCACATTCCTTTACAATTGTAAGGATGTCACTTTTTCAGAAAAGAAATCTTAGGTTGTCTAGATCAATTTCTTATGCTTGTATGATGTTTTTTTTGTACTTGTTCAATGAGATTGCCAACTCATGTAGATCCGGAATATACAAAAAAGGGAACCAGTTGTGGAGGTCATGCCTCCACAAGCATGCTTTTATTCCAGACATGCAACACATGTGTTCATCATGTAAACACTCACCAGAGCCCCCTACTGTCCACTTCAGAGCAGGCTAAATTTAGCCAACGTTGGCATTTGTGTGGTTTATGTTATGGTGAGGTGACCTGTAACATTGGCTGTAAACAGCACAAGGGCCAAGAGAAGGGGAAGACCCACAGCGTCCACTGTATTTTAATGGAGCCTTCTGGACGAATTTGTAACGACCACAGGACGTGGTGGGCCATGGAGGACCTGTATCAGCCTTACCTTGGAAGAGGCCATGATGGCAGCTTTATGGTCAGCCCCCACATGGCTACGGCACCCTGACTGACCCATTACTTTGGTGGCGCTCCTGTGTCCAGGAATACCTCATCTCTTACAATACTATGTCGAACCCTTCATACCTCCACCCCTCCATGCTCTACCCAGCCTCCTCCAGCGGCTATTATTACCAGTTTAATACCCTCGGCCAGCGGCTATTAATACCAGTTTGATACTCTGTCGGGCTGGAGAGGGCGAGCCTGTGCTCTACCCATCTGTTGCCCTACCTTTCCCCGACCTAAATCCAGCAACCGCCTGTGAGGGTAGCCTTGAAATGTCAAGGTCGTACTGCCATTCAGTGTTGACTAGTTGGCAGATGACTTTTTCATTATAATTACTACCCTGATAGCAAAAAAAAAACACACTCAAAAACACTATTGGGCAAAAACAGGCAATTATAGACGGAATTAAAAAGTATATCAGATTTCCTTCCTTGTTCCCTTCCCATTATATTTCTAGATATTCCTGTACAGTACAACTGTTTCATAACAGGCAGAGATTCCCCTTTCCAGAAGGTACCTTAGACTTTATACAACATAGCTTGGGACAAAGCTGACTATGAAGAGGTTATCCGTGCGATCCCCCCACCCCACCTTGATAAATAATGCCCATTCCCTCATATTTATCATCATTTCAGTACTCTAGTGGTTTTAAAACCATAGTCCATTAGGTCTCTGTCGCCAGATTGACTGGTGACAGGCACTGATAAGAAGGAACCAGCTTGTCTTTGGAAGTAGTTGTTATCCAGAGACAAGATACCCATCAATGCATGTTCATCAGTGTTTTGCCACTATTAGAAGAACCGGCAAAAATTAAAAATGGCGGACCCACTGGGTGTGGATCTAGATTCATTTAGGGTTTGTATGGCTCAATAGCACGACAGAGGACAAGTGATCTATTTGTTTAACGTCTTTCACCTAGACATATATATACTTCGCATAAAAATCCTCATAAGCATACACCTATTGTTACTGATACAGAAACACAGGTAACTGATAGGGAATGAGGTTTCCTGTCCTTGCCAACTGGGCTCCTCCCTAACCACTACACTATTCATGTTGTGATTGCCTGATGAAAGGTATCAGTTGTAGCTTTGGCAGTCAGTGCGTCAAAAAGCTGTAGTATATTGTAATAATGGCTGGTAGAGAGAGGCACGCCTGTGTGATGGGCCTCCAGCAATGTTCACATGGAGACGGGCATACTGTGTGACAGGCCTTTGGTGACGGAAACAAATGGCGACATTTGATATGGCACCGACAGCACACACATGCTACCTAATTAGGCACACAATGAGCGTCTCGGCCACAAACCGAGATGGGCAAAAATACACCACATTGGTCCTGTTTGTTAAACTATGAGTGTTCATGAAGGGTACCCATAATATGTGGGATTGCAGAGCGATAGGATATCATAAGAGAGCAATTTGAAGAAAGGTAGGGAAATACGAGTGGTTCCATTATAGAACATGCGGGAGGAAATCATGAGCAAAATGAGCCATGGAAATAAAAAGCGTGGCATATTGTACACATGTCCCCTCTGAATATGGCCTTACATTTACGAACAAATGAAAATTAATGCCTCATTCATTTGGTCATTTTATCCCAACGCCTTTCATATTTCACTTTTGTGATGAAAGAAAAAAAAAACGAATGTCAAATTCCCAGGTTGTGCATAAAACGATATGGCTGGCCCAGAAAACTATGCAACATTAAACCCGCCACCAAACCAGCCCTGCTTTATTCCTGTCCCAAATGGCTCTGTCCTTCAGCTATGCCCATTACTGCGACTGAGGGAATCGAGAAAGATGTGGGAAAATGTCAGGCTGACGTTTCAAGAGTGACATTATGTTGCTAGTGTTCCACATAATGCCCACCTTTTACGTGTGCGACACGCCACTCCTTTGTCACTTCGTGGGATCTGGCATTTCCACTGGATAATGATGCCCCTCGAACTGTGTTGCTTTCAGTTACTGATTATGCTGTGACAAGTTATTGTACCTGTTATTTTCAAACATGATTTCAAGAAATCGAAGATACCAACAGAATTGCCGACGAATTCTTTTATCTGAAAGGAAGGTTCTTTTTCAATGCGTACAGATGACCATAGTCATAGTATCAATGAATTGTGTACATGTATAGTCCATTTGGGGTAATGGAATCCATTCCTGGTACTGATGCATAGACCTCATACCCTTCCTACAGCCTCGTTATCATACAGTTCAGATACCTAATGGCTTACTCCATCGTATTCTAACAGGACACCGTTGATCTGATAATGCCTAGTGTACAATTCAACTGCTCTCATTACACAGGCCGTGTCAAATTTGGGCCCAGTGATGTTCGGTCATAAAGCCTCATCTTAACACCCAGGAGCTCCCGACACAGGTGTGCAGAACCTTTGTGTTTTAAGGTCTAGTGTACACCCTACGTTTTCCATTTATCTAGGATCCTACTTCAGCATCCAACCCATGTCCCTAATGGGCAGAACCGTGTGGAGAATGCAGAGCAGGGTGGTAGCCGCATGATGGCTCCAGGTTCATGTTGGGACGATGCATTGGTGCATCGTTCCAACCCTTGAATTGTGAATCCATATTCTAAAGCTGGTATAATGCACTAATGCGATCCTGGTGAGTAAGTAGACTCACCTGAACTGCAATACCTTTATGCACTTTGCTGCTCTTAAAAGATAAGGAATGGGGCTATCAGAATGCGTGCTGGTAGTGAACAAGTAACCAATGGATAACTGATGACTCGTGGGTGTTATCAACGGATAATGACACGAGGCCGTAGGCCGAGTGTTATTATCGTCGATAACACCCACGAGTCATCAGTTATTCATTGACTACTTATTTTATACCACGAAACCAATAAATAAACAATATTATACCAATAAATTCAAGTTGAAAACAAAAATTATTCCCCCTCCCCGGGACTCGAAGCCAGCCATGACGGCGAAAAAAGAAGCTTCTCGCGGTTATGTTTGTGTATAATACACCTCCTCGCCCGGCAGCGGACAGCAACAGCGCACACGGCGAAAAAAGAAGCTTCTCGCTGTTATGTTTCTGTCAGTCCCTGTGGCGCAATGCATAGGGAGTTGGATTAGGGATCTGAGATTGTAGGTTCGAGCCCTGCCCTGGCCTGGAAAATTTTGTGGGTTTTAACATGTAACATATGACATGGAAGGACATGAGAGGCGTGCGGTTATCCTGGATAACAGCACGCCTTACATGGATAACAGCACGCCTTACATGGATAACAGCACGCCTTACATGGATAACAGCACGCCTTACAAAATTGATGTTACAGCCTACAGGGTGTGCAATATCGACAGATATGTGGATGGGAATAGACCCCAAAAAGCACTGTGTAAGCCAGAAATCGTGGTATAATGCTAGATATTTGTGTGGGTTAGGTCATCTGCTGTAATGATCAGATATTTGTGCCTATGCATGCAGACTGTCCCAAGTTAAAAGGGACTATACCCTGTACAGTACTTGATATTACTTGATATTTATGGTTTCTTGGATCACCTTACACTTTAATACCTTTTTCTCTGCATCTGAAGTGAGCCTTATACTCGCTTTGTACTAACCTCATTAATCATCAGAGGGGAAATGATTCCGGAACCACCAATTCGCGGTTTTGGAATAGATACACCTGTATACGGAATTACTGTGTTCTATCCAAGAAACCGTCCTCTCCTAGAAGTAGCATTTTCAGACATGTCGTGTGCCTGCAGACACCAGACTAACATGAGAGATGATGCCCCTGCTGTGCTAACACGGTATTCTGTCCCACACGCGTGGGTAGATGAAGACACTTCATGCGGGGACCAAGTTTTCAGGAAGAAAATATATTCCAGACATCCAAAAAACCATGACATGCACACCTGCATTACCATAGCCATGGGCATTAACATGCACCCAAACCACCGGGAGCTACAGGTAGATGGGGCTGTGCAATCCTTACCTCCAGCGTGTATACTGAGAGGAAGCTTGCCCAAATACATTTTACAATAAGGTAGGTTTATAGATATAGCCGAAGACCTTATTATAGCACCGTCATTTATTTCTGATTATATCTTCCATTTCATTGTATAGCAGTGATCAATGAAAACTGAAATGTCCACCGTATTTGATAAGTACATTGTATTAGTCCATAGACTAATAACGGATGCACCATTTGAGGGGAGCATTCATGTGTTCTTTATCAGAGCAAAGGGGTCTATACTAGTCATGAAAGGCCCTGGAGGACAAATGTAACTATAGCGTGTTCTGCCTGATGAGTGAGGGATAAGGACATTAGGGCAGACACAGGGATATGTCCTCTCTGCTATTAGCGCCACAGTAAGAAATACAAATCACAGCGCCATTCGATATGCTGACCGGTAATATTCTCCTGCTTTATGTTATTATGATATGACTGTCGCCAGGGCCAAGTCCATGTTGCCATGGTAACAGATGAGGAGGGCTGGATATGTCCTATGGGTGGTGGGTGTGCTATGCTGAGGTTGTCTGGTGACTGTCTCCATTAGCGCCCACTCTTATACACATCCACATATGGGACATGGCCTGCTCTTTACTTGAGGGATGGCGTATTGTGTACCTACCCCTCACAGCACAGACTCCAGTCCTGCAGAACATGCTGCTGATGCTGTACTTAATGTACTGGAGGAAACACTCCTATGGGAGACGACCGAAGTGGCACAGACTTGTGCTTTAGACTGTGGATTCGGGATCTCCAATATTCGGTTGTGATATTAAATGTCTGATTGTCTTGTAAAAGTATTTCTCCTTGAATAAGAAAAGACAAGTACCTTCCCAAACAAAGCAACAATTCGATATTCTATCATTAAGTCACTTTGTGTTGGTCGAGTAAACTATCCATTAAGTGCCAATTCCTTGCAATTAGATGAATGTGCCCCGACCATTTACATGCTGAGATGGATGCTGATATGAGAAAGCCTGCTCAACTGATAGCAGTTTCGTTAAGAGGCATCGCTGTTTTCATTTCAATTCCTTCATATTAGGAGACAGTAGTGGACTTGCAGCACAACAGGATATTAAGAAACATGACTATTTGTGTTAATTCCACTCTGTATTAACCATGCAGTGGGGGTGTTAGTGTTCATTACCTCAATAGGTGCTGCCTACGGGAAGCGGCCATTAGCTAATAGAATACGCGTGCCCCCCCCCGAATATTCAATGACTAAGCCATCACTTCAATATCAATCAACTCTTGTTTGCATAACTAATTGGTCCAAATTGATGTTGATCATTCTTTCGCCTTGATGAATGAATAGAATATATTCATCTGGTATTACCAGTGTGAGCAGTCCAGGCTTTGCCGCCTTCCAAAAAGGAAGGCAATCGATTCTAGGAATATTCTTCATATTCACAGAAGATGGGCATGTATGGGGTTTAAATGAAGGTATGTAAATGTTTATCTCACGATTCAGGCCCAACAGCGTGCCTTTTTGGTCATAACCCCGTTCCGTTATCAGGGTAAAACCGCACTCTCAGAGTTCATTTATTTTTCTAAGACATCTTTGGTTCGAACCTGGACATGTTAATAAATGAGAGAAGTATACAACATCAACCTCTCCATACATTTCCAGTTAAAACCATTCAAGGCTCTATGGGGAATCGATCCCCGGCCGCTGTGGCAGGAGTTGAGTTCGCTGTCCACTGTACCAAGCCGACTGGTGCTAGAAACCAATGTACATGAAGGATTTGAAAAAGTTTTCTGACATACCTGATGTTTACACACCTTGTTAGCATAGAATCCAATGGTGCCAGGTGGAGTTATTAACAGGGAAACATCCTTAGATATCCTATATGAACATGCCATGCCTAATTTCTCCATTTTGTTCGAAATAAATAAGAATCCATTGATTTTCCATAGCGATACGTGTCGGCACCCGCCCCGTCATCCTGCGGCAGGCTGACCGGCTGACCTACATAAGGGACCTTCCCACACTGTCAACACAAAGCCGATCATGGTGGAGGCGGGTGGCGAAATGTATCGCTATGTAAAATCATTGGATTCTTATTTATTCATAAGAAAATTGAGACAAAATGTAGACGAACACCAACTAGAGATCGTATATTTGTCGGTGCTAGAAGTACAGGACTTGACCTGCTTGGATTCTTCCTGAAAAATGTGTGTAAAGGTGGAGGTATGTCGGGCAGAGTCACAACATGGCCATGACGGCTTGGCAAACTGTGTGGATCGTATACACTTTCAAAATATCTGACATACATGTACATGTATATACATGTAGTTAGATAATGTATTTTATCAGGCTTCCCTAGCCCACTTAAAGTGCTGGTTCAACAGCATTGGTCTGGTCCATTTTTTGCTAATCCGAGCGGTTTTTATTGGAGATGCCCTTGGCATCTCCATATAGGACCTGACAGGCTTCATGCAGTGAAATTGCCTGAGTCGACCTGTGCAATTGTAAAATTGCCTATGTAATATCTATGGGTAAGGGTTGCAGAATGGGTAAGGGCTGCAACTAAGTTGTTGGATTATGGTCTATTTACCCTTACCCTCTCCTACGCAGGTGGCCCGTCAGTAATCCCTATGTTTGTGAAGCCGGGAAAGCTACCCACTTATATCTCGCCTATAGCCCCCATAATATGCTGGAAATAGCCGACTTTTGATTGTCCATGCTGTATATAATACCTCAGACGCCCTACCCACTCAGATCTCACCTACAGAGACGCTACAGCTTGCTCTCCCTGCCTACAGTTCCCATCTGTCTCCACTAGCCCCTTCAACACCAGTAGAGATGCCCAATACCCCCCCTAGGGCGTGTTTTAATTGTGTTTTTCACACATCCCAGAGCTCACATTACCTGTAGGGGCGTCAAAAGCCGCGAAAACGCGGCCCTTACATGTCCCATTGCCATTGTATAACTCCCAGAGCCCACATTACCTGTAGAGGCGTCCAAAGCCGCGAAAATGCGGCCCTTACATGTCCCATTGCTATTATATAACTCCCAGAGCCCCCATTACCTGCAGTGCCATCCTGAGCCGCGAAAACACTGTATATTATGTTTTATACACCCCTACAACATTGTATTTGGCCATGAAATCAATTATTTGTCCTGAAAACATCGCTAAATAGGCCTACAATATCGCTAAGTTGGTATAATAGACCCTAAACATCTTAATTAGCCGAGAGATCCTTGGATCACCTGTCATTTTATCCCATAAGGTCAGCGTGATGCTCCAATGCATTTATTTGTCCTTAAAAGATCACTAAGTTGGTGTAAAACTATCTCCATGATGATCGCCAGCTCGAGATACCCTTAAGTCATAGGTCACACTCCTATTATTAAGGGAGATATTTTTTTTTTGTAAAACTGCCAGTTCTTGGACCTCTCTGCCAGTGCATGGACTGGCGTCTGCCCCAGTGTCCCAAAAAAACCCTTTATATCGATCCATTCCTTCCTCAAACCTGCCCTTTTTCGCCAGTGACACTTAAAACATATGTTTTGGCTGGAGGTAGGGCGCTACCACACCCTGGATAGTGCACAGGTGGACTGGCTGGGGCCAAAAAGGCTTCTAGTCAAAAAAATTATTACGCTTATTCTTTTTCGAAACCGATTTTTAGGGGGGCATGTTCTTTAGGGGGACGAAACACCCCTGTTGATAAGCTTTACACATCAATACCTGCAGCCACCCAGGGCACAAGCCCTGTTTGCACTGAATGGATGTCTTTCCATTTCTCCATTCTCTGGTGTTTGATTGAAAATGTTGACGTCATTCTGTGTTTTAATTTGTGTTTTAATCTGGATGTTTATGGATGGCAGGATGCATTGATGCACACTTAACCCTTTATGGATGGCATTATGCATTGATGCACACTTAAACCTTTATGGATGACATGACTCACACTTAACCCTTTATGGATGGCATGATGCATTGACACATGCTTAACCCTTTATGGATGGCATGATGCATTGATGCACAGTTAACCCTTTATGGATGGCATGATGCATTGATGCACACTTAAACCTTTATGGATGGCATGATGCATTGATGCACACTTAACCCTTTATGGATGGCATGATGCATTGATGCACACTTAAACCTTTATGGATGACATGACTCACACTTAACCCTTTATGGATGGCATGATGCATTGACACATGCTTAACCCTTTATGGATGGCATGATGCATTGATGCACAGTTAACCCTTTATGGATGGCATGATGCATTGATGCACACTTAAACCTTTATGGATGGCATGATGCATTGATGCACACTTAACCCTTTATGGATGGCATGATGCATTGATGCACACTTAAATCTTTATAGATGGCATGATGCATTGGCAAGATGCATTGATGTACACTTAGAACTTTGTGGACGGCATGATGCATTAATGCACACTTGACCCTTTATGGATGGCATGATGCATTAATGCACACTTAAACCTTTATGGATGGCACAGTACATCGAAGTACACTTTACCTCTTATGGATGTCATGATGCATTGATGCACACTCAATTATTTATGGATGGCACAGTGGATTGATTGTTTTTTTATTGTTGTTGAAAACATCAGTAGCTTTTGACAGTTCATCGTGATTTAATTTCAATACCTTTGTCCCATTAGTACAAAGGGCATGCTGAATAATTTCATATTCATGGGCATCTCCTTGGGACTGAGTCCTTTACCTGTGACATTTTATAGGAAATGCATGGAAAAAATATTCGGGTTAGCAAAAAATGGACCTGACTGACGCTGTGGAACCAGCCTTTTTCTCCACTTTCCTATCCCCTCGGATGTGTGTGGTGAACATATGTGCAGGCACTGACACATTCCTCTATGAAATTGTGCAATGTAGTTCTCGCCATGAATATGACCTTAGGTATCGAAATGCCTTGAGTGCTTAGGGCATGGAAGATACAGGGCCATTTCAATGGGAAGCCTGACTATACTAGGGATCTTGTGCGTGAGAGGGGGGGGGGTTCTGACTAGCTGGGGGGTTCCTTACATGTAGTCATCAGATGACCCATACATATGATATACAGTCCGTAGTGGCCCTACATGTATGTTTGTAACACATGTTCTGCCTTAGAATACCAACCACCCATAACAAACCCCACCCACTCAAGCACCAAGTAATCCGCTGACACCTCGTATGCTGCCTTGCAATGCCCTTTCTATAATTTACCAACCTGGTATAATTTACCAACCTGGTCAGATACCTCTCAAGGCGCCTAGCCTGGCCCCAGTGCGTCTATAAAGCATCCCAATAGTGTTTGTCTCACCTATGATGGTCAGGTACCTCTCAAGGTGTTGAAGTATGTGCGTGAGTTTGTCCTCTTACCTGTGACATTTTACCGACTACTTTGTGTGCAACAACAAACCCTTAACTGCTATAGACCATTGGCCTTACAACTTCGTTGTATAATCCTGTTGCATTGCCCCCTCGTTCTATTATCTCAAGAACAAAATCCCCACCATTGTTTGATTACCAAGAGAGATCGGTATGTGCATGTATAGTATTATAAAGAAGCTTGCCTTTGGGACAGGAGGACAGACGTTAGTAGTACATAGAAATGAGAGTTTGTAGAGCATAGACGGTGCACCACGTGTAGTAGTATAAGGAAAATGTTGGCATTGGGACGGGAGGACAAATAGTAGTATATAAAAATGAGGTTTTAGATCGGACAGACTAACACAACAAAATTGCCTACCATTGTAGAAGGATTGAAATAAAATAGAGTTGGGTATATAAGAGCGTGGTCCTTAACATCAGGAAAAAGCTATAGGTACAAATTACTAGAAAGAAAGCCCATATAAACTTCCATCGGGCAAATCTGTCGACTGTAAGGAATCCATTAACTCCCTTGTTAGAGTCACTAGGCAATGTGCTAACTCGATTTGTCAGGAAAGGTCACATTCTCCTCCCATAGGACCACTCGGTAAACACAGTGTATATATGATCCCCCTAGTGTATAACCGCACACCATGGGTTATTTACCGTCCTTCTGTTAGCAATACATAGGCCACAGCTGAATACATGTATGTTCCAGGGAAGCGAGAGCGACAGGAGGCTGTTGTAGCATTGTTCAATATGTAGTCTGGAACATCTAACTCTAGAAGCCTCGCAACTTTTCTTCACCCCTGTGTCTTACCTTCAGTACCCTTCCAGCTTCAGCTGCGCAAAGTGCTCTTTCTCCCCTTGCACGCCTTTTTACTATTGAGCATACAGGAAAGGATATTCAGGGTTTATCATAGTGTACGAAGCCGGGAGTATGGACAGCTGCAACCCTCTGTCCTCCAGTTACCGGTGGAACAGTCTACTGAGGACTTACACCTACCGGTGGATACCCTCCTCCCTCCACAAACACCAGAATCACTCCCACCTTCCGCCCACACCCCTCATACTTAGTGGAAGAGTAACATCCCTCCTATATGGCCTTAGCGTGTTCCTTAGTGGGCTGACCCCTGCTGAAGCTGATACCTTGCGAGATAGGACTGATAACAGTGAGCTGATGGGTACCAGGTGTTACATAATGCACCCTGAAAACACGGCACTGAATGAAAGGAATTTTCTCATTGGTCAATAGTGTATCCTGCTTGGTCGGAATACGGACTTAGCAGGAGTAATTATTAGCCAATGAGATAATCCCAAAGATTCACTGCGGCCCTCTCGGGGGCTGACTGGTACCCATCTGATAGGTCTTATCAGTAGAACTGATTTTTTCGTGGAGGCTATATTCTAGGGCCTCAGGAAGGTGTAATCTACTAGGGTAATAGTGTGTGCATCCAGTCACGCATCTAATGGGCGAGGATAACTTTTAAAACAAAATTGTGGAATACTGTTTGTAAAGGAACTGTCTGATGGTAAACTCAGCAAAAGTGTAAGTCAACTATTGCAATTGCAGTGTGCCGAAGGGCAATTCTGAGAAAAGTTAGAAGCAATATGCTCTGAGGTACACATCACCGATGGTGGCCTGACTGGCGGCCATTGCCCTGCACCCTGCTCTGTTTCTGGTCTGAATCCTGATGAGCAGGTCGGAGCAATATGGAGCAGCTCGGTCTGTAATTAGAAACTTGATACAACATCCGTCACACGGCTGTTGGCAGCAAGGTGAGGGGTTAATATCGTACTTTGTGCGCGATGGCCTGAATTCGAGTTATTCGAGCCCAGGGGCAAAATGAAGGCCATGGAGTACACAGTGCAGCCCTGCCTAGCCTGTATATATACTAGCTGGTACCTCTGCCTGCTTCAAATGACCCTTTCTGCCTTAAGTATAGCCCTACGATTGGCACTCACTCCCTACAGCCACTAGTGGGGATCCCCTTCCACACAACACTGTCCTAACTTTATCCAAACCGCTTGTGCTTTATATATCCCCGTCGATCCCCTTCTCATACCACATGTCAGTGTTCAATGTAATTGATTTAGAAGATATTAATCTTAGATTTACGCTATGAAATATTCCTTGCTTTACTTAGATCTCACTTGCCACAACCTATGCTGACAAGGCGTCTTGTTTGGCTTAGCAATCTAAAGCTAGACACCGACGAGTCATTTCCGTCACCTGCCGCTTTTTTCACTTTCCGAGTGCTATTGATTGGTCTTAATGCTACCAACTATACTGTGATATCTGTCAAAATATCAGAGTTCATTTGTAGCCGACTCTACACGAAAGCGCTGAAAGCTTATCACTTACAAGGCAACGGTTGTTAAGATTTGAAACGATAGAATCTGCACTCAATCAGTAGGGACAAAACAAAGTGATCCTAATTATACCCCCCCCCCCCACCCACCCACCCACCCACCCTACAGTCAAAGAGACGAGCTCTGGTTCCAGTTCACCTACCCGGCATAGTTAGGGAATTGTGAGCTGATTCGGTGCATGGCGCTATGTCTATGTTCGGCATGGGAGAACACGAAGCCTCCCCTACCCAAAGTCCAGCCCTGGAGATTTGTGGACATCTTGTGGGCCGCGTTCTGCATTCAGCGCTCACCGTGCCACCTGGCTGAAGCGCCGCGTGCCCTGTGAGTTGAATGAATATGGCGCCTGCTCCTAACCCGGACCCGAGTCTTGTCGCCCCAACTCTGGCCCCAACACGCCGGCTACCAACCCCACCTTCTCCACCCCCCACCCCGGCGGCCCTGACAACCCAGTGAATAGGGCACATTGACTCTCCAGCTGCTGTGCCCTCATCGACATACCTGAAGCCACTCGACGCCAAGCGTACACTTACACTCCCATTGTCGGACAGGAAGAAACTGTAAGCGCCAATATGACGCACCCACTCTTTGGGCTTGGCGCATCGGGGGTCATGCGGTGCATATTAAATCCTACCCGGATGTGAAGACCCAGTGTCTGACATCTCCAGACGCCGAGGATGAGGTGGCCAAGGGTTAAAATGTCCACTGGGGATGGTGGTTGGTCGGTGGGCGGGGTGAGAGGGGGCGGTCGCTGGAGCTCAGGGTCAGTTAGGGTTTATGTGGGATGGGAGTGGGGGTCTCCCAAATGGATTTATCCGGTGTTGGTGGGATGGCGGTGTTGAGGCAGGTTTGAACGGCTCTGCCTTTATTTCATTTGTGCTAATGGAGTTAGGGTGCAGGGCCGGGTGGAGGCGGCAGAGAGCGGGAATGGGACAGGCCTATTGTGTTACCTGTATCTCTGATTGGATCTCATCTTGTTAGTGGCATATCCAGGCACTGCTGTAGTTACCAGACACACCCCGAGTGAACACCGGTGTATGTGTCACAATCTAGCAGCAGTCAGTCAGTACAGACAACTAACTCATTTAGACCTACGTGGGTGGATATCATATCATAACAGTTTCAAATTGAAGGCATATTTCATATTAGATAATACTTCACTATCCAGCTGAAATGTGATGTTTGTAACTGGCGTGTGTCTCCAGTTCAGAGGCGTAGGAAGCAAATCTTCATTGGGGGGGGGGCAGGGGGCCCCCACCCCAGCCACCTTGGATTATCGGCTTGAGAGCACTGGTGTTGATGCAACACTGTTAGGGATTTATAAAACAAGATCATACCTTGATGGCTTAATTATCTTTAAACAATGCTGCCCTATCTTAATGACATATTTGTCCAATTTGAGTGGTGAACTGTGAGAATCTTGTACATTTTATAATGGGGCGTGACACTTTTTTTTTTTTGGGGGGGGGGAGGCCCTGACATATTCAGGCCCCACCTCCTATATATTCAGCCCCCCCCCTTTCCTACGCCCCTGCAGTTATATACTCTGATACCTCTGCCAAACCATTATTTGTATATGCATGGAGATACTGTTATCACTGCTGCTGCTAGTCTCGAGTACATATATTCTCCATGGAGACAAGTTATATACAGTCTCAGGTCCCTGAAGGCAGTGGCAGGGAGTACGCCTGTCTCCATCATCTGGAATATGCACCCAGCTAAGGGGAAGCCACATGCCAACGGCGCCTGCAGGACATGGCTTCGGGCTGGCTTTAGATGGCTTCGACTCCACTCAGCATCAGCCACAGGCCTATCTCCCTGTATAATGAGCTACTCAGTGTAGCAGCAGCTCACTTCGCCTGAGCTGCTCCCTAAGTTGGTTATCTCCCACGTCTCGGCTATATCCCCTATCCTAGGCGATTTAATTCTTGATATCATTCAGCCTGGTGAGAGTAGCATAACGTTTTAACATATACATGGCCCTTCTCGGGCACTGTGGCGCATGAAACAATTTAATATAGCCATTCTCTCTTCACGGGGTGGAGGGATAATGACTTTGCCTGAAGGCTAGTTTTTGGTGCCCCCAACAAAGCCCTGTGAAGAAGTGCCCATTAACTAGCCGCCGATACTGGCCAGGATTGACCTCGTTGTATATATATGCGCAGATACCCCGCTGGAGATAACGCCTTGCAAGCTTAATATGGGAAGCTGGAATATCTCTTAGATGACCTTTTTCCGACAACACAGTGTAAGACACTGTTCCTATAGGGCGTAGCCTGAGACTTCCAGAATCTATCATGTAATCAAGATGGATCCAATACCCCAAATAAGTAATTCTAGCTTCTTAATTGAATGAGGGAAGGGTTTCCCCGTAATAACTCAGTATTCGTTAACAATGTGAATAGAACGATAAGCTATCATATTACTGATATCAGAATGAGTGTCAAGGAATCACTTGCAATGTGAAAGATACGATAAGATTCATCATGAGCAAATGAAATAGCAAACGGTCGGAAGCAATATACATTCGATGTAACTTTATTAGTATAGTAATGCTTAGACCGACACCTTCTCAGTTACTGTGAGAATATCACTGCACGTTCCAAAACACTTTATTTCGCAAATGTCTGGTTTAAGGGAGAAAAGACAAAGAACTAGTGGTTTTATGATATAGTATCTTATAAGGAACTTATTTCTCACTGTGCTCTGGCAGAACCTTTGAGATTTGAGGGTTCAGATCTCAGATTTTGTGTTGTGTGGTTGCTGAATTTATATTAAACTGAAGTTTCTCGGTAAAGTATCTGACTTAAGTAGATGAGGATGTGCCACGAAGAGCTTAAACCAGAACACTCAGGAGTCAGACAACCGATGTCAATATTTTATGAACACTGCACCAAACCAAATTTCACTCAGCGAGTCCCAATTGTCGTTGGCCTCAATTATAGAACAGGTCTGATGAGGGTAATCATAATATTGGCGACCCTTTCAGCTTCAATGATGAGGCGATTAAGGAAAGTCGAATAACATCTGCCTCACAACTCATATTCATTTGGTTAAAATGTCATCTACTTAGGGAATAGTTAGCAGAAGCATTATACCCATATTGTCATGTTGAATAGCACTTGTGTGTATTATACAGTCATGTCTCACTTTACCAGCCACCTCCGTTTCAGATAAAAAATTCTTGGTTCCTGAATGGACTGGTTCTTTGGATCAGAATTACATTAGAATTCAGTGGTTATAATCCATTCTGTCCAAAAGGATTATTGGCCGGTAAGTGAATCAGCCGACTTTTTGAAGACCGATATATATTGACATCCAAAATCGAACCCTTCTGCAAGTCATGGTTGTGTACATGTTCAATTCCTGGGCTATGGGGTACAAGGAAAAATACAGGTTTTGATGCTTGGCAATGGAAACACAGAGCTAATCATCTCACGATTTTCTCATGTGTGAACAAGATAGGGTGTTCAGTGCAAATGAATTCCAAATAGAGGAGAAGGAAATTGTATTGCTTCATTGCATTGTGCATAAGTAACAGCCTGATCAGCAATCACTCTCAATCAATCCTAATATACATTGTAATAGTGGTCACATAAACCTTAATATGAAGGTTTATTGACCGTTATAAATAGTTTAGGAGGAGGAGGACTAAGGAAGAAAAGTGGGAGGTGCCCTCCCATATCACTATGAAGGCCACGTAGCCAGTGCTTGTTCTTCACCAAGCCCCTTTCTAATCCCCCCCCCGAATGGCGCCAGGCGTTAACAGAAGACACCCGCCACTCAAACCTCTTTATTAAGCCCCGCTCTCTATCTGAATCATCTTAATTGGTTTATTAAGTGGCCTACAATACCCGTCCTTATCACTGCCAGCGCCTCGGTTTAATTGCATCCCAGTCGTCATCATACCCTGTAATCGACAAGAAGATACCAACTGTGCATTATACAGATTTCTCGTAAACCCCTCAGCTTCGACGCCATCAACCTATTGCATCTAACATCCACCCCCCCCCCACGCCCGGATCTTTCCTCTTCATCATGGGTAAATAAGCAGGTCCCAAACCGAGTGCTATTGCACCCTGTGATGGATGTAGCTGGAATGGAGCCCACACGTCCCTGGGAACACTCCACAATGTGTGGGTTAGAATGCGGAAGTAGTTACAGGAAGGGGGTGGCCGTGGGACATCTCCAGGCAGAAGGCCTTAATAACAGCAGAGTCTACAAATTGTATCCAACTCGAGTAATCAACACTAGTGCTTGATTCGCATTCTTATTCAAGGATATGTATCTCCTCAGTCTAAAAAGAAAACAAACAATCAATCTTAAGGCCACCTATCCTTTCTGATTGCATCCTCCCTGTTAGCTAGTGAGAAATACAAAAGACAACTCTTACTCGTTGTGCCACCTAGGCTAAACTCTGGATTGTCCACATGTGCGGCAAAGAGAGCACACAAGGCCCATATATAGATTGAAATATAGATTCGGGTAGGGGGGTGCTTCTAGCCTACGCTTATTGCTTCCTTTACAGGGAGAATGAATTTGAGCTTTTTTTTTTCAAATTATTCAAGGTAATGAATTTCAGTCCTTCTCCATTAGTGAAGCAACAAGCCTCGTTTGAATTATTTTAATATCAACGTGGAGGATACATACGTTTCCATTACACAATTCAGTATTGCGTTGTAAAATAACTATATCATACAGCACACTCTTCTATTGCTCCGGCTGTGCAGCACTGAATATGCATCTTCAAAGGGGCCTAGAGTAGATTGAAAGTCAGTACAGTGCAGTGTGGTACTATTGAGTATGCAGTCGACAAGGCTGCCTCTCATTGTGTGCCTTTGTGGGGAATTGCTCACAGCCACCCAGTGAGGGCATCCATACCAGTGCTTAGAACTCGGGGCAGCTCGAGGTAACGAGCTGCTCTCACGGTCATGTTGACATAATATCCTGCCAAGGGTCAGGCTGGTATAGAAAGGAGCAGCTCAGGCTGGACAGACCACCAGTGGAGCAGCTCGGCCAGGCTTTGTGAGGCTTGGTGTATCGTGCAGCGACATGTGACATAAACTATCGGTCTTCATGCCTTGGCTCTGCACGCATCCGCTCCTAGATGCATAGATTCCTTAGATCCCCCTCTCCGTGACTGTCTGATGTGAAATCCATTTCACCCACCCTACACAGATGAGAGACCACAGTCTCTAGCCTGCCCTGGTGGCCACAGAAAAAAAAATAGAAAGAGAGGAGAGAAAGCACTTGGGACTCCTTGAGTTGGAAAGAAGTAACTCTCATGACATCAAACGTCGCCAGTACAGAAATCATTGAGGGCCTTGGGCATGCTAACATCCCCTGGTAGAAAGCCTTCCTTCATGCCTGACCTCGTCTACCCCCCCCCGCGCCTCCACCACCCACCCACCTTATCTACTCACGGTATACATTTGGGGGCCCAGGGCGTGTTTGCACGTGACTTCCGGCTCGTCCCCGTGGTGTACCAGTCACAGTGCAGTTGGCGACGAATGGCTGTGGGACATGCGATCTGTGAATCGGGCAGCTCTGCCAATCGGCCGACCCCATCACGCGTCCACAAGCTACTGACCGTGGCACAGGTTCGTCACCCTGCCTAGAGCTGCTCGCTGGGAGATCCAGAGCTGCTCCTCCCAAATGTAGTGGCAAGAGAGTGGTTTAGATTATTCTGATAGAGACCTTCTCTTCCCAATAGAGGTATAAGCCCTATGTATTCCAGAGAAAATCAAAATCCCACTGGTGGCTTTATGTTTTTCTTGCCTCGGGTATTAAAAAGCATATATCCAAGACCCATTTGTCACGTTCTCTACAGTTCATAGAAAATATAAGAGTCTCACACAATACATGAATGTATATTGTGGACAATGTTGACACTGTTCCTCATTGGTCATTATGGAGACTCGTATCCTCACAGCACCCATGTCTGCAGATTTTGTGAGTGTCTGTTCATGATGGAGCACATCACGAAGCCCTCCTTATTGAATCTGTCGGACTGATTAAATGAGGTTTGGGAAGTTATCAGTGTGAGTTTACATCTGTGATGTGTGGCAAGGCCAGAGTCAATCTTGCCTGTATGCCGAAGTCCAAATGCTCAACATGGGCAAGGGCATGATAAACCTCAGCATCTCATTGGAGATCTCTCCTCCTATGCTCCCACTAGGCACGACTTTTAAGTAGTTGCTGGGAAATGTGTTTGTAAGAGCAAATGAAACTGCTAGGATTAACGGTCAGGACCACAGATCAATGATGGCTGCTGTAGTGAATATGAGGGAGGCCATGCCTAGACTAGAGGTGGAATCAAACTGAGGGGATCTGGTCTGGGGAGCTGACGGAGGAGATTACACGGGCTGGAGGCTGGAGGAGGGCGCGGAGTTTACCTTGTTAACCCTGAAGGATAGCCCCCCTCCTGTAGCTAATGGTTGCCGATGGGTACTGTACGTGGCCTAATGCTCGGCACGTCCCTCCACGTCGGGCGTTGTTTGCTATGCTTTAGCTACCTTTTAGTACTGGAATCCCTCTGAGACCCACACTTAATAAAGCAACGCCGAGAAACATGTGTCTTCTTCTTCTCTAGAAATGCATAGATGTTCATGATTTTTCCAAGTTGCTCTCATGTCTACAGGATTTATTTGTGTTCTTTAAACATTGAAGAGAATTGGATGGCATTTCCATTATTCAAAAGGTGCTACACAGCCAGTTCTGGCACCTTTCCGACCTTTTCGTAAAGAATTTCCTTTTCCTGGAAAATTGCAGTAGGGTTTTGATTTACTGCTTTAGATATACGAATAGGTCCATTCTTTGTGTTGACCAGTGTCCGTTTAATATGAAAGCCTAGAGTGCGGAATTATTGAAATTCAATTGGTGTCAGCTGTGCTCATGTGTCGTTCATACATCTGAATTTTGTGTATTCTTTCTTCATGATCCACCTGCCATTATTGTGGTCTTATCTTCCATGCACAAGAGAGATAATTATTATCATCTGTGTAAAGCGCCATGGGTTCTGTTGACATAAACACTGGCCGCTGCAGGGGGGATGGCTGCTGTCAGACCTGCAGTGATAATCATAATGCAGATAGGGTGAGGGGGATTCGCTAAGAGAAAATCGGTGGAAACTGCATTGGCCTAGATTAGTTTCTTTTTCATTCAACTAGTATTGGGATTTTAATTGTAATTACCAGTTGAAAACTATCAATCTTTACTAATGGAACTAGCTGAATCTCATCTGAGTTGTCTAAAGTCGGCCCATAACAATAGACGCTGTTGTTGGATGGGAGCGACACACGGAACCAAAACAATAGGCTGAGTAGCGTCTCATAAACAAGGACGAATGAGTCTGAGACGACAAGCAGCCTTTGAAGTCAGGTGCTGTATTCGTGGATAGCCTGGCTGATGGGTTAATGTTGGGTATTGATACATAGGGGAAGGCTTTGATGGCCTGGGGAGGTCTCCAGGGTTTGGGGACACACCTAATGTGCTGAGAAGTGATAGCTGTGTTGTTCACAACCTTGTCGTTAACCCACCACCACCTCTCCATCAAGCTCCTTTAACCCGGGGCCACCACCCAGTCTGGCCCCTGTTTCTACAAAGCAGCAGCCCTTGTCACCCTTTGTTCAATCAAAAAGGAGAAAAAAATACTGCTGAAGGCCTTCAAAAACAGGGGTTGGCAGCTGTCGCAATGTCGCAAAAAAATGTGCAACAGAGAGCTTGGAAAATGTGACAGTGACATTATGGATGATATGGGCTTTCTAGATCTGAAAGAATTTTGTAAATATTCCAGCTAGAGCCAAAGTTATTACCTTTTCAACATATGCCCAATCTGAAATAATTTTGTAAATATTCTACATCATATTTGGTTAGAATCTAAATGTTCCTAACTGTGATTTCACCTTGAGGTCTGAAATCTCACTGTAACCTTGGAGCAATAATCATTTCCTCCCAAATCTTCTAGAAAACTTGTTGAGATTTTAAAGGAAGAATCTGAAAGATTTTCTTGTGGCAGTTTGCCATCTCAATCCCTAGAACAAATGTTTTGAGGTAAAAGATTTCTTGAAGTAATTTGGAGATTTATTTCTCTAAATCAGAACAGACCAATTTTGATGTACATCAGCCTATAGAATCTAATTTTTCTTGGGGCGATTTACCCATGCCAAAAATGTTGCAAACCCATTCATTTTAAAGGTAAAAGTTTTAACATTTTCTCACAGCAATTTGGCAACCTGTTCCTCCAAAACACTAATGTTTTAAGGTAAAATCTGGAAATTGTCTTGGTGTATATTCGCATGAATATTCTAAAACTTAACCTATCCAGATGTAGAATCTGAAATGTTCTGGTGCTATGACTCCTCCCCATCCCCTAAGACCCCAATTTAGAACAGAGCATCTGAAAATTTTCCTGAAGCAATTTGCCCCCAAAGCTCCCATAATACACATATTTCAGTGGTGGATTCAGGATTTGGAAAAAAATAAACTCTTAAGTACTGACAAAAAGGAGGTGGCATGCACCCCAGTGTCCCCCATCTAAATCCACCACTGTATTTTAAAGGTTAAATTTGAAATTTTTCTTGGAGCATTGTGCCACCTATATTCCACACAAATGTTTTAAGGCTGAATTTGAAAATATGCCTCCCAAAACTCATCAATTTTGACAAGTGGAAGCTAAAATTTTTCTCATAATGATTTGCCCGCCAATCCCATAGAAAACCCCTTGCTACGACAATTTGTATGTTTGCTCCAGCACTTCGCGATATGCCCACCCCTGAAAAAGGTAAATCCTTTAAAAACGTCCCCTAAAGCGGAGTTAGGGTTTTATCAGAGCCTTTTTGTGTGGCCCAGCTTTTTGTGAGAGGTCGATGGTTTTGTGCCCGTGCCGCAGGGTTATCTTGGGCCAACTGTGTGGTCGAGGCTTTTAGTCCAACGAAGCATGGTGGTACTGTTGAGGTGATCCTAATGCTAATGCATTCGGTGGAGAGAGGCATTAAGATGCAACAGGCAGAACAATAAGGGCGCTGGCTGGAGGTGATCCGGGGCACTGGGGCTATTAAATATGTCCGCAGGCCTTGATCTTGGCATGCCATCTCCAGGCGAGTGGAGCAGTGGAGCCTTGTGTGGTGTACCCGTTACCATCAGCCATGCTCCTGCTGCCCTCTCAGACCACCAGCCTATCCTTTCCTCTACAGCTCAACAATGTCACCACCTACTGGCACCCTCAATCCATCATTTACCCCCCCCCCCCCCCACCGAGAACACCACACGGCCAGCCACTGTTCCCACCCACTGCCCAATCACTACACCACACTGCTCTAGTCAGCTGACATTTTGATGTATAACCTATATACCTCACCCTCAAGCCTCGACATGATACTGGCAAGTGACCCATGGATTGGCGGCCTCAACATAGCCATCCCATTTAGCTATCACACGGTCGTTCTACCTTCGATTCCAACACGCAAATCCAATTTGGCCTCCAGCCTGTGACCGAGTGAGGGTCAACCACAGCCTATAAACTCTCTGTTGTAGGCAGGGTTTCATATTATTGTTCGCCAAAAATGTCTCCCCTAGAAAACCTAGAGGCATGGCTCCTGTTGGCGACCTCTTTGATCTGCAGGCACAAGGTTTTAATTCCGCCTCTTCAAAGACAGGCCGACAGGCAAAATGTGTACTACTGATCCCTAACTGACTGTGAGCTACATTGCTTGTTTAGGTCGGTTCGAGTTTTTCAAACTTCTTAGCTTGAGCATCACAGCATTTGGGCCGTCAATAACCTAAAAAAGCATGGTAATATAAAACCCCAACCATAGCTTTTTAGCCGTTTGAGTTTCACAGAGAAATCTTAAAATAAATGTAACTTTGAGAAGGTTCATTGCCCTAATGAACGTACATCACCTTCTTATAAAGGGTACCCCCAACACTAACAGTTTGGAGATGTGGCTGAGAAAAAAATGTTTAGGAGTTTGAAATAATTATAAGTCTAAAACGTAGAGAACGCGGAATTGAATTACATTGAATGTGATGAAGCCAATTACGTCCATCCCAAAAGACCACATTCTCCTGTAACTGACAGTTATGCCAGTTATCTGTTCTAGAAAGGTCAGTTTTGCTTTTAGTAGATGCATTAGAAATCGAATCAAAACTAGAGCGGACTGTTATTCCATCAATGTGATAAGTGGCTGGGATTTTCTCAGGTAAAGATAATGTCTCAATGACGCCAACTGTAAGAAACTTTAGTATCTGTAGAACAGTAGTGTGTTAGCGGTGGTTTATTACACATAGTGCCAAGGATGAACAAATAATGTAGTACATCACTTTATTACAGTTTGAATGTAACTTTGGTGATATCACCATTCTTGAAATGCCGGAGGATTTTTTGACCTTGTTATAATTGGCTCCAAGCCACCACCTGCGCTATAGGTCCAGTTATGTCTCCGCCATGTCTGATTTTGATGCCGAGCAGCTCTTTGTATGTAATTCCTACATCATCCTAAGGGCCAGCACTCAGGTGTGGTAACCACATACACACATTCCCTGCCTCCCCACCAACCACCACCAGACCCCTCACTGGAGGATATATGCCAGTGAGTCTCTTTGATGCACTGTGTACCTGTATCTCAGAACTTGTGATTTGATATTGACGTTATTTCATCATCAAAGAACAATGGCAGTGCGTCTTCTTTTATCCATAGGTTCAATACTGAATGTGTGTCTACAGGCGGTATTAGTTTGAGAGGGAGGACTACTGATAGATTCCCTTTATAATAAGTTGTAGGGTTTCTGTAGTGCAAGCAAGTGGGAACTTGACATCCTAGCCTCAGGGACAAACAGTTCTTGTGGTGGCTAGCTTTGGTGTGGCCAGCGGCGTGTTTGTTGGATAGGATAGGAGATTGGCCGTTAGATAAGACTTAGTCGTTTGTGTGTGTGTTTCACAAGGGAAAACGAATGAAAAAGGGGACGAGCTTCAGCTCCAGTTGTAAGGTGGCGCATGGGTGCGCCCTGCTCACTGCTCCAGCGCGCTATCTTCTCACAGAGGTCACCGGAACCTGCCTCTCAGAGGCGCATGCGCACTGGCCCAAATGATGCGCTCTCGTGCCTGGCCTTATCAGGAGGGCTCTGGTTGGCTGTTTGGGACCGCCCCCAACGCACCATACACGCAACAGCCTTAAACAGCGCCCGAAACATGGTCAGTGGCCATTCAGGCCACTGGCCATTAGTCAACTACTGTGTGGCCTCCTAGAGTTTATTGGCCTTTGTCAGTAGTTGTTGACGAGTTGTTTGGAGTTGCTCGGGGCTTTTAGAGGTGCTCATGGCCATGGGTTGCCTGCAGCTTCTCGTTATAATGGAAACAAAAAAAAAGAATGTTTTGTGTCGGCAGTTGCGGATGGGCATATCCGCTTTGATAGGCCCTGAAAACTTCCCCAAAAGTGGGCTTTTGATCATGTTATTTTTCGCGTGTCCGTCACATGCAACCTGCCAACGAACCATTAATTTCGGCTATAAAAAGCGGCCGACATGAAATAGTGCACTCTGTAATTACATTTTAGTACTACTCGTCATGTTAATGTTTGGGTACCAGTGCACTGATCTCCAGTGATGGATGAGAAAAAGTCACAATGAAAACCTAGGAAGTGCTCCAGGGACTTTTGACTTCTTTCACTGGGTAGGTGACTTATGGTAAGAGACTGTGCCCAGGAGTTTCCTCTATAGGTTTCCAATACCCAGGATTGTACCTTCACAGTCGGTTTGACCAAGGCCTAAACGTTGGTTATTGCTTCTGTGTAAATCGTGGTCACATATAGTATATTCTGCATTGCTCACTTGTTTATAGTTATCTATTTAATACCAGATCACCGTTTACTAGCGTTTTTGTATGCAAAAGTATCAAATGATTATCAATAATTTTTAATACTTGACCTTTTCATTCCTCTCGTTTCAGAGTAATTCTTACGGATTTATGGAACCTCAGCCAAAGTAACGGACATGGGCAATGGCGACAACAAGAGGCGAAGGCCCTCAGTGACCTAGTCCAAGCCAGAATACATCATTTACAAGTGAGTCAGAGATTACAATAAATATCACATCTGTGCCACACAAAAGCCCTTTGGGCTTTATATATCGCAGAGAGCAGTCAAGGAAATCGCTCATGTATTATGCAGCATTACATTATGCACTTAACAAACCTATTTGTGTGCACCAAGAATACCCAGGTAGATTACAAAATATTAAATTATCTTCTGGTGTGGGAAGGACATATACTATTCGATAAATCTGATAACCTACATAGTGTTCGGTAAAATATAGGAGCAGTTAAAGGGGTATGAAAGAGCCCCAGTAAACATAACCGACAATGCCCTAATTAAATCCAGCTATTGCCCACCATCAACTGCCATAAAGAATCAATTTGCTGTTACCCTAATTAAACCCATGCCACAATACCCAGTGATATATGCAGTTGGGACTTGAAAAGCTGTATGTAAAATTAATAGAAGGGCTGTAGTTTCACATAAATAAGGATTCTTAGCCATTGGAGCACAATATACCTGTCATCCCCTGAGGGTTAGCTTGTAGAATGGGAGTTGTGACAGCAGTCGGAAGGACTGATAGAAAGTAATATTTGAGGTTCCCTGGGGAGCTTTTCCCACAACCCATGGGATATAGCAGCAAAGAGGAAACAGCTTCCACATAAACACCACTTAAAGAGTAGTAATCGTTAGGTGGTGGGCCTGCACTCGAACGCCGTCCTGCCAGAACTGTTGTGTATGAGGTCAGGGGAGTTATGGGGAAAGGGTGGGGCTCTGGCTGGGGCAACTAATGAAATATGTCCGTTTTGTGGCTCTGACTGCACCCAAGGAGTATTGTTATGAGCTGTCGGTGCAACCCAAAGTAGTTCGGTGGTTGGAGTGGTAGGTGGGCGGCAGGTGCACAGGATGAGGTAGCTCTCACCCACCCACCCCTTTGTCCACCCCCTTGTTATTACCTTGGAGATGAACACCGCTGGTCTTAGCCACTAATCCCCTCTGTGCAACTTGGGTGCACAAGACCCCGCCTTGTTCGGAAAGCAAACCCACAGGGGAACCACTCCCGATGAAGCGGCGTCGGTGGCGAGGCCCGCTTTTAGAATAAAAAGCACTCCAGGAGCACTTTTAAATCGTCTGGGCTTAAGCGGTCTTCACATGGTTTCCATATGTCAATTCAACCGCCTGAACCACTATCTATGCGGATAGTGAAGCTGAGCAGGTCCAGAAAGTAGGATGGGTATGAAAAGTTGATGCTTCAGTAAATACATCCAAAAAAAAATCTAAAAACCCTCATCATTGATTATAACCGTTTTCAGATCCAGCCATGCTTTTAGTAACCACCACTATGCAGGCTTGTGGTAGCGTTCAGCATGTGACCCCTTCCCACTGTGGGCATTGAGGTGCAGATAATCCTGTGGGTAGGATGAGTGTTTGTGTTGCCAATTTGCGGAACAGAGACGATTGCGTGGCATTAATTAGTGTCTAATGGGACCTCTGCTGACACGGACAGGCGACTAGCAGGCCCGGTTTCTAGGCTGCTTTGCATGTGGCTTCGCGTGTGGCTTCGCAGAGAAGGAGGTGGCTCATTACGTTCAAGTGGCCCTTTGCCTGCGTATGACCCACGCCGTGGGAATTCCACAGAGCGCCGCAGTATGCCACCTCCCCTGTGGTAAGGGGCAGGTAGGCGGCTGGAAGTAATCTAAAAGGGTTCCTTTGAATATACCCGTATAGAATCATAGTATATTTCACTGAAGGAGTACCCAATGCAGGAATGCGTGCTGCGTGGGGACATATAGAAAATGAGGATTCCTGGATCTCCAGAATGAGAATGTACCAATACATGTACCTCATGTACCGGTCGTTTTCTGAAAAATTCGACAGGGTCATTGGAAGAAATATCTTCTCAGTCCCATAAGATAATCTTTGAAATGGGATGTGCATCTAAAAGCCCATAATATAATAGGTTTATGTGACTGTGCTATCCATCTAAGCAAAGATGTTTACCTACACAAGTATGTATTTGATTCTGAGGGAAAGTAGTTTATGATAATTGGCCTTTTCCACAGGTAGTAAATAACTCCACTGTATAAGTAGTATATAGAGATAGGCATTTATATCTAGCTTTGGATAGAGTGTTTGGATAAGGCAGTAACTCTATTTACGACCTTATGGGATTGTTATATTCTTAACCAATAAACCTGTTATCCTCTAAATGAATATCATATCAATGTATATATCCACCAGGGATCTTATATTGATTTTGTCAAAAAAAAAGTGTTGTGTTTTAATCTCCTTGTTAGAAGTCTAAGCTGCAGGCTTCCATCCTGCATCACACATTACAAGCCGTGACTCCTAGAACGACCGTGTAGATTGCCGAGGGAGCTTCTCGCCAAGAAAAGGCTTCAAGGGCAGAAAAAGGTAGTTTTCTGAGGAGCAGCTCTCCCGACCAGCTTACATGCTGGGGAGCAGGTTAGAGAGAGTGTAATGGACTCAGTTGGCCTCATGGAGTGAGGCGTCACATCTTATAGCGACACTGCTGATGGGATGTTGAAGTGTAGAGGGATGAGACGGGGATACCGGGCCTTGGTTAATGCCAATGTACAACCCTGCATTTTTGATACACAGTGCTTAAAAGCGCCCACGGTCCGGGCCATCCTAACGCACTTGGGAATCAATGCAGGACTTGTGGGAAGTGTAAGGTGTGGGCTAGCAGGTTTTAGATATCATAAGTATAGCGTGTCTCTCGGTCTTTCCAGAGTGTTTGTGTGGTATGGCAGGCCTCCCTTTACGCTGACGCGTTGTCATCAAAGTGCATCTCATCTAATATCCTGCATTGATTTTCTGAAATGGTGGTTAAACGCCTGTGGTTGATGACCATGTCTTAACATAGTATATAAAACTGAAATCCGTAGGGAATAATGGATTGTTAACGCCTGACAATCACAACGTCACAATGCTGACAGGTACCTAACCCTGACTGCATTAGGAATGAGGTGCTCTCTAATGCGACAAACTCTTTCTGCCCACAGTAGGAAACAACCTATTGGTAGATAACACAGGAAGGAATATCCCAGGCAATTGAGTTGAAACAAATGCACTGCATGAATCACATTTCTTCTCATATACTGAGTCACGTTAAATGAGTGCGTTTCAGTCAGAAAATGTTACTTGCCATCCCACAAAGGCCGTCCTGTGTGCAAAAGCTTTCAGCTGATTTTAACACGTAGATCTCAGAATTGCCTAAAGGTAGGCTCAGAAAGTCAGCGATAGAAACTCTTTGATATCTGTTGTCAGCATGCATGGAAATCTGATCATTGTTTGAACCCACCAATGTTCCAGAATTGCTTAGAAGCCCCCACATCATGCTATGCCGCCAGTTCCTTTTAACATGACTGACGTGATTAATCCACTCCTCATGCTTATTTGCATTAGGTGCGGCGCCCTGCCATTAGACTGAGGATAAAGCACCCCATTACCACAGAACACTTATGATGTGACTGAAGTTCCTCATGTCCTCCCTCCCCACACCCTATACCATATGAAGTGTCTACATTTATGCTTGCATCACGCAGTTGGCAACTCTTGACTGCGTTGGTATGTCGCGCCTCGCGCTCCCCATAGGGAACACGTTTTAATCGTGATTGATATGTCGGCGCGCTCTGACAGCCTTTAGCCAGTCGGAATAAGCAATAAGCCTCACGAGAATCAATATCGCCCGCCGTCACGTGTTGCCTCGTCCCACACACATAGAGACAACATGTTTTGCAGTTACTTCGCTAATAAGCAACAAGCCAGCCGTGTGAAGTACATTCTGACGTGCCTGTAATTTGGTATGACTGTCAGACGCGTTTGCAGTAAATTCATTAATCAATGCACGAGGAATATGTCAGAGGGTCATTGTATTTAATAGAACTGGCTGTACCTAAGCTATATAGGCCTAGTTGTAGATGGCAGCCCGATAGCAAAAATGAACTTATGAATAGTAATATGCTATCTGACATCTATTCCAAATAGCTAAACCGGTGCTGTGTAGTTAACTCGGAAAGAGTTATAGGCACCACCATGGATTAAGACGCTTTTGAGGGTCCCCAAAAAGAGGCAGAGATGGGTAAACTTTGTGGAAATAAAGCATCAAAGGAGTGTAATTGTACAAACATATGTTCATATGCTGTTAGAAGAACATGTATATAGATCATAGATATGTACTTTGTTGGTACAATAAAAGAGTGATGTTAGTAAAATAGATGGATAAAAAATTGTTGTACTGAAATTGTAGAGAAGGGACGCTTTGGGCCTCCAATGGTGAAGAATACACATTCCATTGGGAAACCTTTTTGGCTCAGTGTTAACCAGAACACAATGCTGATGTCATGCTTCTAGAATGTTTACCCAAGCTGGCACCATGTCTTCCATTTACACATATGTATTGAGATTGAAAAGTAGACCACCCTTCTTGGTCACACCATGAGGCTGATCCCAGCTTTTAAAGCTAAGACCTGTCATTTTGGGTGTATGTGACGGGTGGGGGGGGGGGAGATGGCTCCATACAGGAGAAATCCTTTCCAAGTTATCAGCATTTTAATGCTTATCTCTAGTTTCTATACCTTTGACTGGACAAATTAGAGGCTGATCGATTGATAAAACAGTACCAAACCTCAACATGAACCAGCAGATGTCTCCTCACATTCGAGGGAAAGCCGATCAGTGCATGCGCACCCACCCAAGCAGCAGTCTGGAAATTGCAATCTGTCGTATCGATAACCCATTGAAGGCCAGGGTTGACACAGTTCGGTGCATAAAGGCCATGCCCTAGCTGTGATCAAGGGGTCTCTTTTGTCGGCATTCCTGTTCAGAAAAAAGAGGGCATACTGCATGTGCGCTAGGGTCAGTCCATCACCATCGGGGCTCCAAAATGGGAACATCAAGCATGGATGTCAGACACTTCAATATTTGCCTTTGGAACTCGCAATACACATTGGTTGGTTATTTGTTCGTCTCTGTAAAATGTGTAAAAAGAGATGCCTAGTTTGGTTGCTTTCCCTTAAGTTCTCATAACGTACCCACAAAAGGCCCAGGTTGTATTACCATCAGGATGTACCCACCTCTAACTGGTACAGGGCTTTAGAATGGGTAGAGGGAAGCCCCGCCCCATCATGCCCCTGCGGCCTACATAGGGGCTCTTCAGGGCCCTGTCACTATTGATGCCATCCAATGAAGGAGGAACGAGACAATGCAAAAGGTTGTGGTACAGGGGGTGGTGGCATATTCCACTAAGCCCACTGACCAGAGGATACCAAAGATGCCACTTTTCCTGGTTTACCAGGAATTCCTGGTTTTGATGCCAAGATTTCTTTACAGAATTATGTTAAATTCCTGGAAAATGTGTCCAAAAACCGGTTTCCTGGTTTTTGTCGGCCAGTAAGTGGCATCTCTGGGATACTCAGCTAGGAGGGAGAGGAATGAGAGGAATCTGAGACCGAGAGCCCACATCCCAAACCCCTTTCCTCCACTCCTATATATCCATTGGGGAGGAAACCCAGAAGAGAAGGCCTCCACGAGAGTGCGCAGTGAGCAGGAGGCCTGCCGCATCTATCAGCATGGCTTACCACTGATAGTCGGGGATTGTTTCCGACGGAGCCAGCCCCAGATAATAGTGCCGTTAGGGCGGGCACACAGAGGTACCAAGTGGGGGCAAAGGGGCGGTGCTGGGGTGAGAACATGGAGGCTTGAAGGCCAAGGTCTCCTCCCTACATCGTGCTGGGTAACACGGGTGGGAATTAGGCAAACCTCTAGGGTGGCATTTCTAGCCGCTTGTTCTGATTGCATCGGGATCTCACCCAAAAAGGTCAGCCGTTGCGTCCGGCCTGGTGTGAACTGCAAGGGTGAGTCTGCCTTAGAGGAGGGCTTGTTGCCAGGCTATAAAAGCACGTCGTGTCTAACCTGGAATGACATGGTACACAGTTAGACCCCCGCTGGGACGCCCTGGGCATGCAGTTGGTTGGATTAAGGAGTCCCTGGTCCCCGGCACTGTTCGCTCCTACCTGATGAAGTTGTCGTGTAAATATCTGGGTGTGGGGCGAAATGTACTCTACGACCTCTGTTGGTGAGCTTACAAGCAGATGCCTCAATCTCGATCCCAATGCAATATTTTTTCCAGTGATATAATGGAAACTTATTCCTTCTCTCGCCTCACTACCTTAATATCCTTAAACCCAGTGTTCTAGTCCTAATCCAATTTCTGCTTATTAGCGTTGATTCCACCAAAGCCGATTGTTGTCCGATTTTGTCATCGACTTGCGTCGGGGACGCATCGGGAACAATCGGGTTCAAATTGGGTTCTGTGGAACAGCTCTATTTTAAGCATCGGAAACCATCGGGAACCGTCGGAAAGACATTGGG
The DNA here is from genome assembly GCA_949317995.1 of Acholoe squamosa. Taxonomy (NCBI): domain Eukaryota; kingdom Metazoa; phylum Annelida; class Polychaeta; order Phyllodocida; family Polynoidae; genus Acholoe; species Acholoe squamosa. The sequence continues at coordinate 79,325,139 of OX439035.1, read as the reverse complement.
GACGGTCCCGACAGGTGCCTGATTTTTTCTAATCAGTTAGAAAAAATCGGCCACTACATAGTGAATGGTGCCCGGCAGTACCAGACAGTTCTGCCTGTTGTGTGGAAGAGCTCTGTTTGGGCAGGACTTTCATAAACGTTTTTTTACCTAAACGGGCCCTGATCGGGCCGACAAAATTGTTGGCCCGATCACGGCTCAATGGTCCAAAATACCACTATCGGGCCCTGATCTGCTGACAAAAATACTGAAAATTTTCGGTTTTGGTGGAATCAACGCTAATGAATGAGGATGTCTGCCTGACAAGTGGCCCACCTGACATGGTAACAATGCATTATGCTTTATAGTATCAGACATCACATGGGACATATATTATTCTCTGTACTAGGTTAAAGAAAAGCAGCCAGATGGCCTGATAAAGCCTAAACAGAAGAGGAGATAGTGACATGATAGAACCATTAGGCCTGTGCCCGGTATAGGGGAATGGATGGGAGAACTGATAAGAACAGCGGGAGATGCGGTTGATGTATTAGGAGATAACGCGACGACGCTGCTGCAACCTCCCTGCATCCCACTGGCGGCAAGTCGGACAATGTAACTAAACACTACTTGATATGACGCCATTGCCACAGTCATCTTACTGTAGGGTAAAGATGTAGAGCTGCTGGGCACATTATTAGCTTTAATTTGTGTGGCGAGATGCTGGCTTCTCGTAAATTATATGCATTCATTATAGCGCTGTCAGAGATTTCAGTCCGTGGGCGAATGAGCGGATTCTGACAATTTCCACAAGTGAGGTGGAAACAGGGAGATAGTGTTCGTGTTGAGGCGTGGCCTATAGGGAGATTTTACAATTACGTCTTAACTCACTACTCGTGAGAAATAGAGCGCCTCGCCAAATGCCATAAAAGCTCTTCACATCGCCGCTGCGCACTGCCGTAATTCGCATAAAGATGGAATCAAGAAGCGTAATTAATGGGTCTAGAACAAGGGCCAAAATTAATCAAATACCAATTAAGAGTTCCAACACATCCTTCCTTGTCTACAGCTGGGGACGTTTGAATATGATTTTTATCCCAGGAACTGCGCACTCCCATTTGGTAATACATTGGTCAAGCATCTTTCACAAAAATAGATTTTAATCCCGAGGACTTTCCAGGGATACTTTAAAGGGGAGTGGTCCCTAAGATTATTTGTGAATCTCTTGTTTGAGCTGATTAAACTTGCTTTAATTTAAGACAGTGAACACATAAGAGAATTCTAATTAAGGCATCCTCTTATTGGCAATATCCTTACGCGAGGGGAAGACAGTCGATGGCCAAGCGGTGTTATTATACGGAAATTTCAAATGCTGTGATATTGGTGACAGTGGAAGTGGTCGATGTATTGACGGAGAGAACAGAAAACGAAAGGCCCGTGTTATTAGATAGGGGCGCATACAGTAAGGCTTCGTACCTGTCTCCACAACTCTCACCAATACCAGTGTTTTATCTTACGCCGCCAGCGCAGAGAACAAGGATGGCCTCCTCAAGAAGGCCACATGGCTGAAGACTGGCATTGACCCTCAAAGCAATAACCTCCCTCCACAGGCGCCTCTCTGAGGCTAGTACGGCTTACTATGCCTCTACACATGGGCTGCTCTGTGTTTTATGGATCGAAAGCCCTGCAAGGTATGTCCCTCGGGATCCCTAACTGTTTGCCAATAAAAGACAGGAGCGGTATTTACCCCGTGAGATTGACCTGCAGAATCCCATGTGCCTTGCCGCTGTATTGCGCTATATGAACTGGTGCATACACAGAGCAGTGAGGTATTTTGTTAGCACATTCTCCGTGTTTATTTTATGAGAGTCCTGTGTGGCTAGTGGCTCATAGATCACATTGTAGATAGAGTGGCGGTGGGATGTATTATAAATACCCCTGAAAACCATTAGTGTTGCCGCCCGCCGGTATTGCAGCGTGGCTGTCGTTGATCATGTTGTCCCCCGGATGGTGACTGGTGGAGAACAAGAACCACGGTGCCGTTAAATAGCGGGCTTGTTGTCGGTGGGAGGGATGGCCCCTCCCTACTTTACTGGCAATGTCATGTATCCTCATGGTGTTGACGCCCTTGATGCAGTGAGCAACTCATCAGGTGCGGAGCCGTGAGTAGCTCACTATTCAGTGAAATGAATTGCTCTTTATTTGAGCTGAGTTGCTCTTCGCCTGTTGCTTGGGTCCCACCTTCAACAATACGTTAAGTGTAGCCTACATCTTTTCTACTCCTCGCAACATGTTGAAAATAAGTATGGATATTTCTAGTGACAGTATTACATGCACGCCATATTTACATGTGAAAATACCCCGGGAAATACATACTCTTTCATTCGCTTGATATTGGTATTGCATTAGAATCCTCTACCAAGCATTTAGCCAACATGTAGGATAAGCACATACATTGGTCCAAATGTCAGACATCCTCATCGACCATAAGGCCTACATGATAAAAGCAAGGTCACGTCGCACTGGCTGATTTCTTGCACAGCTGCTATTCAATGTCAAGGTTGTCCTTGCTGGTTGGCTGTTCTCAGAGGCCATGCCTTGTAGAGAAACTGCTGCCAAGTTAGCTTTTCCCAAAAGCAAAAGCTGTACCTCGTAGAGAGTGTCATGGCTGGTTAGCCCTTTACAGAGGCATGTAGTAGGAAGAGTCTTGGATTGTGAGGTGTTCATAGATGCCATACATTGTGTGTTAGGGTTATCTTTGCTGCCAAGCAGCACAGAGAGGCCACACTTGGTAGGGGTGTCTTGTTTACTGCTCTCAGAAACGCATGGTTTGAAGTGTCTTCAGTGACTAACTGTTCACAGAAGCCATTTATTGTGTCTTATTTGCCACCCATGTATATGGTTTATTTACTGTTATTACACGACTTCTGTGATTTTGGGTGCTTTTTCTGGATATTCCCATTCTGATACCTGTCGATATTGCATGCCATGATGCATGCATCATGACCTTTGTAATGGATAACATGCACCCAGTGCTGTTATCCATGGATAACAGGCATGCCTTACATGTCATATGTCACATGTTAAAACCTATGAGATTTCCATTGCCAGGGGCAGGTCTCAAACCCATACCCTACTGATCCCAAGACCATCTCCCTATGCATTGTGCCACAGGGACTGATGAGAAAGTGTGTGTGTTTGCCTGTATATGTATAATGCCATAGCCCCGACCTGGATAGTAGCGACCCCAGCAATGCTCACATGCGCAAGGTGTGAAGGGCATTGTAATTAGCGCAGCGACTCTAAGTCCTACTAGTGAGACTTGTAGACTAGTCAATGGTTCAGAGTCGCCACGGTGTAAGGGATAGGGAAGCCCTGATTTCTATTTTCGTTCACTGTTCTTCTCCTATGGACTATTTTGGCACAATATTGAGGCATTGTTATCAGCATATGTATGTACTAATGGTAGATAACTTATTTTTGTGATATACGTTCAGTTTTGGTTTTATGATTAGATTAGACATTTCAGCTCCTGGAGCTCTATGGAAGATTAGCATAAGACAAAATTAAGATTCACCAATACATCTCTGTAGGCTTTATCTGATAATTCTGTGGTCTGAAATTGCTGTATATATGTACTAAAGGTTTCATCTCACGGGGTTATGGTACATTTGGATCATATATTCTGTATTTGAAGAAGATATTTACTGTTTAGAATCTCTATAAATCTCTATGGAGAGACAAATGCTAAACTTGGTGTACCCTGTCTACAGAGGGGAGGGGGTTACCAGTTTGGTGGGGAGGGGGTTATGACCAGCTGTATGCTGTTGGGGTTGGTAAGACTGCCACACACAACCCTAGTCATTCTGGGGTCCTTGGTGCATATGGTTCTGGGTCATTGAACATGCCCACCTCTACCATTTGTAGTGGTCATCTATGGGCAGGCAGAACTTCTCGGTAGTAGACCTAGTAGTACAAGGCAGCACAAGAGTTACAGGGTGAGCCAGATGGTACAACCTTTAATTGCCTTTGAAGTTAGCTTTCCTATTATTCTATCACTAGACACAAGATTACAAGTTGCCGCACTATGTCTCACAGATCTATTCTCTACTATTCTATTAAAATCTACAACACTACGGTTTTATTATAGACGCCACAGTGGCTGGGACTGCCTCCCCCATAACTGCGACAGGCATGGTGTAGCTACTGGACGTGAGGTGTGTGTACCGATAATGTATTGGTCAGCGAGTCCCGCTGCAAACCCCAGGTACAAGCATTCGCGTCCTGGCCTGGTCCACCTTTTTGGCTTCATAGAAGATATGGAGCAGTCAGTAGCATGTTGAGTCCCGGTCCTGGCATGGAGGCGAACAATTTTTTTTATTCAATTTATTGATTATCTATTGATTAATCGTGTAATAAAATAAGTAGTTAATGGATATGTCATGACTTGTGCCTGATATCAAACAATAACATGCAACTCGGGGGGCTTCGTCCCCTCGTTGCATGTTATTGTTTGATATCAGTCACGCATCATGACATATCCATTAATTACTTGTTCAGTATAAAGTTTCTCAGAGGATTTTATGTGGTGGTGGTGGTGGTGGTTGGGGGAGGGGTCGACAACGGTTCCCAGAAGCTGTTGATGGTATATGAAGTATATTGCCTTGTTAGGTGTTCTTGGAGACCATGTGTGATGGGAAGTGTTTTGACAGCTGTTACCAAAAGCCATACATGTTATAGTTAGCTGTGCTATGGCCAAACGTGTTGGGGAGTGCCTTCAGAGTCAGCTGCCTCAGAGGCCTCACGTGGTAGGCAGTGCCTTGGGTGTTCGGTAAGGCATACAATGATTAGTTGACTCCTGGCACCGTCTCTTGGTGACCATACATCATTTTTAATGGTCGCTCAGCCTGCTCTGTCCCATCAATGGCCCGCTCTACTGGCGATCTTCATCACTCAGATAAAACACATAAGCACCGACTCCTCTTGTCACCTGGTAGTTGCTCATCTTGAGTAGATTTACATTTTTAATGGGACCCTTCGACCTGCAACAGAAACCGGCTGATAATTACATGTGCCTGGTCTTGGCGTTTGTCATTTACTATGAACCCAGCCTAATTATTGAAATAACTTATTGCTAGCGCAGGCTAGCTATCGAATTTCCTGTTTTAATCAATGGGAACATCGTTGTTTCTATTACTCTTCCTCTCATCTACATTGTTAATATTGTATGAGTATCCAATATTGAACGCATTATCATCATGATATTTTGTAGTGCATGTGCATCCGTTAGGGTTAGTAACACCTATACAATTATTATAGTTAGTCTTTCCTGTGCCGCTCAGAATTTTTCCACATCTCTATACTATATAAATGATGTGCCAGTAGGACCTCAAAAGGCGTCCATAATATATTTATAATACGGTCCTTTAGCTTGTGCTAATCCGATGTTATCTTGAGGAAATTATGGCTAGATTTTAATTTCATTATGCCATTGTAAATGCCACAATATCCTAACAACAAATATGCGTGTGCCCTTTGGGGTCTTCATTGAATGGATCTAGTATCCTGTTCCTACCGCAGTATATTGGTGTTATCGATTGTATGCTTCAGCCTTTGGATGGTGTATTTCAAAATGTCAATATAGTGGTTATGCACGTTTTTTTTTCCGTGTTCCTCTCTTCACTGTATTGTAGCCACGGGCCCCATGCAGCTGAAAATCAATGTAGCGAGCGTTCGTCTTCAACAAAGGAACCCCTTGAAGAACGGACAAGCGCAAGCCATAGAACTCTGCCTTTATCTGTTAACTCCTCTATATAGACTATGGTGAAATCTTCAAGAGAATGCTTATAGTCTTGGAACATCAAAATAGTTTTGTTATCCATTCCCAAACGACAAAGCTATAGTATATAGGAAGTTTTAAGTGATTTGCAAATGAACAGTCGAAACAATACAGGCCCTTATTTCATGGTTGAACGAATTACACAAGTGGCCAAATTTTAAACTCACTATAAATGGATGGGAGCGACCGTGAATACATCTCTGAGTGTTATATAGATCGACTACTTTTGATGATCCCCATTGCTGCATAGCTACTAAATTCAACAACAAGGGTGTTCACGTGGTATCATTTGATGGAGTAGGTTACTGGGTAGATGATACAGAGAGACAGAGTAGACCCTAGGTATTGTAAGAGTAATACACTGGAAATCGATGGTCACATAGCCTGGTTACTGGTAAAGCCTCCACTTCTACCCTCTATAGCCTTGAACTTCTGTGACTCAAATCAAGAAAAACTAAGAATGGAATTGAGGGACTCTAAAATGCAGGGCAGTAGACGGATATACTCGTATTATCCTATATGATAGTAATAAGATACATGTACCCTTAGATCGGTAGGTAATATCCAATACCGGTAGAATGTAAACTGGCGGTAGGGTACTCTAATGCTAATAATCCGCCATTGCCGTTGCATACAGGTAACCTTTTTATGGATGAGAATTGATCACCAGATTCATGTAGGCCTAAATGGATGGCTCATGAATCTTATGATATGAGATAGCATACTACTGTCGGTTGGTCGTATGTAAGGTACACCATTCATAGGCGCAGTATTATACTGCTAAATGTATTGCATAGTGATATAATTTGATGTTTAGAGAAAAGGCAACGATATTCTTCATGTTGAGACTCTCTGTTGGACTATAACACACAATGGTCGAGGTCCTTCATAAGGCCCGAGACCAGAGTGTGTTATAGTCCCACAGAGAGTCAAGACATGAAGAATGAGTTGTCTATTGTCTTTATATAAAATATGTTAGCACATTGATTAAAAGTTCAAAGCCTCTGATATCCCACAGGAATGATAGACGAGCTGTGACCTTGCTCAGGCATGCACTGTACTCCTATAATGCACTCAAGGTCACTTCTATTGTGCAGCAGTGCATGGGCTGCCGTTTTATAAATATCCAATATCACACGTCTGGCCATATAAGTATTTCATCTGGACAGTATGTCAGTACTTCTATACTTCATCACGAGCCTGAATCTTAAGGGAAGAAACCATCACAACTGATATTTCAATGAACAATGATAACAGCTATATAAATCTGCTGTATTTATAAGCTGTATAAAGCGAGGACAACCCCCACGTCCACAATTCCATAGTGGCCTGCACCATACATGACAATGGAGAGAGTCTAGTTGGCTAGGCGATGGCCCGTGGCAACAGGGGAGGGTGGCGTAGCACCATAACGTAAGATCGCCTTTATTGGATGGCAGGGATCGTGGGCCTGACCCCACACGTAATACTGATGTATGGTTGTGATAAACGAGCCTATACCTCCAGATGCATCTCCCCACCAATGTCCCCATACCCATCAAAGGTATCCGCGAGCCAACCTTCGGAGGGAAATAAGCAGAGGGCCATTTTCTGTTGGCTTGGGCCATCATTTGGCCTTTACGATGTTTATATCAGTGGAGGGGATAAACCCTCTAAAGTGACCTTAGAAGAGACAGTAGGAGGAAGTGGGGCGTATAGCTATGTATGCCAGCTGATTTATAGACCGATGCCTTGAGATTTATGGGAGGTCGTCGACAGGGTAAGGCGAAATGTCATTCTAAGGAGACATTGAATGCAGTTCCATGGTTGATCCATTCAGTGGTCCTAATCTACACTGGTCTTTCATTCTTTAGCATTTAGAGTAATGGTCATAGTCTGCACCATTGTATTTATTCAGTGTTCAAGCAATTGTGCAAAGAGATCGTGGTTGTTGTTTTTTTTTTACTGTGCCTTATTGGGGTATGGGGTCAACAGCCTCAGATCCAAAATCATATCTGCGCCTTAAGATAATCCAGAAAAAATCCTATTTGTGCAGCGTGACCGGTGTTATGACCAGACAAGCTCCAGTGCCCCAACCCAGACCACGGTAACAGTGAATGTGGCAGATATTGCGCTATAAACCCCTTGATCGCGCAATAAATGTCTAATAAAGTGGGTCTGCGGGATTTGATGTCGCAGCTTTATTTCATCTCCATATCGACATCTTGCAGTGAAGCATAGCAGATATAGATATGGATATGACGCATATGTATCAGCATCATTAAAATGATTCCATCAATGACAGGTTGGCGGCACATATTAAGTCACCCATGATCGTATAACATGCACTTCATGATGAAGTGGCGGCAATGGATGAAGCAGTATAGTCCGTTAAATGCCGACTTGATGTACAGATTCTTCCCCCTTGCATCTTAGCAATTCTAAAGGGATTGAGACATGCCCTTAGAGGTGGCATGATGCGCCAATGTGATGCAAGCAAGTCACCATAAACCTATGGGGTATCATTGCAGCATTAAAGGGGGTACATTCTACGAAATTGTGCTGAATGGGGCTCATTCATCACTAAAATATCAATCTAAATTGTTTCCTTAGACAACTCTAACAATATTAAGCCAATGATTTTAGTATGATATCTATATATACTGAGGGTATATCATTGTTTAATATATAAGTAGTAATCGAAGAATTAAGTAGGCCCTCCACCATTTATGCATAATAATATATACCATATTCGTGTATCTTAGCCATGGAAGTTTAGTTATACATCATGGTGTTAAGTACACGGTGCATGTTTTATGTTGGAGTCATATACAATATCGGCTACATTTTTGCATAGACTGTTTGTTGAAAAAAAATATATAATGGCCATGTATAAGAACCATGTGCCTCGGGCAAGAACACGTGTGCAGTATTCAACCGATCTTCGGAGGGCGTTCTGTCATGTGCATTATAGAGCTGGTGTCCTTTTTAACATCAAATCAATATATGGTGCCTCTTCACTTGGAGTGTGTCGACTGTCAGTGGTTAGAGTCACTTTGTGGGAAAGCTGTCAGTGTGCGCCCTGTATGGCTTTGATTTTTATGCCCGACTGGGACTGGCATGGCTCTGCCATACATACAAGGATGGCTGACGCATAGTTATCTACCCTCCTCGATACATAAACTTCAACTATGTTCTTAATGTACCAAAACCAGTCGATATACAGGTTGTGTTGGTATGGAAGAGCTTATCGAGTGCATAGCTGCCATGGGTACTGGTTACAATGTACTATTATTAGTACATGCCTGATGACAGCTCAGTCCATGTTACAATTATGGGAGGTTCATACTCTATGGTGTGGGGTGGGGCTTGGTGCGTTCGATTTTGTACTGTAGGGCTATAATTCTGATTACAGAGTGCCACTTCGCGAAGTCTCAAGGCAGCGATCTTCACTTGGGTTTTAGGCCGTATCCCATTGTTCAATAAATCTTGTGTGAGCTGCTCTTGATCTGAGTACCTCAAGTTCAGTCACTTCAAGGGTAAGGAAATATGACCTCTGTCTGATGGTATCTATAGATTAGTACAGTCACCAGTGTGTGGGTCCCTGGATGAACACTTGAGTGGATTGTGTCCCGCTTGACAGTGTTACGGAGCTGCTCCACATGGCTTTGTGTTCTTGTTCTTGGCGAACAATTCAGTATTGAGCTAATGGCTGTTTTGATAGCGGCGGAGGTGGAGAGGGCCTGATGATAACGGCGAGGCATTGTCCTGAGGGGCCGCTTCCCCTGGTACTCAGTCGCCGCCAAACGAAGCCTATTACACGGCAGCGTGCGCAGGGATGTGCCGACAGTCCACTTCCGGCGCACCTGCATAGTTAATAGTGTGGGTGTGATGGGCGCTGCCGACCGGTGATCGTCGATGACACTGGGCGCCGATCTGTCAGCCCCCGACGACCTCTGACAAACGCCGGCCACCCCAGCCCTCTGCTTGACCGTGACATCCCGCCCGAAGGTGACCCATGCTCGGCCAAGGGACAGGTGGAAAAATCGTACCCAAGTGGTCGTCTGTTATTTCGGATTGGTCGCTCAGCAGCGCCACAAGCAGACAGGTCGTTTGTGGGATGAGGGATGTGGAGTGATGGCGTATCCATGACTACGTAGATGTATTAATGGGGTTTGTACCCTGTATGAGACAAGTGGGAGGTGCCTTTACCGACATACCGACATCTGGTGCAGCTGTAATCGATGTGTATTATAAATGGACGCAACCGCCGTGTATAACGCAAGACAGAAAAACATAAATGGGTTGACACCCAAACTCTTATGTTCACCCTTATGTATTGGTCATACCTTTACCTGTCTCTCACACAATATTTCGAGATTATCTGTATACTTCCACGAAGAAGGTAAAACATGCAAACACATTATATATGTTACTTGTTGGTATGATATTTAGAAATGTTAGGCATAATATATGTACGTGTATCATACTAGTTAACTCGAAAGACGAGTTATAAGAGTCAGGTAAAAATACACCCTAATTCAGTGCCTCCTAACAGTAGACTAACAGAGAGAAAAAAATAAGACGCTTTTAGCCCTTTGTTAAATCCCATAGGTGGTGAAAAAAAAACTTTCCCGCCTCTTTGGTCCAGAGTGGTGCGAATAATTGATGAATGTTGATTATTTTGCCAAAATTCGATCCATCTCCAATGTTGTAATTTCGGCACAAACATGGCGGATATTGATTTTTTGTAAATTATAATATAGAAATATGATAAAGAATGGCAAAAGGATATGATTTGAATCGATATGTTTGATTAAAAATGTAAAAAATTACGTGTTCTCCCTGTCGTTAATTCGCCTCACAAAGCCGTGGTCGTGCAAATTAACCCAAATAACTATGGAAATTGGGTCGGGCATGCGCAGATAGAACCAAAATCCAACATGGCAGACAGCGAGACAATCGATTTGTGGGGCTATAACAGTAAAAAGACAGGGTGTATTCGATTCAATTCGATTGATATTGCCAAAGATGCATGCATTGTATTAAAAAAAGCCATTAATTTCAAGTTAAATCGATAGAATATATCATTTCTCCGTCGAAAATGCTACTTCCGGCAAGGAGGGGTCGCGCATGCGCACAGAACATCAAAATCCAAAATGGCGGACAGCAAGATGATCGACTCACGGTGCCATGCAAACTGCTGGATTATAACAAAATGGAGGAGAATTACACTGTCTCATGCATTTTTATGGTTAATATGGATCATTATTCAAGACCTGCTGATATTGTGCAATGCTTAACTCGCCAGGAGAGGAGTTATTTGCCAATGAAACATATGAGCGATAATGGATGCATTCTCCATAGGCTTAACCATTGACAGTGATAATGCTCGAAGAAAACATGAGGTTAGTATCAGAAGGGGCCTAAAAGAAGAGATTAAGTGCCCTTTCGAGTTACTTGCATTGCAAAATGCTGTCCTATGTTATATAGATGACACGATTAGATTGTCCCTTTAAGTCAAATGCTGAGCATATCCGTCGACTCTGAGTAATTGTTTTAAAATACAAAAATAAATATAGGCATAATATGTAAGATTTCACGTCTTGCCACGGCTATGTTAGAAGTCATTCCCTCTAAGCGATGTTCACATTGCTTAGAGGGAATGAATTTGACTAATCCAACCCTTCCTTATGATATCACCTACATCAGAGGTCAAAATACCCTGGCGCCTCTAGTACGTCACAAGACGTACCAGAACACCAGGACGTGCCCCCTGACGTCCATACATGCAGAGGACCAGGTCCCTATAGCACCCTGGACCCATATCCAGTGGGTCCACCATATTGAATTTTGCTGGTATGCTAAAGGTGGCAAAATACACTGATAAGGCATTGTCTTAATGGGAACCTTGTCCCTGGATAACATCCACTTCCAGGGATATGCTGGTCCCCATCCTATCAGCTTATCAGTGCAAGTCACCAGAACCAGCTCCACTCCCGCCTACACCCAATAAGTTCGTCCCCCTGGTGACAAATCGGTGAACGTGGTGAGTGGGGTCTAAGTCGTTGCCAGGCAACTTCTCCCCATGGTATCCTGGTGTGATTGGTGTGCCATTGTACGAGGGATGAGAAGTTGGGCAGATAGCCTGTCCACACGACAGACACCAAGACGTATGGCACGCGGCCTTTGGGATAGATTGCCCAGAAGGGGCCCGCCAGAAGGCTGAGCTAGGGCGTGTAACCCGGGCCTTAGAGGCCAACAGGAATTTACGAAGAGCAGTTGATTTAAAAGATGGTCCCGCTATACCGAATTAGCTCGTTTCATTATCAGCCAATGAAATAATCCCAACTATTCACTGCGGTCCTCTCGGGGGGCAGTTGGTACCCATCTGGTATGTGTTATCAGTGATAACCGCTGGGAACAGGCTTCAGCAATGGCTGCGCCCATAGGACAACCAGCTACCTCCGTATATGCGTAATGCAATAAAGCCTGCTAATGGCAACGAGCTATGGCCTTCCATGTAACGATAAGCCACACACGCAGGCGTAGATGACCGCTTTCTTAAAGAAAAACACTACTCTATTTTTAGGATAGCGTTATTTGATTGCCTTTATGTCAACTAAAAATATTCTGGCATAGTTATTGAAATATGTGTCACTATAGATTAGAGCTGCAGGTTTATCTGATGCATCTGATGACGTCACGATTGAAAAAATACTCTGGCAGCAAGTCTTTCTAATGGCGGGTTAAGCTGCATACTTACCGATTTATCTCCTATCCTTTGGCTAGGGGGCCGACATTGAATGCCATTCATTCTAATTTACGCTTGATTGAATTGAGTGCATAAAACACAGAGTGCTTTAGTGACAGCGCGGTAGGCCATCGAGAGTCATAAGTAATCGCCTCCAAGCTGAGAAACCCGAGATAATGCCCCATCGCTGTATACTACTCGCAACTACAATGTATATGACAGGCCATTAAGTCACTACTATATGGCAGGCCATTAAGTGTTTGATGGCTAGCTTTGCCGCACGAGTAAATGATTTTGTTTATAGAAACCTTCATTATAGAGGCCGTCCCGCTGTTCTTCATCATTGTATCAATAATGTTGAAAATGTAAGAAATGGCAAAGTGCCAACGTACAAAATGGCTTAATATAATCAATAGACAAGCATACGGCTGTCTTAAATAGTCCCAGAGACAAAGAACTTGTTCCCTAGCTAATACATTCTTCATGTTTATGTGTGACGGTAACACAATGTTCTAGCCTGGATCTTATTTTGTGGCATGCAATCCAACGACAGTGAAAATAGAGCACCGATACTTAAAACTGGCAAGCTAGGCAAGGACTAATTCCAAATGATGGTTGATCATACTGTTGTTGTTCGACACACAGAAAGGCTTTATATAATTTGATAAACCGCTACTAGAAATACATGTATCTTGCATAATTGCCGTGGAAACTGTTGGAGTCCTCATATAATATATTCATATTCAGTTATTAGACTGACCTATTCTAGATCTAATCTATAAGCATGGCTTATACAATTAGTGATGAGTAATCTCTCAATCGAGATTCCTCTGTAGCTCATGACAACCACATTTGCACAGATGCAAATGTGGTTGTCATGGTTACCCCGGAATATATAAAAGCTAAAGCAATTAAGTGTAGCTGATCTAATAAAGATTGACTAATCACTGACGGCTGCTGGCGAGGATGGTATGAAAATTGGAATTCCACTCCTAGAACAGTTTTATTGTGGCAAATGAATGAAAGCAATAGATAATTGTCCTAGTACAATATATCAGGAAGAAAAAAAAGCAATAGATCTAGCAAGTAAACATGGCATATGTATATTGCTGCATGTGCCTAAATTTTGCATTTGGTTTTAGTCTAACACTGCTAAGTTCACGGTTGTGGAATCTTTATGTGACTCAGCAGCCACTTAAGGCAAAAAGACAGAATCTGCGGTGGTAAAATCACTGTTCACATACCATGCACGTTGGCAGGCCCTTCGTCAACCTCCACATGGAGCTTCCAGGGGCCAATTTAGGTCGGTTCCGAAGGCGCCCGTCACTGAGCTGCCTGCTAATCGTTAAATAGGCGGGGTGTCTTCCCCGGTTTCGCTGTTTACCAGGGCCCTAATTAGGCGTGTAGCTGGCTTCCACACTTAGGCGGTTCTGCCCCCATCGCTAACCCGGCTCTTAAGCCATGTTTGATGTTTGGATCCCCCATGTAGGACAGCTTCCATTGTCTGTGAAGAAAATAGTCCCTAATTGGGCCTTTCTCGATGGATTACAGTGTTCAATGTAAGGGACGCCGACTGTCCCACCGAACCCCGCACTGTGTGGGTTGATGCAATATTAAAGACCTACAAATGCCTGCAGTAGTTGGTCTATCCATCATGCCAACAACACAGTCCTCTAAGGATACTGCGGTATCCTGAGATACACTAGTGTAAAACGGTACAGCCCCGGGCTGGCCATCAATATGAGCACACAGTTCTAGGGTATGCACATACAGGTTTTTATACATGCAGTTTATTCCTACTAGATCTACACCATACATTCTACTGGGAAATGTGCCCCACCAGCCTTTTCATCGGGAACACTGCTTCAATGGTAAATTATGCATGTAGGAACTTACTACAGACATATGAATCTGATTTGGAAATCATGTCTGTTGATTTAAACAAGAAAAACATGGTGGAGAAAATTCAAAACATTATCTCCGTTTTATATCCCAGCCCTATACTCCTTGTATCGGGCCTAAAAGCAAAAAGGTGTGTTTCCAGTAACCCGACCGACCCTAGCAGAACAGGTCCGACCATAAACTCTTTTTTTTTATAGATTTTTTAGGAAATATTTAGCTATTTTCGTGTGTTTTTTTTTTTTTAGTATTTTTTTTAGATTTTTATCTATTTTTTCTGGGTCTTGTGTCAATGGTTCATATGTACATTTTTAACACATTTTTCACATTTATCATATGCTTTTCATATTTTCTACTGTAAAAGCATATTTACCCATACATTACTATACAAAATTAATAAAATTTTAAAATTTAAAAAAAAAAGATCTTTGAGCCATGTTACTGGAAACACACCTTTTATTTTTCTTGGCCTCATGTATGAAATGTATATACAACTTTCTTTTCAATATCTATAGAACAACTTGAATATACATCTATGTATTTCCTGGAAGTGCTCTTATAGTAATAGATGCTGTGAGCTGCTCATTGTCTTCCCTGTCACCTTCAGTGTGGGCCCCAATCCCAAGGTCTTACCTACAGAAGCGCCCTACATGCGATAGGGAAGCAGACACCTGTCGACAGTAACAACGACGTACTGCTGGCCAATATGGACCTTAATGTAACAGGTCACAAAGTGCAGACTCTATGCATGCATTGTTAAGAGCTTCAGGACACCAGCCACAATGCCCTCCTAATGTCACCTGCAAGAAGGCTTATTGTATGAGGTGCAGGAAGTCTTTTTGTCTTGCCTTCGTGATTTATACAGGATGGTGCTATATTGTATAAAAATAGCTTATGTCTCTGTAATGTGATTGTGTGTTTGGCATATTCAGAGATTTCCCAAGACACTATGAATGCAGAAGCAGCTATGGCCAACTGCCATCTGTTTGTCCTGAGGTTAAGGACTAAAGCAGATGACAGCTGCTTCAGACAGAACCTTCTTTTGGAGATAGAGAATATGTAATATACGCTATATGTTAGAGACCAAAATGTTGCAAAGGGATTTTTTCATGTAGGCCTAGAGCATATCTACTATACATATATGTATGATCAATATTTAGCTTCCATCGGTAACAGTTGGCATCGTCTTGTCATCGCCGTTCCGGCCACCAACTCCAAGAAAACTGTGTAAAAACATCTCTATTTGTAGAATAGTCCATGAAGAAGTACAGCTATATTCCATCGACCACTGCAGTAAAACCTTGATGTCTCTTTCCTGCCGCTCCAGGGGGGCTTGGAAAGGGAGAACGGGGGCTGTACTAGGAACGTCACGACCGGTTCCGATAGTGCGGCTTGTCTCCTGGACCCCCCAGGGAGATTCACTGTTTCCTTTTATCTCTTATCGCGGGTACTACGGCCCCTTACGCCACCCCACCCATATTGGCTCTCACCGCCCGCGTCAACCCCGAAACCAAGCCATCCTGGCAGGAACTGTAGCAGATATTGGCTGCAATGTCATACTGCTGAGGGATGGCCCTGTCTGTGATTGTGAAGTGGTGGTGGTGGGGGAGGGGGGTTCTGGTGGTGGTGAAGCGGGTTCCTCTAGAGCGCACGAAAATAAGACAGTGAGCAGATGAACTTCCCGTTGCACGAGTCCTTCAGGAAGTCTCTTCAAAAACTCGGGAAATCTTTTAGAGATTGAAAGTACGACCTACACAATACTGCACAGGTCCATGATGTTAGTGTGCCCGCCACTTATTGCTTAGGGCAGGAGATATTATTGGGCGTCACCTCATCTGGAAGTAAAGGGCAGGCAGTATGCAAGGTCGGCATTGTTGGCTGGTCGTCCTATGTCGGTACACAGCTGGAAATGTGGGCTTGGTTAATTACACTATCGCCCTGTCCACCCATTGTTCTCTAATAAAGCTCTAACAACGGGCGTTTTCTGACGGATGGCCACGGCTCTGTCTCGTTAGGGCGCCGACGACCCTGGCGGAAACTCTCCCTCCATGTAATCCGTGCTCGTAGATTTACTGTGTACTTCCGGAGGGGTCGGGCGTTAATGTGCAGTTTAATAGGGATATTCCACCAAAACCGATTCTTGGCTGATAGTGCATCGCCGATGCATCAGCGACAGAAATTGATAATCGAAGATGATCGGACCCAAATTGGGTGGAAATCAGGTATCATTGGCCAAGAATTGGGTGCAGTGGAAGAGGTACCAAAAAAAAACGGTACCATCAGAAATGTGTCAGGAACGTATCGGGAGTGATCGCCGACGGTTTTACTTTGGACCCGATTTTTCTGTTCAGACAGAAAAAATCGGCCAGGAATCGTTTCTGTTTTTTGTCAGCCCAGCAATTTTAGTTCTCAGGGAAGGCGATGGGGGCGTGATGGTGTCGCCGATCACATGGAAATCATGTGACCTTGAGTTTGGCCGAACAAGAGGAAAACATCCAAGATGGCTCCATGGCATGGAAATAAGCGTGATAAAACACAAAAGAAAAGCCGAAAATGCCACCCGGAAAGAGGGGAATGACGGGCAAGAATCTCAGGAAACCTCCAGGAAGGTACGGGGCACATGTTTCTTGGCAAGAGGTAGGCCGAGGCTTGATTCAACAAAGGAAGATGAAGAATCTGCATGTCTTCTTCTCGCTGGTACTACCAAAAAATCATGTGTTGTTGTGCAGTACGATGAAGACTATGACAATGAACCCCAAGAACTAACAAGCACACCTTCCAGCCGTTCCACCTCATGTGGGACAGAGGATTTTCAGTTTGCTTGAATATTTTTTTTTCCTAATGAAAAAGGAGATGTGGGAATGGGAAGGGGTGGGGTAATGGGAAAAAGCCAAAGGTTATCTTTATGACAATAGTGTTTTATTTCAAGAAGACCCAAAGTGCCTTCTGGTTGTCATAATGGACTTGACCACTGTATTTCTAGTTAACTACATGTTTACATTTTGTATGAGCTATATCAAAGTTACAAGTTGCTTTGCCTGGTTCTCTTCACAGATCATGAAAGTTAAAAGTTCATCTGCTGTGCTGTGTTCAGTAAAAACAGATTTCTTGTTTTAATTCTTGCCTCAACATTTATAACATTTATATAGTCCATAAAATAGTCCCAAGTTGTGATTGATGTATCATTGGCGAAAAAAAAAACATGGAAATACAATACATGTCGCTCATAAACCCATGCATCGATGACAGAGAGCTAAAGTCATCCTCTACCATGAAGTAAGGTAGCAAGTCCCGCATGCCCTTTTCTTAAATGGTGGTGGTATGTTCAGAGGGTTCTCTGGGTCATTAAGGTCAGCGTAGAGGGGCCCTTCCTTCCATATACGAGAATCACCTGCCTTGCCTTCTGACCCTAAATCTACATATATGAACCTGTAGTAGGTGTCTACGACAGCCATTAACACTACACTGAAATATTTCTTATAATTGTAGAAGGTGGTTCCACTCTTTCAGGGTTGGCAGATACGAATGCACTTCCCGTCCACTGTCCCGATCATGTGAGGGACTTGCCACTCCTTCCAAAATCCCTCAGCGATTTCCTTCCATTCCGCTTCTGTTTGTAGGACCTGTAGGGAAGAAAGGGAAGCCATTTTATCTTGTATATATCCCAGATTTTGTTGTGGATCATCTCAGACAGAAGACCTTTGGCCCATACTTCAGGTATATATCCCAGACTTTATAATTGAAACACTTGATACACCAAAGACAAGAGAGATACAAACCTTCAAGAAATCTTTGAGAACAGTAGTCAGGGCAATGCAGGTGTCTCTTATTAATGGGTAGACTGTTGACCCCACCACTAAATGGCCGTGGTGGAGAGGTTGACTGCTGTCTCCTACAATAAACAGGATATTAAGTCTGGTGTTTTTTTTTGTGTCAGATTAATTGTTAAAATGTCAACAAAAAAACAAGACACTGATTACACTGTAATACATATATATTTTTTTTTTAATTTTCCACATTTTTAACTTTACGGGATACATTTAATACATAAAGAAAATAATACATTTAATAGAAAATAAAACAAAAGTTCATCTAAAGCCAAATAACGTAGGGTTATGCCAAGGCATTCCTCTGGCTCAATAGACTCTCTGAAGTTTGTGTCATGCCTGTATAATAGGGTGTAGACCTTGCTCAGGAGCTCTTTGTACTCTCCAGGGCCCATCCTGAGAGTGTGGCGAAACTCATTCACCTCATCCATCTGAAATATTAATAATTTTATTTATTTATTGATAAATTTTTTTATCTTGGACAATAAAGGACTGACATTCCCCCCACCCCTGAACCCCCATTTTTCATTAGGAACTCACAGCATCCCCCCTCTACATCCCCCCTTTCCCCTGGTTACCTCCCCCCCCCCTCAAGGGAACATGAAGCTACAGTGCCCCTTGACCCCCCCCCCCCCAAAGAAAAAAAAGGAAGACAGACTACTTACAGCAATTAGGTCCCTGTGTAGTATAGTAAAGATGTTTCGTTGCAAATTGTCTGTGCGGTCCTTCAAGTATGGAGCCATATGGTACTTGTGCTTCCTTTTCTGGCCTTGAAGTATCTGAGCGTCTTGCTCATCCAGTTTCATTAGTATTAAAGTGGCGTGAGCCACAACAAGCACATCTGTGGGCTCCATCTTGGATTTGCTCAGTATTTAGGTCATGGTCACTACTAGGTCATCGGCGATGAAGAGGCCTCTGGTGGAAGAGCATGGAACTTGCATAAAATAATCGGCGATGACTGTCAGCAATGATAATCTGACAATTTTGTCCTTGGTGGAAGAGCGATTTTTGAGGCTGATTTTGAGACCTGATTTCACTGTCCCTGTTAAAATTTGACTATTTTGTCGGCCCGACAGGCGCCCGACGACTGTCGGTGACAGCCAAAACCCACTATCTGGCCGACAAATCTGCCGGTTTTGGTGGAATACCCCCATCAATCTCTGCAAAGTGCTTACACAGTGGAAGACGTGGCAAACAATGACTTGAGGGTGCACTAGGAGACTGCATATTGGGTTCTACGTTATGATGTGATTTTGAGAAATTTCCCTCTCATTTCCCACTGTCCCTGCCCACACCACCATCCCGTCTGGGAGGTATCAGAAACGACTGACTGATGAAGTACTTTAGCCGAGATCCTAAAGATTGGGATTTACTGTTAATGTGATAATTTTGCTTTAACAAATCTTGATAAAATTTCGTGGCTCACGTGATTTAATTCGCCGCTCATTACAGACCAACCCCTCAAGATTCTCAAGATGCATAATCTTAAGGAGGAAAACATGACCATGATTTGTCTCTTGGCTAATTCATCAAAATAAATGTGAAATCTGTTGAAATTATTGAAATCCAATGGGTCTAAGTGTTTACTCTCAGGGCCTGCTGATATTGTCAAACTTGTCTCTGAACTGTAGCAAGAAGATTGTTGAAACATTTGTCTTTACACACAAAATCTTTCACCTTGGAGGAAGCTGTCAGTATTCTGCCATGGTGAGTGTTTTCCCACCTCGGGCTTCTGGCAGCCTTGTGAGCGGCAGTGCCTGCGGGCTTTTCATAAATACGAAATTACGTGCTTCCGAATTGTTTGCCACCCTGTGACGTCATACTGAAGGAGAATCTTCATTGGTCGGCATTCAGGAACACCAGTAGGTAACAGACCTTGAAGAGGGCCTCTATGATCCAAGGACGCTTTCCTGATATAGTATACCCAGCGGTGATATTGAGGGCGTGGAGGTGGGATGATGGCGCTGGGAATGGAAGAGATGAGGAACAGCCTCAGGTTTCACCCACTCAATCGAAAAAAGGGAAACAGTGCCTCCGGTCCCTCCTCCACGGCTTCACCAACGTAATAGACTAGAGCCAGGCGTGTATTATTGTGTGGGGGCAGTAGGGGTCGGACGTCTCCGAGTAGTTGTGGGATCAGAGCTGGCAGGTCGTTCAAATAATCAGATTATCTGCAAGGCCCTCCCTAGAAGTCTTGACGCCGTTAAGGGTTGACCTTTAGGGGTCCAATAAATTGCTGACTCCTGGATATTAATCGAGCGGATCTGATGGAATTAAATGGTACCAACAACAGAAGACACAATTTACGTTGATTGTAGAGTAGGGCATTTGGACCTTTAGAGAACACGACATGTATGGTCTCTAGACTACTATTGTGTTTGTGACATGAAAATGCGGCTGTTCATGCATCTAGAAAATCATGTTTACATACGAACACATCAATAGCGAATCACTTCTATTTACAACCCTTATTTTACATAGGTATTAATCATATTCTTTTGTCAATGTTTTAGCACAGCTAGCCCTCCATTTATCCGTTTGAGTATTCGATATCCTTCTGAATAATAACTACCACTATAGATCGAAGTCTATGGCTTCGTTGTCCTGGATAAGCAAAACGTCTTAATACACAATGCACTTATGGTCATATCGACCACCAACTGTGCTGCTTCATGTTATCTAAGTTCGTAGATCTGTGTTCTCAACTTTAAAGACATCTCCACTAGATTTACAGTAGTCTGCATTTAACCGCTGCTTCTACTAAGAGATTGGGAGATTGGCTCAGCTCGACGTCCGATTACACACTGCAGAGGTCTCTGCATGGACTAGGGATGAGGCCTGGTGATTGGGAGCTGTGATGTCTATAGTAGATCATGTAATCGTTTTATCTCCGGTAATAAGCTGGGATAGATCAGCGGGAGATATCAGCTGGGGCATATCAATGGTGAAAATGAAAATCGCTCCTACCCTGTCCGGTCAGCTGTCATGGCAAGTGTAGGTGATATGGGCATAGAGTTAGGACGTATGGCTTGACGTAGGACGCTGATGTCCTTTGGTTGTGCAGGACGGGGTGACGTATGGGTGGTGAAGGACGTAATGAAACGAGCCGCGGGACTAACGTCCTATGGTTGCGATGGTATTGACTTCTGGCCTTTTTTTCTACCACAGGCTCCCGTCTGTGGTCTGTCCATGAGGGAACGGGGTCGACGAGGCAATCCCATTTCGTGTTCAATCCACGTCCAGATTAACCCAAATTACTTACGGTCAACCCCATGGCATTTCTCCTTTTTTTTTGTGGGCTGTAGAGAGAGAGAGTCGACTGTCGCCATAGCCGGTAAAGAGGAGCTCCAGTTATATAAATATATATATATATATATATATATATATATATATATATATATATATAT